>CM029129.1:14053378-14415878 GCA_016859345.1 Istiophorus platypterus | reverse complement strand
TATCTCAGACAGACAGACAGACACACACACACACACACACACACACACACACACCAAACAGATACTTACTAGATTCATACAGAAGTATATCAGCAGTATGGTCTAATTCACAGATGCTTTCAATATTTGTGTAAACAAGCTAATTTGCGGTTTCAGACGCGCCAAGGGGAATTTGCTGTCCTGTGTCTGTTTCCCACCCTTTCCTGTTTTTTTTTGTATTTACTCATTAAAATCTGCTTAAAAAGCACTCTCTTACCATCAAGTGCCCTGAGTAATTGACTCAGTTGTTACCTATAGGCTTCATGAATTCAGTAATGTTGGGTCAGCAGATGTGAATTACACTTTAACATTCAGAGCAGAGATTATCTTCAATTTATAATCCTCACCTATTAACCTATTTACATTAACCTATTTACAAGTATTATAATAGATTTTGTTCTATATATTTTATTCACCTAAATAGCATCAAAAATGCAGTAATGATGAAATAAAACTTGCTCTCTGTCGCCTGTTTTGACTTGATAATGTGCCCACGATTCAGCCCTTGTCCTGGTTTACCTTAATGTCTTCCCAAACCATACCAAACACAAGCTGTTTTTCCTAAATACACCACAACCCTGCGCCCTCTTACTGACAGCTGACGCTGGCAGCAATCCTAGTCATTTTTAAACTCCTTTGAAGGGTTTTTAATAGCTATGAGGTTTTTTTTTTCTTGTCGTTGTTGTTTGTAAAGGTGTTTGAAATAGTGATACTACCTTCTTACAGATTGAGATGAGTGTGTATCTGATAACTTCAGGTGCAAACTGAGGCCCCATAATCCTTCCTTTTTAAATGACTCATTTGCCAAAAGGAATGTGCTTCGTAACGTCACCATCCAGATTGCATCAGCAGTATGCATACAGGAGCACGAAACAAAGCTCCGTTCCATCCTGAAGCTTAAATTTGTCTTATATGCATTTGTGAGCTGACAAAAGAAACAAATTATTATTTTAAGAACAAGGAAAACAATTTTCTCCATATTCATACTCATGCTCATCCCTCAGGTTTCGGTATCTATTCAATACTGTCTTTATGATCTTGTTTTCTTTATTTTTTTAAACTTTTTTTTTTTTTTTTATCAAATATTGTTTTGAATACCAACATACCCAGTTCAAAGAAAAAGTTTTGAACACTTTTTTTACATGGTGATGTCTCCTTGTCTCTCTCTGCCATTCATCTTTGCATCAGCTTGAGCATGGAGGTCGCAGGTCCATGATGGGTGACAGTTCCAAGCTTCTGACTCACTACCATGATGATGCCAGGACCATGTATGAGGTCTTCCAGAGAGGCCTCCACATATCTGGTGGGTAAAATATGAGGTAGAAGAATAAACACTGTTTAATATTCACATATACAAACAGATGCTAGAGATAAAACAAGTCCTGTGGTTGCCAAGGTGACAGCCATTGTTGCCAATGGTAACAGATCCAGGACTCACAGCCAGGAGGTTTAAGCCATTAAGTGACTAAGTGACTGATTAAGGCAGATTTATGATATTAGGCAGAGGTATTTCAGGTATTTCTTGACTTGTGACTCAACTGTTACTCACTTCTTTGTAAATCATTTTTTTAAATAACTATAACAGTGTTGGAATTTGAATGCAAAGATCAGTTCACATTTTTTCAAGGCTGAATTAAAACAAGTGTCAGATATCCATATGTATATTGAGACACTGGATTTCTTTGCTGTCATCATTCTTCCTGTTCATAATGGCCATTAAAAGATGTTTCCTGTGTAAGCGATGGAAGACAAAATCCACAGCCACCTAAGTACAAAAATGCATTTTAAAGTTTATATGAGATTTTAGCATTTTGAGTTTGTCAGATCAATTGTTAGTCTTTTTTTTCAATAAAATTCCCTCTTTTTGTTACTATTCCCCAATAGCAGCTTAGAGAGGATATATTTTACATAAAAAGAAAATTTTATACTAAAAATACTTGGCTTTCAAATTTTTTTAATGGCCAGTATGAACAGATGGTATAATTAAGACATGCAGTACCAGTTTCAGTGTATGCATAGGCACCTGACAGTAAAATTACAAATCTGTCCAAAAAAATTCAAGGACTCTGTATATTTACTGGGTATATATTAGTTTGTACACCAAGACGTTTCTAAGGTTACATTATATTTCTGTGAACCTGATCTGTTTACAGTCACCATCATGTTTAAGAGTCAGGGCTGCTAGTCATATATTTTAACATATCATGGTTTTTCCAACATCTCATTTTATCATTTTATTTCTGATACTAAAAATTGTCTCATATCTCACTGTGCCTTCAATAGGTGATGGACCTTGCTTAGGCTCACGGCTCCCTAACCAGCCTTACAAGTGGATGTCCTACAGAGAGGTTAGTACCATTCAGGAGACATCTTATCCCCTTGCAACAACGACAGGTGCAGTCCTAGGTGAGAGCAGAATGAACTGTAAAAGAGGTGTGAACTCTATAAAGGGATACAGAGCATGTGAAAACTACCATGGGTAAAAGTTACTAAATGTTTTCTGAATGTTCTCTAATGTTTTCTAAAGGCAAATTCAAATACTTTCATAGTTGTGAATCATTTAAAGACTGTCATTATATATCATTACATTGTCATAAACATCCTTGTCACTCATCATCATCTTTGAAATCACACTTCATGAGCTGCAAAATAACTGTCCATTTAGGAAGCTGTGTGACTCAGCACCGCTGCGTTGTTGTGCAGTTTGCAAAGTTTGCACTTCAGAGGGTCTGCCAGGCAACAAAATGTGGCACCATCGCAGAGAACTGCAGTCTGCAAAGATTAACAAATATGGCTATATGTATAATACTGACAGGTCATGTCACTGTCCTTCTATACTGGGTTCACACTATGTAAACTGTCTAAAAAACTTTGCCTTTCTGTGCTGCAACAGTAACAATTACACATGAAAGCTGCAGGCTGCTTTACAGAGGTGCAACAGCTGGATTTGTTACAGCTAATGCTAGCTTCCCCTAAATACGATAAAAACAGTCTAAAAATACAAATTTGACTGTGTTCAAAACAGTTGAAATATACAAGGATTAGTGGCAGTGGACATTCCATAGCTGGCCAACAGTAGCCAGCGCATTATGTCAAGAATTTTTAATGTACAACTGCATTTATCAGTCTATACACAAGGTAAACTCACAATTTCTAAGTGAAGCCAAACTTCCCTTTGCCTGTTTTACTTATAGGCCATCAACACTTAAACTTTTGAGCGGAATGGTTCAGTATTAGGCATTGTCTGGATTTGTGAGTTTTGCCATTAATTCTACAGCTGAAGTTGATAGCAATTTGCAGTCAGTTTTGTCTTTTTGACAAAGTGATGTAAACCAGTAAAATAAATGAAAAAGGTCAATTCTTTTGATAAAAGAGAAATAAATGTAAATATTTTTTGACCTACTTCGAAGGAGTGCAGTTTATATGGGCAGTGCAGATGCTGCTGAAGTTACCGAAATTTAGTATCAATCACTTATGATGAGAAATGTGATCTTTGCAATTGTGATCAGCTGCTCGTCAAAACCAGGTCACTTGTCAATGTTGATGTTCAGTTCTGTATATTCTGTACATTTTAGCATCACATTAATTACACAACCCAGCTCATCTAAGCAAATTTCCGAGCTTTGTTGTTGTAAAAACTGTCAACTCCTAGAGCAGCTGGAAACTTCCAACGTACCTTGAGGCAGTTTCCAGTTAAAAAGAGGAGCTAACTTGACATGATTTGGAGCGTCATGGAAGTGATGTGGGTTGTTGGTGCGGGGAATTTTTAAAAATTTTTTTAGAAGTGATGTAGCAATGTACTACGAATCAAAGCACAAGGCTATACGAGAAGTGAATTACTCCTCCTTCAACATTTATCTGTTAAATCACGTTTGCTTTTACGAGAGAATGGTGGGTGGAAGGTTTTTTTATTTCAGGGAATCCAGATTAAGTCCGAACTTGTTTGCAGACTCTTTCAGAAAGAAGTTGTCTCTTACTGTAATTTTTAGACAATGCGCCGTTGATTCCCAATCCAGGTTGGAAAACTGTCTGGAAGACTTCCACTGAAATAAGGAACATGTGAAAGCCATTATGCTGCTGTTGTCACTTATCGAGCTTAGAAAAATAAACCCTGTTTTTCCGATGTGCTTCATAATCAGAGTAACTTGCAAAATGAGATTTCATTCATGAAACAGTTTACATAATAGAAGGCTGTGCTTTTTTCTGGAGATGAACCATGGATGTTTCTGAAATGGGGTTCAAATTTGGCAGATGAGTTTTTAATGTCATTGTGTTTTATAGCTGAAGCATAATGAAAAATAAATCCCACTGTATCAAACACCAAACAGAGGAACTCCTGCCTTCTACTGTATATCTCCCATGAAACTGATTTTTGAATATCTCATGAAGCACTGTCTATTCTCAGAAAATTAGGTTAGTATTTTTTGGTTTTCTCCCACCTGATTCAATCAGCTGCTGTCCCGTCTTCCCACTACACAGGTGACGTCCCGTGCTGAGCATCTGGGTTCTGGCCTGCTGCACCAAGGCTGTCAGCCCAATCCAAACCAGTTCATAGGAGTGTTTGCCCAGAATAGGCCAGAGGTGACTCACTCTTTGTCTCTCGCTGTCTGTTTGACTTTGTTTCTCACAGTCTGCTTTTCTGTATCACACCATTATGTTCAGACAAAGTAAACCATTTCACTTATGGTTTTGTTCACGCAAGGCACAGGTGTAAACCCAAGCTCACAGAAATTGTGCACACTGTTCTACTAGTGGGTTCTCTCACTAACAGATTAGCCTTTTCTCTTTTGAGAAATGTAAAACACTGGAGTTTATTGGCTTAAAAATCTATTCCTAGGTATAAATAATACGTAAAGAAGTAAAGCAATGTGTCTAAATTTTATGAATGACCTCTAAACCCTGACCTTTGACCCCTGACTTGTGTCTAATTATAGTGGATCATCTCAGAGCTAGCTTGCTACACCTACTCCATGGTGTTGGTTCCCCTTTATGACACTCTGGGCCTAGATGCCATACGGTTCATCATTAATACTGGTAAGGAAAAACACAGACATCACACACGGTCAAGCTGCTCCTGCAGATGCCATAGTACAACAGTGCTCAGGACTGATAATCTCCTCTAACCCGACTAAGATTTGAGTTTGACACGTAAACACAACCAACAATCCTACAAACAATCCAACAAACAAAGCTGCACATTCAGTATGTGTCTGGGTTTTGAAACAACTCGTATCAGAGTGACTGAGCTCTACTCACTGGTGACTGAAGGCATCCGTGTCAGCTTCATACACAATGTATTACCTCCTGGCTAAAAGCTAATTTAATGACAATAAAAGCCACACAAGTAATCATTATATGACAACTCTGTTGCAAATGGATGGCTGCTTAGCTGTTAACTTTATAAACAGTACTTATACGAGCCTAGTTTTGAACTGAACTGAAGTGTTTGAACCAATGAAACGAGTTGGACTTATTTCTAAACTGAAGATAGTCTGAATGTCACCGAAACATGACAGCAGAGCGCCCCAAACCAACAACTAGGTCTTTTTTGTCTCGTTTTGTGCCTTTTTGTCTCTTGTTCTGCTGATGATCACACAAGGGTGGGTGTGCTCTTGGGTGCTTTTGTCATTTCAGCGGACATCTCCACAGTCATCTGCGACAAAGTAGAGAAAGCTCAGGTGCTTCTGGATAACGTGGAGCGGAAGGAGACTCCGGGCCTGCGAAGAATCGTCCTGATGGATGCCTTTGACTCTGCCCTCATGGAGCGCGGCAAGGACTGCAGCGTTCAAGTGCAGGCCATACAGGAAGTCGAGGTGTGAGATATGAGAACTAAGAAAATCTCTGTAAATCTATGTAGGGTCAGTTGAGGGAACAGGATCAGTTCAAGCCATGCAGACTATATTTTAAGAAATATACTGTACACACATAAAATGGCTACAGTCGAGTGGCCCCTTCACAGAAACAACTAAATACTCAAAGTTTTTAAAATTAGTATTTAAAGATCTATTTAATGTTTTCTGAAATGTTTTTATATGTCAAAAGATCCAGTCAGGTTTTCAATTTTATCGTTGTCCAAGAGTTGATTACCTCCAAAATGCCTGCTGGAGGATACATTACCGTATAGACTTCGCAGGGGAGTTGGGCATAAATAATCAAGCCGGCATTGCTGCTCACTTTTAAATCTGCACAATAACACTGCAGTGTATGTGTAGACTAAATAAACCTAATGCTGGCCACAGCTATGTAACTGCAACTGCATAGGATTTTCATATCCATCCTGTGGAGGTTGGAACAAAAATGTAAATAGAAACATTACTTTTTCTCACAAAATTGGAGTCGTAAACAATTTCAGACAATTGTTTTAAGATTGAATAAAACCACACTCACATAGGCCACTGTGTATCTATCATTGTTGACCACGATTAATCCAAACATCGGTCAGTGAAAGCATTTAATTTTACTATGTCAGCACAGTAATGGCTGTAGCCTCTCCATACTTTTTTATATATCACAGTAGTCAAGATACTCAACAATGCAGAAGTTGATCAAAACATTGCGTTCTTTCATAGGCTAATTTGATGTGATCTTTATTCATTCATTGCTGTGAATGTGGCCTTTCCCAGTCACAAAATCTCAGACAGACAGAGCAAATTAAGTTAAAATAAACCTCTAAGGGCATTTATAGTAAATTAACTACTCTCTTCTGTTCCAGTAATTGTTACTGCTTCTTTCACTCCACCACAACAAACAGACATGCGGAACTGGTCCAGCAGATCATAGCAGCAACTTTACCTCAAGGGTATTTTGAGATAGAGGCATATTTTTTTCTTGTCTTTCTTTCTGTTTTTCTCTCAGTCTGGACATAATATAAGGACAAGGATAATAAGTTGGCAGTCACATGTCGATAACTGTCACTTTTCTGAGATGATCAACCTCTGTGTAACTGTGTCATTGTGATGGGAACACTGTTTACCAGACACATGAAGGGAGTTATTATAAATGCTGTTTAATTTGACCTACAATGACAGCATGCAGCAACAATAATATTGCTCGACAGTTGCATGCATTTCATAGAGGGCTTTCTGAGCATGTTTATTTTCCATCAAAACAGAACCTAGAATGTTTGGACCTTGGTAACAAGATGATGACAAATTACACAGGACCCCCATGGTGCCATCCTTGATTTAGAAAAGTCACAGAAAGACCTCAGAAGACACTCGCTGTTCAAAGAGTCATGGGAATAAACAGTAAATCTACACGCAATAATGTTATTGTAATGTCATTTATGCACGTCAAGCGCCATGTCCTCTTGTAATACCTATTTTCATCTCGTTTTTTCTAACAGGCTCTGGGCAGAGAGCACCACAGAAAACCTATAGTAAGTACTAATCTGTAATTCCACTATGCAAGGGAGGAGATATATTGTACAGCATTTTTTTTTTAGTCATGCTTGAAGGATGGCTCTAATAATGCCAGTGATTATGGTAAACACTATGCCTGCTAAACATCATTATGTTAACAGTGTCATTGTTAGCATGCTGACATTAGCATTTAGCTCAAAGCAGCCCCATGCCTACAGTAATAACAACCTCACAGGGCCACTAGCATGGCTGTAGATGATGATAATTTCATTCTTTTGGTGTAAGTATGAACCCAATTTATTTAATAACAAATGGGACTGAAGCCTCACAGAGATTAATGTATTAATCTGCAACATTATAAATGACACAATAGAAATTAGTGTTGCTTAAAGCTTGTACATTTGTTTTTCAGCCCAAAGTTAAAAAAACAATATAAACAAACAAACAACAAAACAAGTATCTTTAATGTGACATATCTCACATGACTTCATTCACACTTTTCCTGGTTTTACAGATTAAACTGGACAGAACACTGATCATTTTTTTTCTCCACAGCCACCAACACCAGACGACCTGTCCATTGTTTGTTTCACCAGTGGAACCACAGGTATTTACTGTATAAATTATTTGAATAACCTGCCTCATACATGTTTGGTGCTGAGAAATTCACAGATTCTATCAGCATCTATATATACCTGTTACTGGTAGGATCAAGTTTAGAATATCTGTTATTTTAAAGCCTGTTATCCGCAGAGCCAGGCACACATTGTCATCTTTTAAGGAGAAATAAGAAAAGACAAGACATGATAGACTCAAAAATAGTACACAACAATGGATTTGGTATCTAAAAATTCACTATTTGGATGAAAATAGTTAGTTGTGGTGGAGATCTTTGTACATCCCGTTGCAAAATATTTCCCATACTACACCATGCTAAGTCAAGGAACGCGGTATGGCCCAATATAATTACATGTTTTAAATTTATGATGTGTTTGTGATGTATTACCTGGTGCAGTTACAGCAGGATAAGTTCACCCATGCAAAACCACTCCTTCAAATTCTTGCCAGATGAGCTGACTCATAATCTGACTTTGAGATACTCTTTGCTCTCCCTGTTGTTGATGTATTTTGAGGGGAATTTGAAAAACAGAGTAAACCGATGTTAACTGCAGAGGTCAAACATATGGTAAGGTCACTTTGAAATCACCAGTGACATCGATTTTTTTTACTTGTCACTTGTCCTGCATTATTAGTTAATAGGTGGGACAGGACAGCCTACTGATGATGGCACACCTGTTCCAGTAATAAAATCTTAAGTAAAATTCCTTTCCAGGTCAGTGGGATGATGGTATTTTTAGCATTACTGGATCAGATGCAACACATACAATACATTTCTCATTTTGTTTTGTTAGATTGTCAGGTGTTGAGTTAAAATCAAGAATGCGCCGCAGGGTGACTAACTTACTAATATCACAGTGGGCTTGGCTGCACAGTCAGGCTGTTGCCCTTTGATTTTTAGACATTGATCTCCTATGACTTAGTGGATACAGCATATCACCAACACTGCCAGGTCTGGGCAGTGTGCCAGTCCAAACTGGGATCACCCGTGCAGAAAATAACAGCACTGACGTCTGATACTGCAGATTAATCTATTAATTAACCAAGTATTACACACACGTAAATATATGGCATTTATAACCTTAAGAGGATGAATTATTCAATAGCTGAATACTATAACTGCGGAGCTGGAACTTTCTAAGACTGATTTTTGTTTGCGATATTTAAAAAATATACAAGCCTGAAATCAGTGTATTTTCATTCCCATGTAATATACTTGCCCTTGCCAAGAAAAACAAAAGACACAAATATACCACATTGAAATACACATTTTCTATAGGGCAGTTCCTCCATAATTCCTGAAAATATACAGATTTTTGGACTTTCAAATTTTATGACAATAAAAGCCACCGAAGTATGGCACTGTATTTGATAGTAAGAACTATCAAATGCAGTACCACAAGAACAGACAGGAGTATGAGGATTTACTTTCAATCACGGTTCCTCAGCACAGTGGCCTAATAGCGAGAGGACAATTTACCCTCTCCCTCAATCTACATTGTGGGTTCCCCAGCATGTTGTGACATGCCAGAGGACAGTGCATTCATTGAAGTGAGGAAGCACTGCCGGTTTTTCAGGAGATCCTACCCCACAGCAACAACAACCACTGAAACAAACAGACAAGGGAACCAGAGCCAGGTCATGTGGGGACGCACTGGTATTGGTTTACAAGTGCAGCCAGCTGCAGCCTGACACATCCAGGGTACACTGGTGTGCTGGAAACTCTGCCACCTGCTGGTTTTGAGAGAGACGTGCACTTGCCAAAACAGGGTTAGGTTTCTCCTCATCAGTTTGCATTTCCTGAAAATTCCCTCCCTATCTTCTTGCAACACCTATTCAGCCCGGAATCTAGCGCTTTGTTCAAAGCTGTGGGAGTCAGATTGCATGTTTGGAAATGTGAACACGCTTTATTTAAGAGTCGTTCGCTCTTTCTAAACTGATGTGTGTATGCGTGTGTGTGTGTGTTTGTGTGTGTGCGTAGGTGCATGTGTGTGTGAAATGGACTGGGGAATAAAATGCTATCACAATAACTGAGAAAACATCCGTCTATTTAGTTTTTTTCATGGGAATTGCCAAACACACAGGAATCACACAAGAAAAAACTGTGACTCAGGGATTTTCTTTTCCATATGGAAAGAGACTTTTGAAATTGTGACATCATAGGCTCCAAATTTCCCACTGGAAGTAATGGTAGCAAAACTATAAATGTTTAAAATATATTTATTCAACGTTGTGTTTATAGATTTTAGAAGGAGAGGGAAACAATATTCCCTAATTTCAGCATCTCATATGATTAAATTCACAATTACAGGTGAATTTTGGAAATAAGGATTTAGAATGTGTCACTTTTTGAATAGTATTCTTTTCAGACGCACAGCATATGTACAGTTCATATGTGCGATGCAAGTTCCAAAGAGGCTAATGAGACAAGAATGACATGAATCAATTTGAGGAGATCACTAGCAATATAGAAGATCTTAATATACAGAGGAAATCTGCTGAGCCAAGTACGACACTTTTTGCAGGTAAAATTACTATTGTCTGCCCCCCTTTCTTTTCTGTCTGCTTTTCACAGGAAACCCAAAGGGAGTTATGCTCACCCATGGGAACGTTGTGGCGGATTTCTCAGGCTTTCTCAAAGTAACAGACGTGGGTGACCCTTTATTCTCTTGTCCTGTTTACATGATGTTTTATGATTTTCCCCAGATATCATCAAGGTTTTAGTATTATTTAATGACAAGGTCTTCCTTTGCCAAGTGATTCATCGTTTAGGTTATATTGTCTTTATATTCCTTTCCTAGGAACTTCTATTTTTCATTACATTGCTGCATTACAAACTCATAATCATGGCCATCTGATTGACATCCTCCTCCTGTCTCCTGCAGAAAGTCATTTTCCCCAATCAAGATGATTGCCTCATTTCCTTCCTGCCACTGGCTCATATGTTTGAGAGACTCATTGAGGTAAGTGGGCTGCATTTAAATCTGTGACCAAAGGAATGAGATAGTTGTAGTTTGTGTTTAAGATGTTAGGATAGTAGTGGGAGCAGAGAAAGGACGCTGGATGTTAATTTGAGGCTAAAGAATTTGAGTAAAAGATGAGGAGATGGAGAGTGACACTCTTTATCCCCACTTTTCCTTTCCTTACTTCAGTTTTGCTCTCCATCTCTGAGGCTGAATGCCACATGTCTACAGCCAGTGGTGTGCAATTCACATCATTTCCCTAGTCTACTGATGCATGAACAAGCGCATGTGCGCGCAAACACACACACACACACACACACACACACACACACACACACACACACACTCACAAAAACACACACATCCAGATGTCTGAGAACCTTCAGTCTAAATGCAAATGTTATTTAGAGAAAATATGTTAAAGCAGTAAATCAGAGAAAGTATTTACATGCATTGCAGGGACTCATCTACTATACATGCTTATACGTGTTTACATGCAGCTGGTCACCAACTTAAAAGTTCAGTTTTTGTTGCAATACTGCAGTTAGAGCAATCATTATTTGTCCTTACAATGTCGGAATTGCTCTATTGCTCAGTGGTGGGAAACAACTAGCTTTTTCAGTTTCAATTTTAGTCAGAGTTTGGTTTTAAATTATCTTTGCCAAAAAGAGAAGGTTATGAGAATTTCTGTTTGTGCCACACCACTGCTGCCACGGGTATAATTTCCTCATCTGAAGTCTCTCAAATTCAAATGTTTCCCTCTAAAAAAATCCATTCAGAAGCACAGTTAAGCATTTACATGGAATTTCTGTTTTTACTTCCAAAAGTGTAGCTGTTTTAACTGAGTTTCTCATTAGCCATCACTCTGTTTGTGGAAACCAGGGGTACCTTATATGTGATGTGCAGGCAACCAAGTAACTGCAGGTCACTTACATATAAACACACCGAATGACTGACTTTGTTCCCTAAAACCACAACATTCAACGTTGTATGTCCAAATTAAACACTGTGTTGGAGAATCTCCTCTGTCTTTCTGCGCTGGTAAGGACAGCTGTTCCTCTAAATTACAAGAAAAACACACACACATACACACAAATGCCAGTCAAGCATTTTTACGAGATTCCTTGTGATCATATCCACTTTGTCATGTGTCAAACCCACAGTTCATACCTGAATAACAGGATCCACTCAAATGAAAGGAAATCGCTTTTCCTGCTATTGTTATGGGGGGTTTTTTGATCATTTTATCCAGACACATCGGTAGTTTGGTCAGCTTGGAGTGGTTGCCATGTTACTCCTGCCTCCAGCTGAGAACAAATGAAACAAACCTTCACCCCCAAACATATTTAGGGGTGAATGTTTGTTCCTTGATGTTCAGAGTTCAATATTTCAAAAACAGAGCTGATTATAGAAGCTAAAATGTTTATTCTGTAGCAAATTTTCCCATACTTGTAGCTCTTCAACATCAGTTTTTCATCCACTATGGAATTCTATTTTCCACCAGCAGTTTCCATCCAAGTTTTGATGAAATATGGACAGCGAAAAAACAAAAGTTAGCCTTGTGACCTCTTGCAGACAGATCAGCTACAAAACATTACATTAAACATTAAAAAGTCTGAAGAGGATGTAGTGAGGCTGTGTTTTGTGGTCACCCTAAATGACCTTAAACCTTGCTGAACCTTTTAAATAGTCCTTATATCTTAGTAATTGGTTTCCGATAAAGTGAATACTTATATATATTGGTGTATATGTGTTGTCCTGTTGCCGTATGTTTGCGCCAGTTGGGTTGCATAAGATTGAACCATGCTGGTTTGTTTGCCTACAATACACAGCAGAGTTGTCAACAACATGAATTTCAGACACAGGAAACCACCTGACTTCCCCATACATGAGCTCATTTGTCACACAATAGAAGCAAGTTCAGTAGTGTCACACGGCACACTCCGTACCTTATGTCAGTGCTGTCACAATCAAAGAGAAGAAAGAGGGTGGACCCTCTGCCTATCTTTGTCCTCAGATGGCTTCTGAAACAGGAAGTAGGGTCACACAGCAACATTTTTTCACAGCCACTTGACAATTAAAAAGGACTTGTGCTGGGGTTAAGGTTAATCATCTGTGAATCTGTGGAAGTGTCACGGTTTCCAAGTTGCAGCAAAATTTATAAACTGCACATCAGCTTTTCTGCTTTGTTGGTTCTTGATTTTTGTTGAAAATGTAATCAGCACTACTGCTCATGTTTAGTAGCAGCAGTCAGTCAAATTTCTGATGATTAATAGATCATTACTAGAGTGTTCTTGTCTAGAGTGTTCTTGAATGTTTTTTCAACCAAAAAAAATGTCTTTTTAATCTCTTCCACTAATCTTCTCATGACCCCACAGATTTTATTCTGTAGACCACTAGGGGCTAGACCCTCTAGGTTGGGAACTATTAAAATATCATAAAACTATGAAAACACCCTCACATGTTTGTTCTTTACTTATGATATATGAACATGATATAACAGTATTATATAGGTGTGCTATTTGAGTATTATTGAACATATCCATATGTTATTATGCTTTATTTATTCATTTTAGAGAATATCAAGGAATTTTGATTCTGAACTTAAATTTTAGAATGTTTTTCTATTGGTTTCATATTATTGCCAGTAACTATATTCCTGTATGTTCAAGTATTTTGTGGTTTGGTTAGTGTGCTCTATCCAGCATGAGGGCATTCCATAGGTCTGACAAATGAACAACTGAGTGTATCAATTATTGGTTATAAATCTGTTCTGGTTAAATATTGGCTATACCAATAGGACAGGGGCTTCTTTATTCTCTTTAACACCATAGAAAGGGAGTTTCACCATAGTTCGGGGGAATCTCAAACAACAGTGTATTAACATTTATCTGTTAATACTTCTTTACTTTTACTTTTAATTGAGAGTGTATACCTTGTTATTCTGGTACTTTTACTTATGTCTTAAATATACGCGCTACATACTTTTTATGCTACATATACTAGTATCTATTTTTTTTCATATATATATATATATATACTATATCTATATTAATAAAATATAGTAGATATATAATATACTAGAATGCTAATAGCTTTAAGGTCACTATATGTGTCTGTATACGTGTCTGTCTCTGCAGTCTGTGGTGTACTGCCATGGAGGACGGATTGGGTTCTATCAGGGAGACATCCGTCTCCTCCCAGATGACATGAAGGCCCTGCGGCCGACCATTTTCCCTGTGGTGCCTCGCCTGCTCAACCGCATGTACGACAAGGTGAGTTGAACAGATACAGAGAGGCCTCTTAAAGAAGTGGCGATGAAGCAGTTTAGCTACTTTGGTTAATTGTGATTTCCTCCAGAAAAAAAACTAGCTGTCAAAGCAACTGATGGGAATTTGTGGTATGAAAATCAAATGAAATTTGTTACTGCTAAGATGTCTGCCATCAAGGTCTCTAGCTGTGCTTTAGGGATAGAATGATGTGTTGATTTTCAGCAATGACTTCAGTAATAAATGTTATGCCATGAACAAAGGGTGAGTTATGGATAATAATGTAAGTGGAGAAAGCGGAGCTTTGTTCTTGCTCTTAGCTTGGTTTTGCCTACCTCCTGGTAATTTCAGGGCAATTTGCATAGATACATTTACATGTTTGGACAAGCATGAAGAGAGGAGGACTATGCCCAACCAGTACCAACCAAAATAAAAATACTGTCTTGTCTTTGTCTCCTCTGCAGATCTTCAGCCAGGCAAATAGCCCTTTGAAGCGTTGGCTGCTTAACTTTGCTGCAAAGAGAAAAGGGGCTGAAGTCAGCACTGGGATCATTCGAAGTGACAGCATCTGGGACAAAATCTTCTTCAGTAAGATTCAGGTAGCCTTACCTCTACCTGAACTAAAACTGGGGCATCTACCTTATGTGCCACTGTGGACCTCTATTACATTAGCTGCTGATATCCTGAATCAACACCATCACAGAATAACCCCTGTTTGCTCAGTGCATTTCACAAAATAACTTAATAGCTGGAGAAGTCCAGTTGTTAGGTTTTAGTTGTTATCCTAAGTATCACCACTGCTCATTAATTTCTGTGAATTTCTAGTTAAAATTCTTTCAAATTCTTTCAAAATATTTCATAGACTTAGCATTTCTAACCCACAAACCCTGCTAAGAGACAGTGTAGCTCACAGTACTACAGGTCTGAGAACAGTTCAAAAATGCTTAAGGTATAGTGAAGAAACAAAATGATTCATGATGTACTCTTGCAGGGAAACAGGATAGAAGAACCAAATTTAGACACATGGGCAGGCTGATGTAAAGGAGATATATAAATACACAAGGGATACAAAGGTAATAGGGAACAGGTGAAACAAACTTTGGTAGGGCAAGCAATCCGGCAGGCAGGAAAAAAAAACACAAAGCCATGAAGCTAAACAACCAAATACACAACAGCAAATTGATAATTAAAAAAGAAATCCATAAGAAGTCATTCAAAGGGCAGATCATGATGCTACCAGAGTTGCTCAAAGTAATTACAAAAACAAACAAAAAAATTTAATCATAAAGTTTTTGATCTGTGAATGGTAGTTTTATAATCTGTTTTTCACTCATTCTTTTAAATCCAATATAAACTATAGTGTCCTGTAGTGTGTTTCATGGTTGTTTTAAACCTCATGAATAATTTTCCAAGTGGCCTCTTTGTGAATATATAAGTTTTCCATAAACAATACTCAATTATTCAGCTAATCTGGATAATCAAGGGATGGTTTACATATAAAGATGTGTTTCTCTTTATTACAGGCCAGCCTGGGAGGAAGGCTGAGGATGATTATAACAGGGGCAGCTCCTACCTCTCCCAGTGTCCTGGGATTCCTCAGAGCAGCTCTGGGATGCCAGGTTAAACAGAAAAAAACACTAACACACACATACACACACACACAAACACACACACACACACACACACACACACACACACACACACACACACACACACACACACACACACACACACACACACACACACACATACATGTCATTGCCACAGAAAGTCTTTAATGCTCACTACTCACTTTAACCTCGCTATCATAATGAATTCTTGAGGCCTAAACCTATCATAAACGTCTAACTAATCCAAACCCTTGCCCCATCCTCAATCTAATTAAGTCGCTATAATTTATGTGTTATATAGTATAATGTATTAAATCTCAATTTGAAAACAATGTGAAAAGGGTCACTTGTAGTAATGTATATACAGAGAACTATTCACAGAGCTTTATAGCAACTTTAACTGTAGCTCAGCTGCAGCAGGCAGCTTTTTTCTGCAAATAATAGAGCTATAAAAACCTTCAGTACACACCTGCTCAGCACCAAATGGCAGGCAGACACAGAGAGGGACTAGCTAGGGAATTTTGTGGAACATTTATCAGCTAATGAACAAGAAATTTCCTTGAAGAGCTGCTAGAAACCAGAAACAGAGTAAATATTGGACTTAAATTCATCAGTTGTCCAGAAACATGACTCATAATAATGAACATGTTGTGCATTCCACTACCCCAAATGGCTAAAAAAAACAGATAATGCAGGTTTATACTAAATCTAAGTCTGAACCATTGAAGATCCCTCATAAAAAGAGGGGTCAGACAAAATGTCCTCACTTTCAAGGTCTAAGGCTCAACTTGGCCCTCATAAAAATAGGTACAAATCGTGCCTGACCAGCTACACATATGAATACACAATGCAGTTGCATGCACATCCCTTACACACTCTTCCTCTCAACATTATCTGTGTCTGTGTGTAGGTGTATGAGGCATATGGCCAGACAGAGTGCACAGCTGGTTGCACCTTCACCACACCTGGAGACTGGACCCCAGGTGAGCCAACGTTTATGCAAAAGACCTAGAAAATGAAGACGGATCCTTATCTCTGGCAGACTCAGTGAACTTGTTTATGTGACTGTAGGCTCTGTTCAAAGGTCGAAAAATCACATGTGTGAGTCTTGATTTGAAGGAATAAAAATTTCCCAGGCTGGTAAAGTTTTTTTATTGAGATAACTGCATCTATAAACTTGATAAGTGAATTCAATTGCCAGTTCCCAACTCAGCTGGCCATTGAAATATCAAAACTATGACTGTGCACTGCTCTGTGAGGTTACATAGGATCAGTAACCTCTCATGCTTTACCAGCTGTGTTCCTGATGAACAATTTCTAGACTGCACTCAGGGGAAAGGAAGCAACGCATGTGTGTTGTATCTAGAAGATTTGGAGGAAAAGGGGGTGGGCCTTGGACGGTGAGACAGACAAAACAAAGCTGTGTGGTCACAGTATTAACAGTCAGTTGATGTTGGCAATCACCTAAGAAGGCACTTTGACTGCTTTGATTAGCTTTCATAACCTCCTGTATTTACCCTGTGGTGCGCTACATTGATGTGATAAACCTCTTGGTACTGATGACGATTATCCAAGTGGCCATCATGCAGATTACATCCAAGTGTAAATTGTGTGTTTCTATTAGGAAATTCCACAAATAATACATTTAAAAATAGAGTTAAACTAAAATAAAGAAGTGTAATCTAATAAGCTGCTTTATTTCTTAATTGAGAAGCAAATTCAGGCCAATTAAGTTTGTCCTTTGATGGGTCAATAGTTATTATTGTTATTATCATTGAATGTGCATGTTTTGATGCACAATACAAATGATAATAATTCTTAGGTGTGTGTATATATATATATATATATATATATATATATATATATATATATAAAAAGCTTCACTTCATTTTCTCTTTTCCGGAATGTTTTTAAAATGTATTGTTCTATATGGAA
The DNA here is from genome assembly GCA_016859345.1 of Istiophorus platypterus. Taxonomy (NCBI): domain Eukaryota; kingdom Metazoa; phylum Chordata; class Actinopteri; order Istiophoriformes; family Istiophoridae; genus Istiophorus; species Istiophorus platypterus. Next base: position 14,398,083 of record CM029129.1, on the reverse strand, counting down.
ATGCAACTTTTTAAATTTTTCTTGGGATTCCTTTTGACATTATAATAAGGCTGGTCAAGCAGCAAATGGCTTGAGAGCTTATTGTGAACATTACCTTTGCAGTAAAATGCATTTTTTTTACCGTAGGAATTTAGGTCAGCGGAGGGGATGATGTTAGAACAAGTTGTCATTTTGAGGGCAGGCTACAGGGGAGCTGGGTAGCGTTCCAAGATGGTGACCTGTTCTTTCCTGTAACAGTTGATTTCCCAGCTTGTACACTGAAAATGATCTCAGGCCTCCACATTTGTGGCCCAAAACAAAGAGTCTTTGACTGAGGCGGGCCGACAGCTCACTTGGCCTGGCGGTAAAAACTTAACTCTGTTATGTAAAAGTAAAAAGCTCCTCATTTGATATATGCTCAACATTAAAGTTGCTCATTTACATCTTTGAAGAGGCACTGAGACAACATTGTTAAGATGCAACCTTTCTCAAGTGATTCTTAAAGAAGGATGTGGCAAATTCAGTCTCTTTGAAACTGACTTAAGGAATGTAAATACTTAAAAAAGCAAACATTATTCCTCTTCACTTCCCTCCTCTTCATTTACAGCAAATGGTTAAACAACTGCACTTATCTATCTGATGCTGGAGGAGAGTCTTCAAAATCTGTAGGCTGTACAATTGATTTCAAACATTCTGAAAGAGTAAAAAAAAAAAAAAAAAAAAAAATGTTTGACTTTAAAATGTCTCCTAAAAAGTACAAGGACACTTTGAAGATACTCAGTTACAATTGCAGGAGTAAGTGCCATTATTTCCATGACACTAATCTAATATTAGCTCTTTCCTCCTCCTGTTGATGTTCGCACATTCTTTGAAAGAAAGGATTGCTGAGAATAACTGAGAAAACTGAGAAAGAAATGGCACGACATATGCTGTATGACTGCATATCAGAGAAACCACATCACGAGTGGTACATAGCCTTTGCCACAGCCTGTTGGGTTACTTGTAGCAGGGATAATACTCACTCACATTGAATCACATCAAAATGCAGTCTAGTATCACCCCCTGCTCAATTCACATATTTAATGAGATATCTGTATTTCTTTGAAAAAACAGATGTTGACGGATCTTACTTCCTTCTTTTCCTTTAGCTTTCACAAACATGTAGATGTTTTTTTTTTGATCAGTGTAACCATATGTGTCCCTCCGTATCAGAGGAAACAGTCATTAAGTTGGCAGTGAGTAGTGGGAAGTGTTAGCACTGACAAAGGCAGCAATGTAGGGGAATTGCATGGTCAAGACTGTGAGGGAAAAACAAAATTAAAAACTGAAGAAAACTTCTTTTGGGGAGTTTCTAGTTATTTTTCTTGTTCTGACCAACAGGCCATGTTGGGGCGCCCCTGCCATGTAACCTCATTAGACTGGTAGATGTTCCTGAGAAGAACTACTTTGCCTCCAAGGGAGAAGGAGAGGTAAGCAGGGGGATTTTGAAAGAGGAAGACATAGTTTAAGCTCATTTAAAATTCTACAATGCAAGTTTGAGTTGAAGAAACAAGGCCAGGCATAAGATGTGCAAAAACACCATTGAAAAATAACTAGAGCAGGAATGAATAAAGACAGAGCTTTTCAACCTCAACAATTTTCTCCTTCTCTAATCTTTCATCCAGGTTTGTGTGAAGGGACCAAATGTTTTTAAGGGCTACCTCAAAGACCCAGAGAGGACGGCTGAGACCCTTGATGAAGAGGGCTGGCTCCACACTGGAGATATTGGAAAATGGTTACCTGTACGTACATGCAGATTACATTAGATTCCAGATTTTTAGTCATAATAATCAAGTATTTTATGTTATACAGCATTTGCTTTAAATAATGCATTGTGGTTACATGCGGACTTTTCATCCTGTTTCCTCTTCTCAACCACTCTTCTCCTGTAGAACGGCACACTGAAGATCATTGACAGGAAGAAGCATATCTTCAAGTTGGCGCAGGGCGAGTACATCTCCCCTGAGAAGATTGAGAACATCTACATAAGGAGTGAACCTGTGGCACAGCTCTATGTTCATGGAGACAGTCTGCAGGTAAGGACAAGAACAGACTTACCCATGTACACAGTATCTAAAAGTCTCGAAGACTTTAATATGGAGTAGGTCTTCTGCTTTGATCCTATGTAGTCCATGTTTGTTGTCAGAGTCTGAATGTATTCAGAAATTCTTATGAGAGTGATAGTATGTCTGTGCTATGGTTCTTTAAGCAATGCACCAACTAAAACTATGAAAAATAAAATACATGCTCACCTAGCTATTTGTAAGATGATTTATTACACAGTCTTTTGAATGTTTTTTCCCTCATGTTTGTGTTTGCTCTTTCCAGTCCTGTTTGGTGGGAATTGTGGTTCCTGACCCTGATGTCATGCCTGAGTGGGCCAAGAAGAAAGGCATATTGGGTACCTACAAGGACCTCTGTAAAAATACGGTAGGTGACACATGGCCCAACACGTTGCTAAATATAATCAACCTTCAGATAACATTGTTTATGAAAGATACTGAAAATACTGAAGAGCATTAAGATAGATAATTTTCCTCTGTTGTTGATAGGAACTAAAGAAGGCAATCCTTGAAGATTTGGTGCGTCTGGGCAAGGCCAGTGGCCTCCACTCCTTCGAGCAGGTAGGCAGGCAAAGATATTTAAATTATAAGATATTTCCTTTGCCTTTTATTACAGCAGTGTTTTCCTTGGTATCTTTTCAAAATATGTACAATAACATCGATCTCAAGACTTATATTTATTTATTCTGCGGCAGATTTTAGATATACTTTGGTTATACTTAATTGCATTGTAAATATCTTCATCTTTATGAATATGAAAGACCATGTTGTTGAAAACTGTGTTTGGCAAATATTTTCTCATAAAGATTAATACAACAAATATTGCAAAATCAGCCATGTAGGGGTAAGTTAGTGACATTGGTACTTATTTCCTTGGATAGGTAAAGTTTGACCCAAAAATATTCATTACAGTTCTTACACTAATGCTTTTGTTTTATAAAACAAGGAAGCTTGTAGTAACATGAGGGAGCCTTTCCAGAATCTCATTCCAATTCAGCGTCTTTTCTATTCTTTTCCATTTGCATCAAGGTGAAGAACATCTACGTCCACAACGAGATGTTCTCCATTGAAAACGGCCTTCTGACTCCAACGCTAAAGGCCAAGAGACCAGAGTTGAAGGAGTTCTTCAAGGAGAGGATCCACCAGCTCTACAGCAGCATCTCCATGTGAAGGCCAGGGGACCTCATTTTCCCTTGAGCATTTTAAGACTAAGATCTGCCTTGACCATTGATCCGCTGTGGTCAAAGATGAGTTACCTTAGACTTGACGTGCTTTGGGAAAGCAAGCCTGGTTCTGTGGAAGATGTAAAGTGACTAAATAAGAACAAATAAAAAAAAGAAATGAAGTGAAATACAATGCACTTTGTCATATGTATTTCCATTTTATCTATGGATTTACTGTGTCATGATTAAATGAAAACATATATTAAAAAGACAGTTATTTAGCTTATAGTCTGTAATAAATGAATGAATGTTTTTCATTGTGACATGAATTTTCCAATCCGAACTGAAAACCAAAACTATTTCAAGGACTGAAAGTGAGACTACAGGAAGGATGGATTTTGCAGTGCGTTACATTACTACAACTGACAGCCAGCTGCCAGTGTCAGTTTTGTTTTACAAACACAAGAAAGTTCTGAATTTTTGCAAAATACTGTTAGATGAGACCTAGTGTTATTGGCCTTTTGTACCTGGCAGTTATTTATTTAATTTGCAAAAACATTTCCACTTTCTTCTGTCATCAGCAGTACTAAAGTTATGTGCTGCAAAATTTATCCATCCTGTTTTCTCATGCCAGCAATAATAAGCCCTTTGTCCCATCCTCAAACTGTGATTGGACAGTTGGTTGTTTTTCATTCAAGAACTGGCTGTGGTTTTATTTATCTAAAAAAAAAAAAAAAAAGCTGAAAACTCATGACACTGCTTCATATTTAGTATTGGCAGCTCTAACCTTCTACCTGCTAGACAATGCTGAAATGGAATACAGTTCTTTGCTTTGTTTACTGTGTAATAATTTGCTTTTAATGCAGCATTGGAAATTCATGTCACAATGAAAAATAAGACAAAAAACTAAGTAATTGTCTTTTCAACATGTTTTTCATTCAATTATGTATGTATTTGTACTGTTTTTCACCTTCTTTGTTTGATTTGTTTTCATTCAGCTTCGGTAAATCTTCCATTCACTGCTACCTGCTGTCCACCCAGACAACTCATCAAATCTTCTGTGCCCAGCAGCAGAAACTCATCAGCACTTTTACACTGAGAAGTCCATTCCTACTTACTCTGGTTCTCTTCTCTCCTCCATCAGTTTAAACCTACCAGCCACACACAACCGAAATCCACAGTTGTACGATGGCAAGTGTGATGTCTTTGTGTGTAGTGTAGCTCAAGGAGATGTCTAAATGTCTGGTAATACTGACACCTTGTGGGACAGTAATAGACTTCATCCTCAGTGGAAATGAGCAAACTATCATTTCATCAAGCAAGCTTCTGATGGCATCTCCCCTAATCTGACACAACAAGGACTGAACTTATTTTCAACCTAGACATCGTGCAATTAGACCAAAACCAAATCCTACTGTTTGAGATCAGAATTAAGATAGTAACAAAATAGAGTCGCAGGTCCTGCCTTACAAAAATATTTGTTCTCAACACTGTTTCATGTGGAACATTTCAATGTTTGAGCCACATCCAGAATCATAGTTCATGTCATGTATTCATGTAATTCATTAAGTCATCTAAACATGGCTGTGATTGGCAGTTTAGCATGCATGCTCCTTCTTTATATGAAGGACTGGCCCACTGTAACAATCGTCAAGGTTACACTGCACAGTTGACAAATTCACAACTTTCTTTTCATCCATCTTTACACAAAGTATGTCAGGTAAAAGAAAACAAAAAGAAATCATGCAAAACCAGGGCTCAGGGCAATGCATGCAGTTTGCCCTGCAGTGCTGGGACCGTCAGCATTTGACTTGAAACAGGGGAGTAATTCTTTGCGGCCATTAATAGCAAGTTGTCTACAGCCACTGCTGCTAGTGCAAGGCTTTGTGACATAGACAGAGCTGAGGAATTCCATTCAACGAAGGTAAAAGAACAAACATCAACTTTTAAACAAAAATAATTTTTTTTCTGAAGGGGTTTACACATAGAAGTGACGTATAGGCTTTTTAAGTTGATTACTGTCCCAAAGCATAAACAATGTGGATGTACATAAACAAGGACAGCTAGATGTAAGCATATTTATTAAATCGATGGTTTGAATGGATTTTTTTTCTCTCTTTCTGCGTGTAGTGAGATGAATTGTACTTATTTATTTATCTATTCTGCTCTAAAATGGAATCAGCACCATATCCTTGTAATGATTGAGTGCAGCAATAGGGATGAGGGAGGGTGGGGAATAGGACAAGGGCAATGAAATAAAAGATATTCTGGAATGATTTTAAACCAGTGTCTTCTTTTTTTTCTTTATGGTGTATTCAAGGCTATTTGCATTCAGGTTTGATTTTTAAAGTTTTCCCAAAAATGCTAGAATGCTATTGCGTCTGTCTTAAAGCTGATATGAAAAAAAAAAACAAAAAACGGACAGCTCTCGGGACAAGCAGGGGTGTAAGATGTATGTAAAAATGTAAAAATGCATGCATTTTAAATCCTTTTCAATTTAGACTTGGATCTGTGTTAGTAGATCTAGGCCCTCCTTTGTCACCATCAAAATCTGTACATAATGTTTTTTTCTATATTTAATGTTATCAGTTCTATCATTCTTTTTATTTCCTATTGAAGTTACTTGTAAATCACTTGTTGGTTTATTTTGGATGCGTTTTAAATCTGATTTTTAAAAAAGTGAGAGAGACAGAGAGATTCCAGTCACTCAGGTCACAGTGAGGCCTAAGGGGCTGTTTCACAAAACCTTGATCTGGTCTGGACCAGGCTGAGACCACGCTTGGTTAATCTGTTTGTGTGACGTCACAGTTCATTTTAAGGACACAACGCCCACTGGTGGAATTTAGAGCAAGGAGCATCAGATGTCTTGGGGATGTCTTGGTTTTAATTAGATCAGTGTATTTTACACTCTTCAACAATGTCAGCAAACTTTTAAGGCACTAAGGGTTAGAAGCATGACTCTACAAAACTAGCTGAGGCTACGAAGCTTCTGTAGCAAGTACTTAATGTAGAAGAATAATGATTTAATGGCATATTAATACATAGCTTGTCACTTAACCCATAAGAACCAATGGTGACACAGGTTTCATAGACCCAAATAGCCTAAAAATATAAATTTACTAACCACAGTAAAGGTTAAACCTTTAAAGGTTTAAGTCAATGTTTGACTTCTCAAGAAATATCTGTATGAATTTCTATTCATACAGAACAAATGTGACAGGAGAATTTAGGACTTTGCGACAAATTAAAGTGGTAGACATGGTTTCACGTATGGCGCACGCATCTTCTCCATTTCAGCATCAGGAAATCTGTGTTTGACCTACGACATCTTTTGAAGAAAGAACATGTATGTTTTGGAATTACCTACACCTGGCTTGACATAGCTGCACCTACTCGTCCTGGCTTGGCCTTCATGATGTGTAAAAAGCCAGGATGTACTGAGCAGACTATGTCAAGCCCCGCTTTTTTCTGTTATCTTGGATTTTTAATTCTACTTTTGTGAAATAGCCCTCTGCTTTGATAGTACTCAAACACAGAGTAGATAGACAGCGAGAACAGCTGGTTTCCAGGCGTCTAACCTGCTGATCTGGGGTTGTTTATTGCGAAGACTTTGATGATAAATTGTAAATTAATAAATGATGTTTGTGATGACAGGTGTGTTTAGCTTTTACAGCTAGCACCTAGGCGTTGTGCAAGGCGCTCCGGGCACCGTTGCCACTTTTTTTTTGGGCAACTTTGGCAACCTGGCAACTTTTCTTTTTTTGCGTTCTCCATCTTGCAGTCGGGCATATGGGGACAAATCCAGGTGGGCTAAGCATCTCGCCGCGGGTAGACCGTCGAAAGAAATCCCTAAAGCTTCCGTCAGTGTCTCTGAAATAATCACAAAGACGAATTTATTATACAGTGAGCTCCAAATAATGGCATTTATGACATAATGGCAAGCGTGGCCGTTTTCGGCTTCCGTAGTATTCGCCATACGGTTTTACGTGGCAGATTGACAGGTGGAGTCTACAGGTGCGCTCGGTTGCTAGGGGCCACATGGAGACCGGAGGTGAAAGGTTACACCGTGTTTAGCATCCATTCACGGGTTTTCTTTTTTGTTTTTATCGCAGGTTTCTCGTTCTTTACGCAAAAAAAAAAAAAAAAAAATCATTAAGGTTAATTCACTGTTATAACTTTGTCTAAGGTTAGGATAGCGACCGTCATCGATCATTGTCCGGACCCTCAACCAGCGCGTCTTTTCTCACCGCACCGCCTTGGTCCGGCAGCCGACGGAGCGGCCTGGAGGTCGGCGTCCGTGCGGCGATGGGGCGGATCAGGTGCCGGGTTAGTCGCGGCGGTGGATCAACCAAGAAACGAGACACGCCGGTGAAACCGGCGCTGAGCAGAAGACACAGTGAGAGAGAGACACACACCCGAGTTAGAGCGTCCATTGTAATAAGGATAAATCTGTTTCTGAAGGCCGCGGTACACGACACAGCTTTGGAATCGGGCTCCTGGGCCTGTAATCGATTATAAAATATCAGAAGCTCTTGTATGTTAGCGCTCATTTATATCTATATCTTTAAAACCTATTAATACTAAACTTACTATAATGAAGTTAGTGCTTTAGGACGAATTTATCTCATAAATACTCCCAAGTCTTTATCTAGCGATTCTCTACAACCATGCCTCAAAAACTTTCAGAGCCCAGGAGACTTCTGCCCAAAAAGCAATTGGAGGCTCTTCCAGAGGAACCTGAAGTGGAGATCTCTGTCCCCGCTGTCAAACCGGCCAGTCCCGTGTTGGTGAGTGTTGCTGCTTAGGATATAGTTATATTTTACATATATCCATAACAGATTCTGATAAATATTACTCTCTTCCTAATTACAATGTAGGCATAAGTAAACCATACTGTATTTCCCTCTATGGGAATACTGGCTATGCCAAAAAAAGGGCCATGTCCGGATTAACATCATGAAGGGCCCCAGGGCAAAAAAAAAAAAAAGTTTATGGGCCCCCATTGACCCCCCCACACACACTATATATATGGCCATTTTATTATTTCCCCAGTCACCCAAAAACCAACTAGCAGCCTACTCGTCGTGAGGTGAAATGATTTGATGCTTGATTTGTCAATTGACAGAAAATTCATTACCAACATTTATGATAACTTATTATTTGTTTTAAGTCATTTTGAAGCAGCTTAGCAAATGTGAAGGGTTGTTAGTTTCCCTGCTTTCTTTGATAGTAAATTAAACATCTTTGTATTTATGGCTGATACTCAGAAAGCAAACGCAGATTGAATGTGTTAACTCAGGCTTTAGGGAGTACTGAGGGCATTTTTCAATATTTTGTGACATTTTATACATTGAACACTCAATTGATTTATTAAAGAAAATAACGGTCAGATGTATTGATAATGAAAATATTTGTTGGTAGCAGAATTACAATTTTACTATGATGGAATAGCACTGCTTTACCTGAGGTTTCCCTTGTGTATTAATTTCTTGACACATCGAGAAAATTCAATAAATTTGATACAACACAACATTCAAAGAAAGTTAAAACTAGATTTTGACACAGTCTCTCTACAAGAGATAACCACAAATGGAGGACCTTTTATATTTTCATATTTCTGACAAATTTACAGTTAATTGAATTCAGTAGACCCAAATGATATAGAATTAATCTGAGGACTTGTCTGCCAAGGTTTCTCAAACTTTTTTTGTTTTACTGTCTCCTCCTTTTCCATGCTTATCCTTTACAGGCACAGACTATAGCAAAGCCTGTCCAGTGCAAATCTGTGCTACACTTGAGAAGCCCTGCATATATGGAAAATCCCAGACAAAAAGCTGTCTTGTCTGCCACTCCAACTGTTAAAAAACCTGGGTGTCGAGTTTCACCAACATGGCATCAAACCAATCAGATGGCTCCTGAACCAGAGGCTTTTAAAAGTGGTGAAATGCTAGTTAAAGAAGAAGAACAAAACTTGGCAGTGACTCCTGAAAGCACGACATCCTCCAGCATGGAGATAGACACAATTTTCAATTTTAATGATGATGAGGAAGACTGTTACTCCTCTGCTTCTTCATCTTCCAGCAGCTTACCCTCACCGGAGATCTTCAGAAGAGAGAACAGTGGTATGTGTACATTTTTGTAGATCCATTACGAAATTACAAGGTTATTCTCCACTAATGTTTTCTTTTGTTTTTTCTTTTCATCTTGTGCATTGTCTTCTTTTCACCTCACAGTGGAAACAGCAACTTTCCCCATTAAGGAGGAGTTGCTAGGCCTCCATCTTAAGATAAAAAACTCAACCTTGCTGGATGTGAGCCATGCTGAGACCATCCACATGCATCATCCTCCCAACCTTTCTACCATCATTGGTAAGTGTAAGAAAATCCTTTACACATTTCTTGGTGTTTAGCAAAACACTTTTTTAGTTTTTTTTTTTTTTTTTAGTTTTATGTTTTTTAGACCAAATCAAATAATGTTTGAAGTTAAAATAACTTCAAGGTTTTTGTTTTAGGAGTGACTGAAGGTATGATGTTGCTTGTCATTCAAATTTAAAACTCATTAGCAAAAAAAGAAATCAGATAAAATATAATCACCCAAGAATATTGATCATCATGTCCTTTTGATCATGCCTTAGAACATGTGTTAGTAACTGGTCAGGTTTGGCTTAAGGTATATTTGGAGATGTACAGGCAGTAACATAATCTTGTAAAATTTGAAAATCTTACAGTTTTATTTACAGGGCCTTTCATTGTTGTAAAAACCCAAATACTCGTGAAAATAGCACTGTCATATTTACGACAGACTGACATTTTGCAGGGACAAATTGTTCTAATTCTAACAACAAAAAACTGAATATAATCTAATTTATATCTAATTGTATCTTAAACAGTAAGCAATTGTCTAAGAATTTAACCTCTGTCGGCAGATGCCTCCACTATTCTTGCGGAAAAAAACTGTGAGATCAGGTGAGTTTGTCAGGTTAAGTACCTTAACATGCAAGTTTTGGTAGAAGGATTGTCCTAAATCCCTCATGATATTTGAGTGCGGATAAATTTGATGGACATGTATAATGTGGGACACTGATTAATATGATGAAAACTCGTAGAATAACTGTCTTTTCTCTTTGAAGCAACCACAGAGGACCTGAACCTAAGACTAAAACACAGACAGACTCACATAATTTAGGTAAAGTCTCACTTCATGAGATGCATATGTTTGTATGTATGTATGATTCAAACTTTATGTGAATCCCACATTACAGCTGGTTTCTTTCTAGAAAGATTTATTTCATAAAACATCCTCTTTTTTCCTAGTAAATGCAAATTATAATCAGTAATTCTGTGTCTTTCAATCCTCAATCTGTAGACAATCAGACACAAGCAATCAAGTTGAAAACTCTAGCTCAAGTAAGAAAGTCACCTGGCTATCTTTTACAGGTAATCTAAAATATGATGTCTATGTATTTTATTTTTGTTTAAATCAAGAGTAAGAGGGATTATGGTCATGGTCAAATATGATTTTGTTCCCTCAGCTCAACTACAAAAGACCTATTTTGTACAAGAAGGTGTCATTTAAAACCCCCATCATTTCTGAGACCTTTGAAGCAAACCACATCCCAGCCAACAAATTAACCACTCACAATGCCAGAGAGTCAGTCCAAAAACCCAGCTTGGCTGAGCAGATGGAGCCTGATGTAGAGACATCCAAAGCTGGTGAGATAAATTCTGAAGATGATACACAACATCTGGGACTGAGGCTAAAAAAGCCGGTAAAAAGTTGCCTGGAGAAAGCCAAGTTCTTTGACTTTGTCAGTGATAGTGAGAGGGATGTGTTCTTTCAGAGGATGAGAGAGAGGTGTGTCAAACTCAGAAGTGCTCCTTTATTTCCTCTCACAGCTGCTGATCACACAGAAGCCTCAGTTCTGTGATATTTGAAGCCAAAATGTTGTATGTAAAGTGTGGCCTTCAATGAGGTCTGCATGTGAAATGGCCAGTAAAAAAGCAATCTGTGTGTAATTCAAAGCAGTGATATTGGACTGTCTAAAACACAAAATGAAATAATTTAATTATTCAGTGTGTTATTTAAAAAGAATTATTTCAATGGACACCAGAGCCTACCTTTAAGTTAATGTCTGCCAGCCATAAAGCTTGTGAACAAACATAATCATCATCACAACCAAACATAAAGTTCCCTTTCTTCTCTACCCGGCCCCGTATTTTTATTCCATACAAACTGTGGTCTTTACTTGTTACTTGCCAGGCCCGTTAAACATAACTGGTAATTTTATTATCGGTTTATGAAAATGCACTATTTTCACACACTGTAAGCACTCACCCCTCCTCCTCCTCCTCCTCCTTTATTTATTTATTTATGCATAAATGTAATCAAAGGTGTGTAATGTAATGTGACCACTAGATGTCAGAACTGTATTCTATTAAATAATCGTTCTTTTGTTTCTTGTTCTGGTAGTGTTGGTTTTTTTTTTTTTCACTTTTATATGTGAAATATGTTGTTACTGACCTGTATCTGCATTTTTATTGACTGTTCATCTGCGTAATCTGAATGTCTAATTTCAGCACAATGCAAAGTGAAAACCGAATTTTATCTTTAGGTCTTTTGTGTGACGATCTGCATTCGCGGATCGGTTTTCCTGCAAATTTACAAATTTTTGAGCGTCAGAAAAAAAAAAAGAAAAGTCCTTTTTAGACGAACAATACATGAATAAACGAGACCACGCTCTTTGTTTTGCATAACACGGCGCCGGTTCTTGCACTTAAAACCGTTTCGTCGTGCGTTTCGTCTCGTCGTTGGGTCTTTTACAGCTTTTTGCGAGAAAGCTCAGCCGTCGCGCTCGTACGATTATTTTTTTTCCCCCGTGAATAAATTTCACGCCGTCACGACTCCCGACAAAACATCAACACGGCGAATCGGTTGACCACGTGGTCCGGGGCCAAAAATACCGGCCAATCGGGTATTTTGTAGTAGCGGCGGCGTCCGCTCGGCCAATCCGAAAAAACCGCAGCGGGTTACCGAGCAGCTCCTGTGACTAATGCCTGTCATATGACTGTGACATCCATGGAGACAGTTACAAGGAACAGGGTTTGCTCTCGGATTTGAAAAGCGAACGGGACCTTCTGTGCCGAATTGATTTTTTTTTTTTTTTTTTTTTGGTACAAAATGCCTCCGACTCTCTTCCAGAAACTTTTCAACAAGAGAAATGCCTTTTCGTCGCCGCCCCCGAGGTGTAGCAGAGAGGACCCAGCTTTCAGGTAGCTACGTTAGTGAGTGTGTGTGAGTGTGAGTGTGTGTGCATGGTGCGCGTAGCGTCGTACGCGTTTGCTAATGTTATTTACGACTTTCTCCGTGATGCCCGTGGCTCGGCGTGTGTGTCGGACCGAGGAGGCGGCTTTTTTTTGGGGGGCGAAACGACGCCGTGCAGTTGTTTGTTTTTTGTAGATTTTGACGCCAACATAGCGAAGTGCGAGAGGAAGACGCTGGGGGACGGGGGACGGGGGACGGGTTGCGCCCGTCGGTGAGACACGCTAACATGCTAATGCTAGCTACCAGGCGTTAGCGGGGGCTGCTGCTGCTGCTGCAACACGCTGCCTCCTGGTTTGAACTCGGGCTCGCCCCGTTAAGCTAGCTCTTCTTGTCCGTGTACACAATTACTTCTGCCCCCGTTTGGTGTTGATGATAAACCGGTAACGAGTTGGCGACGAGCGGCCTAAACCCCCCCCCCCACACACACACACACACCCCATGAAGTTTGCTATAACCAGCTAGTCGGTATAATCATTCAGAAGTTGCAGAAACGGGCGTCCTGCGTTCTCCTTTGTCTCCGCCGTGTCCCCCTTTTTGTGATTCAGCTAAAGGCAGCGTGGGGGAAACAACGAGGCGGTACAACCACGCTCTTTTTGGTCGTTCATCGTGAGCCACGGCCCCAGATTACTTGAAGCAAAGTACAAGTGGCCTCTCTGGCCGCGCTCTGCGCCAGCGCCGTCGGACGGAGGAGCGGGAGGACACCGTGTGCTCTGTGTCGGCGCACATGTGATCGCTCCGGTCGGCCGCCGATGACGGACGAGATTCACGGCAAAAAACAAAAAACGGGGCTACGTTGACGAGACCGTGGACAGAGGATGCACAATGTCACCCCCCCCCACACACACACACACACACACACGCTACTCATCGCTTGAGTCTGAAGCGAAATGCACGGATGTTTTTAGTTTTACGGAAACGCCACGGTATATAATGCCCGGTTCACAGCGGCGATGCGCAGCACGAACGGAAGGGAGCGTGTTCAGATTCAGCGCTGAACAATGCACCGGCGTGAATCAGACAAAAAACGTGAAGCTCGTCTACATCAGTCGTGCTTAGAAGTTTCCACTAAAACGCATTAGTGAGTATAGGACACAGTGTAGGACAGTTTCTGCTGTTTGACTTTTTATCCTCAACACTGCATCGTTTAGGTCCATTGGCGCAAAATGCACCATATTGTTGCATCAAGCAGAATTTTGTAGTGATATAACTTTTGCCGACTTTTGCTGATAATGTGCTTGTCACAATATTGTACATCCATAGCAGAGGATGCAGCCGGTATTAAAATTGAGTAAATGTAATGGGGGGGGGGTAGAATATGTGAAAATGTGTCTAAGATAGTTTTAGATTTAGCTCAGAAAGTAACTCCATGTAGTTAAAGCATGACACACAACTGTCACTAGAAGCATTATAAGTGTTTGTTATTGAAATACCCTAGGGTTAAATCAAACCTGACTGAGCAATGCATCATTGAGCCGGCTAGTAGGACACACTATACTCCCTGAGTTGATTTGCAGTTTCCCTGTGTATGTTCCAACATGCATTCTGGGTCAGGGTCAGGTCTGCCACCAAGGAGAAAGTGCTGTTTTTAGTTTTTAAACAACACTTGCACTGGAAAATGTTGCTCTGGGCCTGTCACCCATGGTATATGTATGTACCAATGGACCTGAAAAGCTCCCCTCCTTGTGGTGCTGCTTGCACTTTGCCTCATGTCTGAGCCAGAGCACGTTCCATGGCCATAAAATTGCCCTGCGCGTAGTGATATAAATGCTGTGTGTGTGTGTGTGTCTGTGTCTGTGTGTGTGGGGCAGGCTGGCTGGCTGGCTGGCTGGCTTCAATCCTAGAGCAAACAGGCAGGCAGCAGGCGTTTCTGTTAACTCAGTGGTCAGCTGTGCTCTCCATACCTCTGGCATGAGCTCCCCATTCATCAGGCATGAAATGCTCTGGAGAGGGCAGAACTGTGAGGAGACAATGGCAAGGAGAAGGAGAGACTGATGGAGAGGACACTTGGCTGGTAGCAAGAATAGGTTAGCACACGTATTTTGGTTTAAGGATTGAGAATGAGAGAAATTGGTGAAAAAGATTGGCTGTTTTTAAAAGGGAAAAGAGCAAGTCATATGTGGTGTAAAGTGGGGGATGAGAGAGGCTAAGTGGGTCAAGTTAGAAGAAAAGAATTACAGGGGGATTACAGAGTTTTGATATGGCCTTGGATGATGTGAGGGGTGGAAATAATAAAAAACACAGTTTGGATGGTCAGGAATTGACCAGACAAACCGAGGGGATAGAGAAGAGGATAAGGTGTGACCAGAGACACCTGACACAGATAGACTGTTGAGATAAGGATTTTCAAAATATTTTGAGCCTCAGTTAAGAATGAATCTCTTAAAAACTGCAGCTGACCTACCATTCTTGTATTTGCTTGCACTCATGGATGCTTGTGTAAGATAGCAGATATTATGAATCGTGCTGGCTCAGCATTTGGTAGCAATCCTTTACAACTATGACTTTGAAGACACTTCCTTTCGAGCATCTGGCAGGTGGTCCCAGAATAATGTTGTCCCTAATGGAAATAGAAATGTACCCACACACTGGAAACAGAACTCCCTTAAGCTTTTATTATTGACATTTCACCCCAACACCAGGAAAATATTCACATGATGGAAATGCAAGACTAAAATGACCAGTAATATCATAATTGCATAATCAGATTCATATCTGCCAGAATGTTCTTATTACAAGATAATGAAAACGCTTCAGTCGTTATTTTTAGCATGACCTTTTGGGTTAACTAAATCTGACCTCTCGAAGAAGCTTAGGTTAGATTTCACTAATTAGAGCTAGACCAGCATATATATGTTGTAGCATATCAAGTATAAGCTGGTCTCGTGTATAGTATTTGTATGCATTTTAATGTATTAAATCAAAAATACTGATGCCATGAAATTGATGGAGCACTGCCAAAAGAATTAATGCACTTTCTTTAATGCATCCAAATATTAGTGTAGGCATCAGCCAAAAAAATTAAGAAAGGGTAGAGCTTTATCCTTTACTGTATTAAACTGTCAATCATTTTCTCTCTTACTAAGCTAAAACCTCAAAGGTTATTAAAAGAATTTTAAAAAAGGCTTTTTTGCAACCTGGTTACTCTAATGCATTACCCAGAGGTCTGTCACAGCACAGCGCTATGCCCTCTAGAATACCACAGAGGGCAGCAGGTTGGCTGACCCTGGGAGAAAAGCCTAAAAAGCTCTCCTGTTTCCCTGGCTGCAGCACCTGACCAGGGACAGCATACTGTACATTACACTGAGAGCTCCTGGCTCATCCTGTAGCCAGTCAGAGGACTGATCATCAGCCAATAGCTTTGTCCTCCCCACCCACACTCAGACTGCTTGTTCTGGCTGCCCCTTGCCGCTGCTGCCCACTGAGGAAACTTCCTTCTTGACCTGGGCTGCTGAGCTCAATATAGCTATGTTGGTGCTGAGATACTAAACTAAGGGACGACGTGTAAGTGAGAGCGAGAATAGGACGGGTGTGGGCAGCCTTCTTGTTTCTACACACTGTTTTGTAAGACTTCAAAACCCAAATTATTGTGTTTAAAAAGGGGTAAAATGATGTCTGAAAGCAAGTATTGTTCTGAAATTCTATGCAAACAAGGTGATACTGATTGTTTATATATAATATTATACCGAATATGTCACCCTTAATGTTGTAAGGGAAACATTTGCCTCAGCTGTTTAATTTATAAATTATTTGAAGACCACTGTCTCACTTCTCGAGAAACAATGAAAATAAGGGCTTTATATTAGCCAGCTCATAGCATTTACCTGATTATTTTTCAAAGTGCATTTTGACTAATGTCATCTAAAAATGTGCATTAGTATGGAATAAAACTAAAACCTTGTGTAAATATAATATAGATACTTCACAGGATCCTCCTCCACCAGTGAAAAAGCACCATCAAATGTATACCTTAATAATGATGCTTTTTTCCTTGGTAGCTTACGGGAGAAGAAGTGTTTCAGGTTCCTGACTGACGTGTTGTCCTTCCTCCACCGTGTACTTTCATAACTCAGTGTGTCATGTGAGGCTTTCATCAATCTCAGGCTGTCATGTTTGTGGGAATGATCACATGGCTGTGTTCTCAGTCACCGGAATAAACTTACAAGTTAGATAAGTAGGGAGAGGTGTGTGTGTCTGCCTGTCTCACACTCTACTTTTGTTACTCATGCATATTTAAAGCATTTTAGCGTCATGGGTTCATGTATATATTATAGCTTTGCATTGCAAAGCTGATTTTTTTTGTGTCCGTGAGTGTGTGAGTATGTGTGAGTGAATTCTGTAAGCATGCCAGGGTTCTGTAAAGACAGCGGCTGTCATCAGGTTCCTATCAGTGCTATTTTAAGTGGCCACACTCAGGCTTCTCAGAACTGCAGGGTCATGGTAAAGATATAGTTTTACGTAAAAGCTACTCAGACATCACACACACGCAGTAGCATTCTGTTGAGTGCTATTATGTTGGCTTAACATCTAGTTTGGGCCATGTTACCTCTTAATATTGTGAGGACATCTATTCAAGGGCTGCCCACATTGACCACACGACAGGATAGTGAGTTTTTTTTAGATGTATTAATTGCTTCTTCTTGTCGATGATGACTTGTTGGTTTTTAGGCCTTACAGTAAACTGACTGATTTGAATGCACCAAAATACAACCAATTAGAAAACTGAGGACTGGAAAAGCAAAATAAATGTCATGTCTTTGTTTCTTTAAGGCTTTGCAGCTTTCACAATTACTAAAATTGCATTAATCACCAGGTGTTTGTTAGTGATGAGTCTCCAGTTTCCTAACTAATGCTGATGCATGATGCAAAGGAAGCAAGGCCTCAAACAGAATGCAAAGATACAGTGCAACACATACTATGGACAGAAGACTGTGTTAACACTCTACAAGCAATTTGAATATTTAAGGACAGTCATTGTGAAATTTTATTCAGTCTCTAAATGACAGAGGGAGGAGGAGGGAAAAAAATGACAGTGAGAGAGGTAGGGTGAAAGAGAGGCAGGGTGTACTAGCTGATGCTATAATCACTGCTCTAAGGCTGAACAATTAATCATGTACATCGTATGACACTTTGTTTGATTACCAAAAGGCGCAAAGAGGAAAGAAAAAAAATCATGTGAAATACTTGTTGCAGTAGTCACATTGAGCCAAATTTGCTTTTTACCTCCAAAACTTAATTGGCCATACCACCTGATTTCTACATAGCTTCTATCACTCCTGTTGAACTTGTTCATGTGATTATTTGTGAGACACGGCCACACACTTAGTGCTTTCAATACCCCCTGTCAGTCATGTGTTGCTGAGTCAAAAGCTGTGACACAGCATAGAAAAAGGCCATAGTTTACACACAGTTCTTAGATCTCTCTCACACACAAACATGCAGACAGTGTAAAGACAAACTGAGTTCTCAACAAAGACTCAAAAAAGAGCATGAACGGTGGGATTTTTACAAAAACATACTGATAAACATTACTCTGTAGATTTTAGTACTAATTTAAATCTTTATTATATTTTGAAAATATACACTCTTGGTTCTTATCTTTAATTAGCCACCATTTTACACATTATTTTGTTCTTGGCTGTCATCTACAACCACTTTGACCTCGACTCCTTTTGAATCTGAAAATGATGACTGATTCCAGCTGATTTCAGCCTGTGGCTACACCAGTCCGTCAGTCCTATCCGTCAACCTGTCCATATTCAAATGTTTTGTAGTCGTGAGTGCAGTAAACACTGCGCATTGCTACACTTTCAACCACTCTGCCTCATGTGACTGCTGGAATGCAGAAGTCCTTAATGCAACATAACCAGCAGGTATGCAGGTAGTCAGGTGCTTTCAAGCCATGTGGGTCAGTTCCTTGAAGGAGTCGCTGTTTACCAGAACTCAGTCATAGCTAAACAATTGTAAATGTAAGGATATGCAAGAGAGTGGGACTTGGCCTTTCAAGTAGCACAGGAATGGTCCCTCTATTAAGTTTAAATTTTCAGCCCCTGTAGCAAAACTCCAATCTCTATGGAGGGTTTCAGATTTTGACAAGCAGGCAGACCATGGGAAAATTTAAGATGTCTATATATTTCTGAGACCGTATTTGCAAACGGGGCCCTTATAAGGCTAAAGATATCTAAAAGATTATATGGGATACTGGGATTCTGTGTCACTCCAGTGGTGCCCATCTAGTGGTAGTAGTGCAGTGTATCATGGGAAAGTAGCATCGCGACACAGAATGAGCTAAAGCTTGCAGTTAGCATTGCAGCTCATACATTTGTATAAAACCTGAGAAACATCTGGCAGTTTGTCTGGTTGCAGGGACTGGTATGATCGATGTGGTTGACTACACAGTTGCTATGCAATCAGTTTAAAAGCGTGGAGATATCAGATTGCAGTGTTCACTCAGGACAGGTCATGTCAACGGTCATCACCTATGGCACAGGCTACCCTCATGGAAAATTCATCTAGATTTTTCTCTGTGTGTTTCGTTAGATATCACAGGTTTCCTGCAGTGTTGTTTTAGGATTCACTTTTGACCTTTTGTCACGTGTTACCATATTTCTGCTGTCAGCCTCCACTACATTAGCATTTTCATAGTAAATCAAATTTTATTAGAAAAAGCAGGGGAGTCAAAACAATTGCACTGGTTGAAAACTCGGGGGCAAATTTTAAAATCCTAAATACTCTTAACTGGTTCCAGACTTTACAAGTAATGTGTTACAATGCAGAAAACCTAGAAAAGAGTGTCATTAGGAAATCCTTGATGTCTAGTTTCCTACTACAGTAATTTATATAAGCCAAAAAATTTTAATGATAGTGTTGTCTGCAGCAGAAAATGCCACAGAAACATCTTTTAAAAAATACTGTGTTATAGTAGCTGCTCGACGTAACAGAAACCTCACAGCCCGAAAAACGTCACACAGCATGGACTGTGAGGCTATTTATGTAACTGTCTCCCCGTCTCTAACAAACATGAACACAGAGACACATGCACATACGCACGCACAGATGTTCCAGTAGCAGTGTAGAGTGAGCGAGGTCTCTTTGAGGTCAGTAAGTTGGCTGATGTCGGACTCACTGCAGTCAAGGAAACTTGATTGCTTTGTCGTGACCTTTATCATTAAACACCTCAGCCATGAGTAGTTATGAATGATTTGCAGTTTGTAGCACTGTCAGACGGAATTATTTTTCTAATTTCGTAAGCAATTTTCTCTCAAGCTTCGTAGTTCCCATTAGTATCCAGTTGATATATCTAGTACACCCTTTTTTAAGCATACTTACTCATTCCCCAAAGGTAAATGTTTTTGAATATATCCACTGTATAAGCTCATTCTATGGACACATGAATGTTGTGAAGGTGTAGTGAAATCCACACGATTTCTGGAGAAGCTGCAAAAGGCCAGATATATAAAACGTAATTGCACTTGCAGTATAAATGAGTTACAGTTTGCAACTTGTTGATAGAATTAGATGTTGAAATACTGATTCTTTAAATTATTCTTACAGTTTCTTTCATCCCAGGGATTTTATTGAGATAGTTAATTAAGCCTGGATTTATTGGATTTATTAGATTTATATAATTTGCATGTTTAGATGTCTGATAGAGTTGTGATACATGTCTCCTTACTCAAGGGAATGGGATATTAAAGAGGGCAATCTCTTAGCAGGGGTATCAAAAAATGTATCAGCTTTAGGACAGCCAGCAAGTCTTGTTTGTATCACTTCTTGTTTGTATCACTGCATTACTGTTATTTATTTTTAAAAAAATTTGTAGGCAGTATAATTTATTTATTGGCTCTCATACTTTTCAAATGAGGCAGTATAACATTTTAGATTTACCCACAGCCAGTTCACAAACTTACATGAAAACCCATGGAGATTAAGTGAAGGGAAGAAAATATGGCATCACTATGCCCATTTTTTGGCAGATCCGTGATGGCAAAAGTTTCACTTCTCCCCACTAATGTACAACTCGCTTTTCTACTTAACTTTAGACTTCAGTAAGCTGTCACCTGTCACAAAACTAACCACTTTCCATTTATCTGTAAAGGAGGATTTAAATAGGAATAAAGATCAGGGAAGCTTTCACTTACAAGAGTCTGACCTCTTTAAGGTTTTTTTTTTCCTGCTCTTTCTTCTGAGACTTCTTTGTTAAGAGGATGAATTGTGCATTCATGCCCGTGTTTTTTAAATGTATCGAAGAAAGAAAGATGGCAAGAAAGGGATGACGGACCACAAGGGAGAGAGGAGAGGAACAAAAAGAGCGGGATTAAGAAACAACACATGAACAAATCCCCACTGTCAATCTCTTATCACAGTGCTTTCTGGCAGTCGGTAGTGCGGGATCGCTGCTGTTGCTGCCTCTGTACTGTCCAGCACACACAGTGCTCCAGCAATCACCTGACAGTCTCATGTTGTTGTGTGAATTTAGTTCACCGCTATTCTTAGACCCTGCTTTGGCTGAGAGAGGCGAGAAGAGAGAGGAATAGAGAGAGAGAGGGAGAGGGCTGGGGAAAGACTGGCAGTCTCGCAATGATGCCCAGGTAGGTTTTGGTAATATACCAGGCTTACACACATCCAAGTTGGGATGGTAGTGTTAGTTAAAGGAGCTTTGAGAAAAAATATTAAGTGTTGTTTTTCCCTTTAGTTTTTTTTTCTTTTGTGTATGTGTTGGCCACCTGTGACTGTTTCTAGCTGGCCAGCACTAGCAGTTCGAAGTAGCAAGGCATTGTTTTTCAGCTTCATGTGTAGTGACAACCAAGTGATGACCAAGACTGAGTCTATCTCTTGTTGTCATTTTAGATAATGTCAATTTATGGGTTTGTTCTAAAGCACATCTTTTTCTTCAAAAAAAAACCAAACTGTCCAACATCTATGTGTGTGGGTAGAGTTCTGGATCAGACAGAGTCTGCTTTTTTACATGTCTGTGATCTCAGATCTGATAACATTTTTTAAGGATGATGGTGAATCAGAAGTTAAGGTCGTGCTTGTAGTCCTCTGGACATTTCTAAATGTAACCAAAATAAAACTGTTCCTGGAGCTCTCCTTGCGAGATCAACAAGGAAATTAATACGTGCGTGTGTGTGTGTGTGTCCGAGAGAGAGAGAATGTTTGAGTCATTTTTGGTTCAGACAGTTGAGGTCAAAGCAGTACAAGTATGTAACAGTCATGAAGTCATGTGCTGCTTTTATGAATGACTCCCCTCTCCTCTGTCAGCGCTGTGACTGTCACAAGCTCACTGATGGGATACTTCCTCCTTCGCACTCATTCTGCCTTGTCTTTCTTTCAGATGCTTTTCTGTCTGTCAGATATTTTCCTGTTTCCATTTCTGTTTTTTCTGTGACCTTTTTTCTCATTATCTATGGTTAATTCTGGTTTTCTCTGCATTGTCCTTTTAACAATAGATGCATTTTCTTATTTGCATTTAGCTTTTGTTCTTTCCTCCCGTTATTTCACTCCTGCTGTAGTTGGGAACCCCTTCCTTTTTTCTGTCTTTGTCTCGTCCTTACTCATTCTTTTGGAAATGTTTTTATTCTGTGATTGCTGTTGCTTATAATAGGGCTTTGTTTTTTGCTGTCTTCTTGCTTCCTGTCTTGTGCTTATTCCTTCTTCCATGCATCTCTCATTCTGCCTTTTCTCTCTCTGTTGAAAACAAAGGGAGCAGTGAGCTTGATCCCCTCTGGAATGATTTGTAAACAACACATTATCCGATTTTTGTAATTGTTTTTGTAATTGTTTTACCCATTTTTTGGCAGAATTTGAACTGGGTTTTTTCATCATAAATTTCTATTAAACTGCAAAGAATAGCTTTAAACCTTTGAACTGAAAGGTTAAATCAGCTCTGTGTTCAAGCAGTTCACAATAACCGTAAAAAGGCATTGTAGATGTTATTACTCCCAAGGACCTCTTTTTGTAGTAGTGTCAACCCAATCATTCAATGATGCACAAAAGCTGTAGACATTAAAAGCAAAGTCAAGTTTATAAATAAACCATACTTTAAAAGTTGGTAGTCCAATTTCAAGGAGATATGTGACAGACTAAACGTCCACCTTATGTGTAATCTTACACACAAGTCTATGAGCTAAAGATTGACCCATCACCATACAATGTAATTTGAGTTCATTATAGAGGCCAAGCAGGCATTATGTCACCCATTTAGCACTCAGAACGTGTAAGAGGTTGGGTCTATGCTTGGATAGGAGCCAAGATAAAAAACCTGTAAATTTCTTATTATCTGTAAGGTACTTGGACATTAACATCCACTAAAGCTCAGTCTAAACAAAACAGCAGAAGGACAAGAGCGATCAATTATTCACCAGCAGATTAGGATCTAACTCAAACCCAGGTTGGATGATTTAGTCTAAACTGAGTGATTAGATCGATCTTGAAAGGGGTATAAGTTGGCATCTACAGTCTAGTCATTGAAGTCATTGAATAACTTCCTGCAGTCTGCTCAGAATATGTCTTAGAGGGACAGAGGTGTCTGCTGAATCCCCAGCAGACACATTTAGAGTAGTGTTATCCTGCAGTTTTAGCACTGGTTTGGCCTATTGAATGCCCACAAAGCCTAATTTAAATTCAGATGGTGGTTGTGGTCCATATTGGTAGACAGTGCCTCTGGCAATTAGAAAGAAAGTGAGCTACAGGAGTGAATGCTGGAGAGATGTTTCCATGCAGAAATGGTGAGGCAACTCATTGTACAATGTTGCCCATATGGGCCCCATAAAATTAGTCATGTATTTTTGCATTTGACACCATAACACTACACTAAGGCTGCAGTACATGACCCTGTCCCCCTGCTCCTTTACAAGACTGAATGATTTTTCCAAAAAAAATTGCCGGTCAAACTATGATGCCCTTGTTTTCTTGTAGCTCACATGCATGGGAATGTAGACATAGACCTTCCCTCTCATGCATACGCCTTACACCAAAACACAGGTATTCCCTGCTCTGTTAAGACTCAGTGACCAACAATTGGAATGCTGCTTTCGAATGTGGGCTAATGCGTGCTATTTTGTTGGCAAGTGAAGTGGATTTAACGGTTCCTTTTCCACTTCTTCCCGCTAACCTGTTTAATATAACTGTTGTGTTTAAGGAAACTCCCTGCTCCCCAATAGAAGGCTATATTTAGTTCCGGCAATTTGTTCATCTGCTGACACATCTATCCGTCAGATCAGACAGAAATCCTCAACTGTTGGTCCAATCCCCTGTCATCTTTATAGCCCTTACTAAATCAGCTGGCCTGCTAGTACCCACAGTGATTGTGTGACAGCCAGATCTTTCTATGGTTGCAGGTGTAGATATGCAACCACTTCATTCACAATATTACTTCAGCGTTAATGAGATGAGCAGTATGAAACTACAGGTTACCGAGCAACCAGCATGGAGCTGAGGCTGCCAGTGAAAATGCTGACCTGTTACTTAACTGTTGTCCAGTGATTCGTGCCAGAGAAAATTTACACCAGTAAAGTCTATAACAGTTATACTGGAGTATTGATTAGCCAAGGAATTTGTAGTCAATGAGAAATGGAGCATAAGTCATTTCTAGGAATGAATAGATATATTGTCATACCTTTCAGTGGTTAACAAGTGATGCATTGATCTTTGGAAATCAATAAATCCTAAGACTGTTGCTTTCATTTGAAAAGGGACAAAATGCAGTTGGACATGTATTTAAAGGTTGCACTGAATATATTTTTTCAGTCCATGTACGATGCTGATACCAGGGCTTTCGATTTCGGCCAATACCAAATCAGAGCCGATACAAGTGTTCATTTAAGATATTGCAAGTAGCCGTAGAACTTTTTTATGTAGCAAGTGTGAAACACCTAAACACTGCTGACCCTTTGTTTTTAGCTCCCTTCATACAAATTTAACAAATTGAGCAGGAATACGGGCACATAGCTGGCCCTTGACATAGTATGTGCTCACAGATGTAAACACATTATAACATGGTATTGAACTGAATAGATCGGCCCTATTGTCACCTCTACCTGATCCAGTTATTTGAATCAGTATTGGACAGATATCAGATTTCAGTATCAGATTGGTGCATCCTTAATAAACAATTCATGTGACTGTTGATTAAAATTAAGTTGGTTGAGAACAACCTTAGTTGAGGATATAGTTGAACTTCATTCTACAATTAGAGTGATAGATGGAAGGTCATTACCCTAAGGAAAGTTTTAATGGGGACTCAACTTATCCAGTAGAGTTGCAGACTGGTTATACTGGGTGACTGTCACAACTGTGTAACTGTATCTGTGCCTGAATGTAAATCAGGAAGGAGCTACAAACAATATATGTTAAGCACAGGAAAATATTCCCAGGATTAGTAAAGGGAAAGTCTTTGATTAAATTTCTTGGCTATCAATGAGCTGGGTGAGTTTGGAGCGGCTGCTTGTTATCGGGGTACATTGTAAATCTGTGGTGATAGGCTGGTATTAGGTTGTCATGGCAGATCTTGATGGCTCCCCACTGGTTGAGTTATGAGATGGATGAATGACAGTTATGGCATGATCTGTTGGCTGTGCCTTGCCCAGGGGGATGACAGTTTAAAAAGGGTTTATATACAGGCGTGTAAGTACATCATCTTTACCCTTTCCCTCCTGCTTTTTTGCTCATATGGGTATCTGGCAGATACCGTACAGACACTAGATAATTATTGATTTGGCTCAAACATGCATCAAAACAAAATCAGTTATTAAGACTAAACAGTTTAAGAAATGTCCCAAATCAAAATCACAGTTTGATATAGAGACCTTATCCCAACAAAATGACCCTTGCAGACCTTTTTTAAATTTTTTCCCTGTCAGTCCTAAAATCTCAGAAAATGTTTGATGAAAGGAAAGTGAACCAAATATTTTTCTTTATTGTTGGCAGGAGATTGTTCGAAGTGACGAGTGGCAAATCATTTGTTACAGTACTCAGTTAAGAGTTCCCATCATATATCAGTTTTCTACTTGTTACCCTGAGTCTAGTTGCAGAGGCAGAAGACTGAGCAAGGCAGTCAAGATATCCCCCTCCCCAGCAATTTTTTTTCCAGCCCTTGTGGAAAATGTGGAGGCATTACTAGGCCAGATGAAATTTATAATCTCTCCAGTTGGTTCTGGGTCTTCCTCAGGGTCTCCTATCAGCTTGAGGTGCCCAAAAAACCTTAAATGAAAGCCTCTCTGGGGGCATCCTGATCAGTTGTCTGAACCACCTCAACTGGCCCTTTTTGACACAAAGGAGAAACAGTTTTATACCAGGCTCCCTCCAGATGTCTGAGCTTCTTACTGTGACTCTAAGGGTGAGCCCAGCTACATTATGAACACGAATCATTTTGGCCACTTCTGTTTTCACTACCCAAATCTCATGACTGTAGGTTAGGGTTGGAGCGTTGATGAAATGGTAAATTGAAAGCTTTGCTTTCCAGCTCAGGTCCCTACTCACCACAACGGTCCAGTGCCAAGTACATTACTTCTGATGCTACACCAATCTGCCTGTCAACCTCACGCTCCATTTTACCCTCACTTGTTAATAAGATCCCTAGATACGTAAGCTTTTTCACTTGGGGCAGCACGTCCCTTCCAAATCTGAGCAAGCAATACACCATTTTCTAGCAGAGCACAATGGCCTCAGGCCTGGAGGTGCCTCACAGACTGTGATAAAATGGAAATCTCAGACCAGTAGTACCTGACCCTGTTTAGGGAGGCTGGGGATTCCCTCGGAATCGGTCCGGGAGGGGAGCTTGCCAGCCTGTAATCGGGGGGTTGGGCCATTATCCATGCAGACTGTTTAGACAAAGCCTGAGGAAATGACATGGAACCACCCTGTGGGCCCACCAACTGCAGGAATAGGCATTGCCGTGAGGTGTAGTGGAAGCTGGATGACAGGCAAACGCGGGGAACCTAGGCCTGCTGACCCCTGGCATCGTAGATAGTATCAGTTGGATAAATGGTAAGAGTAGTCCTCAGAATTGGTATTTACAAAGTTGTGATGTTGCTCCACTGCTACATTCTAGTACTCAGTTGCACCAGAATGTCCTGGAGAGTGTTTTGTTACTGGAGTGTAGCCTCATTGTCACTAACATCCAAATTCCCTGTAAGAAATGCACTGTGGATGAAAGATATCTAAAGAATACATGAGATGTTTCATTTCTTTTCCTGTTCACTTTGTTTCATCTCACTGATTCTTGCTGTTTTATCAGTTTAATTGTACAAATTACATTATTTTCTCTCCCACCTTCTGTCTTCCTATTCCTCATCTGTCTTTTTCTACATCACTTAACTTTCTCCATCTTCTCTCTGTCTCTCTTTTTATCCTTCTCTCCTCACTCTGTTCTTTCCTCCATCTAGCTGGCCACTTCCCCAGCTGGAGCCCGGTCAGATCAGGCTGATAGTGTACCAGGACTGTGAGAGGCGCGGCAGAAATGTCCTCTTTGACTCCAATGCCAAAAAGAGGGGCACAGAGGAAACCCCCATCACTGTGAGTCACATGTCTTTTTTTTTGTGTGTATGTGTATGTGTGTGTGTGTGTGTGTGTGCGCCTGTGCCTGTGCCTGTGCGTGTGTGTGTGTGTGTGCGTGTGTGTGTGTGTGTGTGTGTGTGTCACTTGTCACTTGTCAGTTGTCACTTGGAAGCCCATCCTTGTTTTTGCAGATAGTAATTAAAATAAAAGGCATGGTCCCAGATTTTATTTTTATTCCAAGGGTCACCTGATGGAGTAGAGTAGCTTCAGGTCCTATTTAAAAGTGTGACACTTTAAAAGTTTTCCTTAATAGGAAGTAAAATGTGAAAATATATTGCAGGCCTTGGTTAAATTTTACATTTCTGAACAGCTACTTTCCTGTTTACCCCTTTCTATCCTACATATCTAATATATTTTGTCTTATTTACAGATACTGTTGTGTATTTTTTTGTTCATTTCAATTTCAGGTAGAATTAGAAAAGTTTTAAAGTCTAAAATTTGGCAGGCTGTAATCTGCTGAATCTTTGACCTTCAAAGCTAACAGACAGTCGGAATAGATGAGCAAAGATAATAGCAGGGAGACAGACACAAGCATAAATGGAGAGACATAGAGGCGTGAGAGCCAAACAGAAGACATGTGACTGTCATGATGTTCAGAGGACATAAGTTGCACCTTATCCTGCAGGATGCCTCATTGCTCCAGTGTCTGACTGAGTGGAGGGAAGGGAAATATGTCCTGTTGGGTTTGCGCAAGTCCTTTTTGTTGGTGTGATTATTTTTATTTATTTTTTTTATTTGTCAATAAATTAGACTTTTATTTAGTAATTCATTTTCTTATTTTTATACTGGAGTAGTACTGAATTACAGAAGGGCACAAATGTTGAAAAATAAAATGTCAAATAGGTGTTTTATTCAACTTGAGAAAACTCAAAACTGCGTTACTCCTCAGTTGTATGAGTATTTGTAAATATCTTAATTACTTAATTATTATTGCGATATTATTTAAATCTATATCTACTTATATCTACCGATAGTTATCGGAGCTAGCTAGCTAGCTAGGTTAACATTATCCAGGCATCCCACCCTGCTAAAATTCATTTTACGGGGTCAAGCTCCCATCACACATCAGGATACTAGACTGAACTGCTGGACTCTATAGAGAGAGTGCTAGACTGTAAAGCCTGCCCAGAGAAACTGTTAGATCTACTTAGCACAAAGAGAAACCAATCAGGATGCTCTCTCTCATTCTTTAATCTAACTTATTTGCTGGGGGGATGTTAATTTCAGACCCTGCTTGGCAGCGTTGGTAAATTGTCAACACACCCATTTCAGCCAGTGAAATGTGATGATAAAAACAGTGTTACGACAGTGTTGCATTCTAATCCGGGTGTGTACAACAAAATTATGTGTCTTGACTACCAGCCTTTGTGTGTATGGCCTCTCCCATGCAGCACCTGACAGGTGATATTTCCAATAAACAGTGACACATGGTCACCACTCTTTTTCTTTTTAATTTAAATAACATGCCTAATATTTTCGTGGCACTGCCGTCTACTCCTGTCTGACCCTGACTGGTTTGTTCTGGTCCTCTTATCTCCAATAATAATAGCCTCAGCTGACAGCCCATGTGTAAGCAGCATTCTTTCATCCTCACATGACAGCCGTGTCACTCGCTGTCTGTCTTTCTCTCTCTCTCTCATCTGTCTTCGTCTATCTCTGGTGACGTCTCACCCTCTTTAAATTTTCCTCTCATACTGTATCTACCTTTTCTATATCTGCTTTCTTCCGCTGTCTGCCATTCTCTAACCCTTATGTCTTCCTGCCTCTCGTAAATCTGTCTCTTTAATGTCCTGGTTAGTGTCCTCTGATTCTATACCTTTATCTGGTGATCTTGGTCTCTCCTATTATCTCTGTAATCTCTTATAAATTACTCTGTCATTCTTTCTCTTTACCCACCTGCCTTTCAGTCTACCTCTAACTCTTTCTGTCTACCAAATCTCCCTTTACCTACCTAAATCCCCTCTACCTTAGCCTCTTTCTTACTTTTTTATTCCTGTATTTTGCACTCTACCGTTTTTTTTGTATCTTATGGTGTTTATGACGCTTCTTGCTCTACTTTTCCTCATCCCTTGTATCTGTCTTTCTCTCCCATTGTGCTCTGTCTATTTCACCTGCTTGATTCACGTAACTTTTTGCTTCCTCTTTTGCCTTTTATTTTTCTACTGTCTCAATCCATTTCTTCTCTGTACTATCTCTACTTCTCTCATCTCTGTGATTCTGCTTCATTGTCATGTCAACAACCTTGCCACCACTCAATAACACACATGCACATGCCCACCTTCTGCTGATCTACTGTAAGTAAGAAATTGGATGGTATGTTTTCTCAACTATTTCAGCTTATACGCATAGATTTACTGAAGCACTACCTTTTGATAGGACTGGTGCCAGATATAGACATGCAGTAAGAAGAGTTTATAGTGTGTGGGCATGTGTCTTACACAGTGCAGTTTTTCATGAGAGTTCTTAAAAAGTGCTCTAGTTCATGCAGTGTGTGTGAGAGTGTGTTTGTGTGTATGTGTTGCTTGGTCCAGTGTCAATATTTTTGGTGCATTCTGCATCGTTAGGGCTTTGCCAACTAATGTGTGACTTCTATCACATGGTGGCTGTTTTTGTTTATTTTTTTGTCAACTCAGGAATTTATTTTAGTTAGGTCAAGAGCAGAGGGTCAAAGAGAATGAGGAATAGAGAAACAAGGATCATGCAGAGTAGGGTTGGGTGGAGTTGAGAATCAAGAAAAGAATAAAGGGAGCAACAGGACAGGGAAAGGATAAAATGTAGGGAAAGAGAGCTTGAGGAGGAAACAAATCTGGTCAAGGAAAGAAATAAATGCATTAAAGGAGAGAAAGCTGCAGGAATTAGAGAGGGATGAAGTTTGAGTGGTAGAGGGAGAGAGAGAGATGGGGGGGCAGGCAATGATTGCAACGCTGCTTGCTCACGAGTTCCCGAAAGAGTCATATGACTGGCAGTCACATGCTGCTGGCCTCTCTGTACACACTTAACACTGCACCGCACTGGACACACACACACACACGCCCATGTACACACTCAAACACGCACACACACACACACACTCGCTTAGTCAGAGTGACTTCAATAGCATATGTGTGTGTCATAATAGAGCAAAAAATTTACACAGAAAGTTGCATACATGTATGTTCACACACAATTTAAAAGAAAAGAATGAAGTCACAATGGTGATCCTTTTTCCTCTCTTCTTGTTTTCCTTCCCTCCTCATCTCATTCTGTTTTTCTCTGTCCCCCTCTCATTTTTTCCTCCTCTCACTCCCTTCCTTTCTCTTACCATTATCAGCAACACTGTTTTCAAGTGAGCCATTATTCAGAGCCTAGCTTAAAAGCACACACACACTCAGACTCACACCCTCCCCTCCCCCTCCTCTTCCCACCCTCCCAAATGCATTCCTCTTCAATAGGCTGCCAAGTTAAGAAGGCACATGACACAGGCTGATTGAGCTCACATTTTAGTTTGCTGTTTACACAAGTGCCTCTGGATTAGGCTTCTATGGCTTTTGACTTAAACAGTTCAATTCAATTTATGATTTTCAATTTAGAAGTTTACGTCACATGGACCACTAACCTTTTATTTTCAGACTGGTTAAAATTTCAGAGCATCAGGGAGATTTTAGACAGAAAAAATGACTTTTTTTATAGTTGAAGTGTTTCTCTCAATGTTAGCAGAGGCCTCCATAACTGAAATATCTCTGAAATAAATTCCCCTTGAATATATCTTTATGTATTACAGCATGTATGGGCTGTTCCCACATGAATGCAACCTGAAAGGTTTAGCCATTGCTGCTGAATGTACTTTGTCAAAAGGGGAACATTTTTGTGAACCACCTGCAGAGTTAAATGAGTATGTCCATGGCCTTTTTGCCTATATTGCTATACTTTTCAATTTTTAGAGCACCGAGGGCCAGGTGAAGATGTTCGGGAAATGCTGCCAGCTCCGTCCTACGGGTGGCAGCAGCAGTTCCCTGGACAGTTCCTCCTCTTGCACCTCTGAAACCAAGGAAACCAAGGAGCAGGGTCTTCGTTTCCAGGTAATAAATAGACATGCATGCAAAATTCCCCTGCAGTTATATGTATACCCTTACATTCATGGCTGCACTAACAGGTTCACACACAAAATGCTTACCTATTGTGTATGAAAGTAGATTTCCTTTGTAAATTCCAGGTCTAGTTGTTAGTGAGTTCATGCTGGCATTTATGTATTAAATCTTCTCCAGAGTTCGCGGTGTTCATCCGATGTGGTAATGTTGGGGGAAATGATGTTTGGCTCTGTGGCCATGAGCTACAAAGGCTCCACGCTAAAAATCCATCAGATCAGGTAAGAACAGGCATGTTGGCTTGCTTTTAATTTTTTTGTATGTATGTTACATCTCCATACAATGAATTTTTTTGTATTAACTTTAACATTTTGCATGACCTTTAGTGCTGGATTGTGGGTTTAAAAAAAAAAAAAAAAAAATCCAAATGATGTGGGGTATACTAGTATCTGGTACTATTTTGGATTTCCATTACTGAACAATTAAAGCAAGGAAAGAGAGAGATAAGAGGAACAGCAAAGTAAGGGGGAAGTTATGAATTGATATGTTGGCAGGAGAGACAAATGAATTGGATGTGAAAGACACTCAAATGTGCAAAAGCTCATAAACTGAGCACATACACGGCTGATCTTTGTCCCTGTGCTATCGTCATATCAGATCGCCACCTCAGCTGATGCTGAGTAAGGTCTTCACCGCCAGGACTGGAGGCAGTGTTTATGGCAGCCTCAACACGTAAGCATACACACCTAACAAGACAAACACAGAAACACTTCTCGCTCTGATTCCTATGGAAGCGTTTTTCAGAAATCAGCACATGCTGATACAATGTCATCTTCTCTTTCTCCCTCCGTCTCTCCATCTGTCTCAGTTATAGTCTATGTTCTCTGTGTTTATATCAATCAGGGATCCTGTGTCTCTATCTGTCTCTCTTTCTGGGTGTTTTTGAGTCTTTTCTGTCCCTCTGTATTCAGTTGAATTTTCTTCCTCTACAAGCTCATACATACTTTATGTTGTAATTGAAGACATCTTTGATAGTAGTGTTTTTTTCCCCTCTTATGTTCATACCATGTATGTACAGTATAGTTAGGTTCTGGGTACATGTCATAAAATCATTATCAAATCACCACATTAACTAACTTTTATCCCTGGTTTTCTGTTTGATCTCGTGCAGGTTACAGGACAGCCTGGAGTTCATTGGACAGGATAGCAACACCCTAAAACCTGATCAAAACACTGGGCCTAACAGTCTCCTAGGGAACATAGGTAACCAGTGGCACAAAACTTGAGCCACCAATTAAAATCCTCCTGTTTCCCTTTCAATTCAATTGCAAACTGAATAAGTCGAAAGTGGGTGTAATGTTTGTTTCTCTTTAAATCAGAGCCTTACTCTCAGTGTACTTACTTTAAGTTTAAAAAGACTTTGAAAGGATATCAAGTATGTATGACTACATATTAAGTCTGATACACATCCAGTTATGGCAAAGATAAGGTGTAGGATCATTTTCAAGTAACTGAATGGAAATTCATTTAGTTTTTTTTAATTAAAAAAAAAAAAATGTAAACAGTGCCTTAGTAACTATCAGGGTTTCTCACACAAAAGTAATGGAGAAATACTTGATTGTATAAAGTATTGTCAAGGCAAAGTTTTTAGTTTATTTCATAGTTGAGGTGCCTTGGTAGAACTGCGGGGAAGCAGCAGTCTTATTTTCTTTTTTTTCCTACCTTTTAACATTGCTGTCTGAATACAAACCAGACTGGAAAGACTGCCAGCAGCTCTCCTTTACAGCTACCCAACATTAACCTTGTAAACAGTTGGAAAACTTTCATATCGGCCTTGCAAGCACATGTTTTCTCAGCAAGTTAGCAGACAACATTTTTCATATCCAACATTAGTAGCAGTATATACTATGTGATGCTTCCCTGACGCTCATGACGGCGTTAGTTGTATCAGTTTTATACTATGGTTTAGAGTGTGAAATGTTTACAATAGAAGGACAGTCATAAAAAAACTGCTGGCAAATTCTATCCTTTTTGTGCATTTTCTCTGTCATCCTCACAGAAAACAAAAAGGATCTTCTTTTGCATATCAGAGATGTATACCCCATCATCATTTTTTCTGTTTAGTTAGCTGTGTTTTCTGTGAGTGATACCAGCCTTCCTGTTTTGTCTGACTGGCTGACTGATCTACCAGATGATGGGCATTATTTCATTCCAGACTAAAAAGCTCCTGTAACTCAGTTCTTTACTACAAGATGGCTGGACGACAGTAGTTCGCCAGTTTTCCTCCTAACTCATTCACTAACCATGATTCGTGTTTTTTGTCTTATTCCCCTCTTCCTTCCTGTCTTCTTTTCCATGTTTGTGCTATGCAGGATTTTCTCAGCTCTGCAGCCCTCGCCGGGCCTTCTCTGAACAGGGCCCTCTGCGCCTCATCAAGAGCGCATCTTTCTTTTCAGGTTGGCCTTAAAACTGGCCATGACTGATGTGAGCCAGTTGCATGTATGTGTGTGTAGGCTATAGATGCAGTAGTAATGGCTGTTCAGTCCTTGATTCTTGGTGGCTGCATGCCTAAGTGGTGATTTTTAAATTTTTTTTTTTTAATTTTTAGTGGAAGCGGTACTCATAGAATGCAATCCCACCGCACATCTGCAAATGACTTGGGTTAGATAGTAGCTGCAGAAATGATGTCTGGTATTGTCTCCAAAACCAGGATAACTGTAAATCATAGAGGGAATATGTATGGTTTTAAACGCTGTCCTTTCCTTTGTTTTGCTATTTGGCAGTGTCAAATAAGAACAACCTCATCCATCGGCAATAAAGTTTTCTCAAATAATGCATTAAATACATCTGCCAGTACTATCTGACCCAGGCCTGCTGGTGTATTATGCATGCAAAAATGGTGTGCATGGGTGCTCATTGGTATCGGTGACTGTAGTTGTAGTATTAGTTTTTGTAGTTCCTTCTGTATGTGCTCTTCACTCTCATACTTTCACTAACCTGTTCACTTTGACAGTGTCTGTGATACTTGGGCAATGATTTTAGGCTTTATGTGCATTTTAAGTATCAACTACAATAAGACAAAATACCCCAAATTCTGTCAGTATGGTATTTAAAGGACTGATGTAGTTTAATTTTTTTCTGTCTTAAAAGCCTTAATGATCCAGTGAAAATTGCCTCCTCATGCGTGCTTCCATACCTTAACATGATTATGCGGTCTGCCACTGAGAGTTGTGGGCCACCATGCAGCTCCCCCTGAGCAGCTGGTTGCGAAATATGTTGTGTTCAGTGGCACCTTGGCAGTAGAAAAATGTTACTGAATATACAGTTTTCTCTGCTCAAATTTTCTCAGCCTGTCCAGGTATTTAAACCAGTAATAATTCAGTCACTATCCCACTTCCTAAAAGGTGCATAGCAAGGTAGCCTCCATCTATCCCTGCAAGTGGCTGTGAAATCCTTAAAATAGGAGTCCTTGTTCCTTACAGAATAAGACCCAAGTAGTATTAGTATTTGTGTTCATATCAATAATAAAACACCCAATGCATAGCTTTTGCAGGCAATATTGTTTTAAACCTTGCCCATTTATCATCACTGTAAAAAAATAATTGAATTCTCTCCCAATGAGCTCTTTGATCAGCTTGATGTTTTCTAGCAAGAAGAGTACTGATTCTGTTTTTCCCTCTGTGAGCATTAACTAGACAGAGCAGATAGCTAGACAAAGTAAGCAAATACTTACTTTACTTTCACTGATACTCTAAAAAAGTAACTTTTAAGTGCAGCAGCAGTCATATTTAGCACACTCCACTTAAATTGCAATCATTCATTTAATATATTATATTCATGCTGATCAGAGAGCTCCTTTGTCAGAAATATTCAGTTTTTATTCCTCCCTTCCTTTCACTGGGGTGAAACCTTCGCCCTTGCTGCAGTAAAGTGGTGGTTAGTTATATAAAAAGAGCCTCTCTCTGCGCCATGCTGCCTAACCCACAAATCTGTTTAGGGCACCCATAGGTTTGCGTGGCATGTAGCTCTGTCAGTTATGTCATGTAGGTATGACCATAAAGCACATAGTCCCGCAGGAGTGTGCGCGCACACACACACACACACACACACACACACACACACACACACACACACACACACACACACAAACCCTCAGATTGCACTGCCAAAAATGTCGTGTTGACTTGTTCATTAATAATTTCAACCAGAATTATGCATTCAGCTGCAAATTCAAATGGTCCATTTGTTGTTTTCACACCTCTGCTGTGATAATCATTCGGATTTTTTTCAATCTTTCCCCAAAGTGTTGACAAGAAGGACATTTTAAGAACTAGCAAACAGGCTTGGTGACATCTATACCACAATGCTTGTTGTAGAAAATTGTATCACTGCAGTCTTAGATAGTAACAGTGAGTCAGTCAGTGAGCAACAGCCTATTACAACAGTAGTGGTTTTGTCTTATTTGTTTTTCTTGTGATACTTCCTTTTTTTGTTATTACAAAACAAAGGATGCAATAATAGCACGAGAATCAATCATTAACAGTCATTTTAGAAATTAGTCCAGAGCCTACTGTAATGGTTTTACATTTGTTTTGAATAAGCCAATGGGCCTTGGGTATTTCATTTTTACTGCTACATTAAACAGCCATTTCAAATATTTTCAGCTTTCTCTTTACTACATGCTCTTTGTAAACAGTTACACATGGTGATGTGGTCAATGGCGAAGCAGTAGCAAGAAAAAAACATTTAGTTTTCTTCCTGAGTGCAAGTTCCACCATTGCAACTTTGTTTGGGACAAAATGAGATCTTTTTGCTGTAGTTCGGCCAGAATTTAATGCTTCTTGGTACTTCACATTGACAGCATCTGTTTCTGTATTTGTTTTTGCTTGTGGTAATAAGAATATCCTCAGCATGCCTAGTGCTCCATTTTACTGATAACATTGGTCTGTTTCTCACAGGTTATTTTTATCTCTTTATTGTCTATCATCCCACTCATTTTCTCATCTGTATCTTTTGATTTCCCACTTTCTCCTCACCTGACCTCTTATGTTCACTTTTCTTTCATCTCTTTTCTGTCTGTATATGTTACTCATCTGCCTTTGACCTTTTGTTTCCCACTACCCTCTTTCTTTACCTTCAACCCAACCCCGACATTTTCTCTCTCCGTCTTCCTCCCTCCCTTCTCCAGGACACAGTCACCCCATGGACATGCCTGGCCGAGGGCTGTATGATGAGAGGGACAGCGGCATTGCCAGATCAGGTAGGTTAATAAGACTAGGAGCCAAAGCCTGGATTGACCTACACTCAATGCAGCCTTCAGCCCTACAGCTGAGCTTTGGATTGGGTTTATATTTATTCTTGTCAAGATCAAAGAGGTCAAGGAACAGAGAAGATCGAGTTTGTACCACGAAATTATTATTACTTAAGAAAGGTTGCATCACCTTCTTTCCCCCTCAGACACATTGTAGGTTCCCAAAAATACTTTCAAACTGTGGTTCTCATCATATGGATTGCCAAAAAAAAGAGTGATGCTGCCAATGAGTTTATTTTTTTCGAGCTTTTCCTGTGTGAAAGTGGCTGACCTGCTTAAAATTCACTTTTCAAGGTTAAAGGTGCCCTTATTATATAAGCACTGGTTACTTTAACTGGTGCTGCCCAAGCTGCTACTTCACTAATGTGGTATGTAGACGCAGATGCATAGACATAGTTAAAAAATTACCCACAGATGCACCCACTCATAATTGATTTGGATGTATATGGAAAGAGAGAGTGAAAAAGGCCCTGTCGGAAAAGACAGACATTCCTCTCTTCCTTGCCAATCCTTCAATTCTGTTAAGTTTGAAATATTTTGAGTTAAAACTAGAGAGAAAGAAGATGAAGCAGGGGTGGAAGAAAATGTGGAGGAGTTTCCACAGCCTGACCCTTGTCCACCCTGCTCTGTCCCACAGCTCTAACTCTTAAAGAACCTGTTACTTTGAAACGAGCTATGTAATGTTCGTGTCCCCTGCAACGCAGCATCTCTTCGGGCCTACCTCCCTCTCCTTTTAGCACAGTTCTCTTGCTATGTCTTCAACCCCCAACACAGTTTTAGTTCATTCATCCCATTAAAATATCTCTCTCTCTCTTCACACACATACAGACAAGATCACACACTAAATGGTCAATGTGACTATTGATCAGCCTGCTGCTTGGACAGTTAATAACTGTTATCATTTTGTGTGTGTAGGTTGTCATTACAGTGTCAGCCAGGTTGTCCAGTAACTGCAGCATGTGACTGTTAGTACTAGCTGATTTTAGATCTGATATGAATTGTATCCAGTAATTAGTGTCTGTGTGGAGTTTGTGTGTTTTACTGTGTGTGGTCTTGTGTGTTTGTGTTTGATGTGTTTTTGTGTATCTTTGTGTTTTGTGTGCTGTATTTTTTGGCCTTTTTCAAGCTCTTTGTCTTACTAAGAACAGTCATTGTCCTCTAGATCTCTGTCTAGCTCTGTGTATAATTGTGTGTGTACGATGTGTTGTTCAGAATGAATAACCCTACGCAATTGTTGTCTGACTCACTTGTCCTTTTTCTCTTCTGTCACTCACCATTCCCTCCATCTGTTCCTGCTCTTTTCTGCTCTGCTTCTCCTCATGCCTTTAACTGTGCGCTTTACTTGTGTCTCCTCTTCTTTTCCCTTCCCCTTCATCTGTCACTTTAGCTTCTCTTAGCAGCCTGTTGATCACTCCCTTCCCGTCTCCTGGCTCCTCCCTGACCAGCAGCTGTGCGTCCAGCTACCAGCGCCGATGGCTCCGCAGCCAAACCACCAGCCTGGAGAATGGTGTTTTCCCCCGATGGTGAGACAAACACAATCGTACATACACATACAATTCTGCAGGAACGTTTCACATAGATGAACCTGCACACAAATAGAAAGAAACATCAGAAAGAAAATTTGCAGTACAACACAACTTGCAAACGTTGTCAACAAACCCAAAACTCTACCCTATCATTGACCCCCCCCCTTCATTTTTCTTTCCTTTTCAGGGCCTCAATCAGGCTTTTGTAGTTTATCCTGTTAGGACTTCCTCAGAATCCAGCAATCAGCTAGGAAAATGACACACACTGCTGTTATGTGCTAATAACTATGCACGCACGCACGCACACACACACACACACACACACACACACACACACACACACAGTGCTTTGGCCAGTCAGGATGCTGTGTTGGCCTGTCACTGTAAATGCAGCTGTCAGACTCTCAGTGCTCTAATCTTCCAGGCTCTCCAGTTCAGCAGCACCAAAGCATCTTGTTTACCAGCTGCAACAATAAAAAAAAAGCCTAGGATTAAGTGTCTCTTTATATGTTATCTTTGCTTAACAAATGTGCCCAGGTTTTTTTTTTTTCAGCTTTTGAAAGAGGTAAAAATGTTGTTGTGGTGTAGAATATTTATTGGTTGTAATTAACAGTATTCACCTGCATCAAAAGTGCAATAAAGATGGAGCAGAGGAGACCCTAAATGGTATTCTAACTACTTTATATTTGAGGCAGTATGGTAGGTGAGATATAACTTTATGGATATTAGTGTTCTTGACACAAAAGATATGGATTCAGATTCCTATGTCAAGTAACTGTTTTTCAATGTACCCTGTCCTCATCAGGTCAGTAGAGGAGAGCTTCAACATGTCTGACGAAAGCGGGGGACCGAGTCTTGGCATAGCTCGGAAGAAGAAGATTGCCATCGGGGTCATCTTCATGCTGTCCCCGAATTCTGAGGAGAACAACCGCTTCCAGGATTTCTTTTTCTCCCACTTTCCTCTCTTTGAAAGCCACATGAACAAACTCAAAAGCGCCATAGAACAGGTGAATTGATATGTGTGACTGCCATTATAGAGCAACTACATGTTGCTCTTGGGAAGAGTTGAATTTCTTCCCTACTTCCCTTTTGTGTTTCTTTTCCTGTTGTCAAAATGAATGATTTTACTCACTCTAAAATCAATGTTTCGATGAATCGAGGGCTGTGGTGATAAGCCTACCAGGGAAATCTATTTAGCAGTGAGATATGAATAGAGCCCAAAGGCAAACTTTACACCCTATGCTACACTCTTTAATGAGCAGAGTTGCTGTCATGAGAAGAAGTCAATGATCATAACTTGTATATCTGTGGTTCTGTTGTTGGCACTTTCAGAGCTTTGGATGACTTCCAGTTTTACCCTCCACATTCCCTTTTGCCCCCTCCTTTTATTCTCTCACACAAATTCCTTTCTTCACCTTTCCTGTAACTTTGTTTGTCAGCATCAGTGCCAAATATCTCAAAGCGTGTGTGTGTTGTGTCACTCTCAAGGCCATGAAGATGAGTCGGCGGTCAGCTGATGCCAGCCAGAGGGCCTTGGCTTACAGCCGAATGGTGGATGGACTCAATGAGTTCAGGTTAGGCAACAACGCACACTGACTCATGACACAGACAATTTATTTAGAATTTTTTTTTTGCTTTTTTACATGGAAATCTTTGTAGGTATTGTTGTAGGGCATCAAATACTCTAACTGTGTAACTAAGATTAAACTGCAGTATAAAATGAGGATACAGCAATAAAGCATAAATTAGGACAATGTGTTTTACATAGAACGAGAACATAATCTAAGTTTTCTTAAGTCCGGAATTGTCTTTGTTTTTAATGCACGTTTATTAACAAAATCTCCCTGGCAGTTCTCCAAAGCACACAACTAGTTTTCATTCAAGTTCTATGTACTGTAGCCAGTTTCTCTCCCTGCATACATAGCAAGGTTTCCACATCAGGGAGAGACTCTGGAAAAATGTGACATTTAAAATCGGTTTCCATGAAACGGTCACTACGCTTATAGTCTTCGCTTAAGTCATATCTGGTATTTACACGATAGATCTCTGCAACATGAAATCTGACACAAGAGCATGCTCTGTAATGTTTATCATTCATTGTGTGGATATCAGTCCTCACTGCAGATCATGAGACATAGTAAAATATGGGGATGACAGGATTTTGTTTCTTGATAGTGTGAGAATGTAGGCAGGATAAGGTGATTGAAAGGCAGGTGTGATAGAAAGAAAAAAGGGAGGTAAAGGACCTGTTAAATATTGCTCTTTCCAAAAGACAAGTAGTTGCTA
Organism: Istiophorus platypterus; assembly: GCA_016859345.1. Classification (NCBI taxonomy): domain Eukaryota; kingdom Metazoa; phylum Chordata; class Actinopteri; order Istiophoriformes; family Istiophoridae; genus Istiophorus; species Istiophorus platypterus. The sequence continues at coordinate 14,357,775 of CM029129.1, read as the reverse complement.
CACTGGGGAAGGGAGAAGAAAAAAAATTTGCATGACGCTAAGCATATCACACAACAGAGGAAAAAGACAACTAACATCAATTCTTACAATTACTTCTTTTTTAAATTTATAGATTGTTGTTTGCTTTTTGCAAAGTAGTGTTTGCTTGAATCATAACTTTGAGAGAATTCCTTCCTTCATTTTCTTTCAGCAAAACAACTTTTAACATCACAGAATTCATAAAATCAGCTGCATCCATATCTCTACATTTTAGCAAAGTCTTAATGTTCCTTAAAGTAGGTAACTAGGTGCCTATACTTATCCTGTGTTACTTATGTAATGGCACTAACATTTGGGCAGCTTTAATGACCTGAGAAGTATTTCGCAGATGCCTCTCATTCCAAGCATACTTTGTTAAATAGTGACAGGCAGTAACCTGTGTTTTTGCTGGTAACATCTGAGATTCACCAGCTGCTGTGGCTTGCAGTCAATAGAAGCAACTCATCTATCAACATGGTTTAAAAGAAAACATTTTTTACATTTAATATTTCTTATGCTTACTAGGTAATGGTCATATTACACTGATGCATAACTGCCATGAACGTTTCCAAAAAAAAAAAAAAAAACATGATAATTTTTAATTTAAACAACTGAATCAAATTCTTCTTGTCAGCTTTTTCTTGATGAAATGATAAAGGAGCAAGACAAAGGACTATTAGAGAAGGCTACATATCTGTCAGTGGGAGGTGAGGTAAGGTAAGGGGATTCTGTAATTCTGCTCTAGTTACTGATGCAGTATGTTGAGGTGACGCAGCAATCAATAATTAATGAAAACTCACTCCAGTTTATGTGTGAGGATAGCATGATGCTAACAGTCTCTGCCCCTCCTCAAATGTTCTTTTTTTGTTTGTTATTTAAGTATGAAAAATAATTATTAACATGATTACTAAGCCGAGTACGAAATGTTGAAAATAGTAGGGCAAAAGAAAGGAGGAACACACTGTTCTCCACCTGTCTTGAGCAAACCATTAATGTTGCATTATAACCACAGTGCATGCTGGGAGGTCTTGCTTTAGGGCTTTGGTTGTTTAAGGAAGCTCATTGACCAGAGTTTTAGAAACTACCAGTTGAAATGCAACTACCTTCTACAAAGAGGATGATTTTTGTTTTTTTGTTTTGTTTTTTTTTTTTTTTGAGAAACACCGGTCTCGAAAAATAATTTACTCTCTTGTGTTATAACATGGAATACCAAATCATAATTTTTTTTTCTGATTAGGTTCCAAAATTGTGCGTTTGCACATGTGTATGGTTGAGTTATATTTGTCAGCACTGTAGGTCTGTTTGGTAATCACATGCTCAAAACACACAAACTTATTTCATGTGTATGTGCATACATGCCCGTCTCCACCGCTACTTTCATTTGCCACTCACACACTGGCAGGCAGTTCCCTGTTTCATTGCTGCAGTCATATGCCTGTTGGCAGTTGGCCACAGAAACCCAAGCCTCCTAAGTGGCAACCTTATCTACCTCAGGCACTGGCCACGAGCACCAGAATAGTAAATAATATGAGTGCCAGAAGGAGGAGTGCTATTGCACAGGACAAACAAAATATCTGTAAAATCTCACCTTCAGACAGCACCTAAATATAATTGTTGCCATCTTTGGCATTAATGGGTTTTGACTTCATGGAACATTACAGAAGGAAACTGGAAGAAATGCCTTTGCTTAATGCTGATTGTGCTTTGACGTAGTTGGAGGGCAGGCACGTACACATACTCATGCATGCAGGCAAAGATAAGCTGCACACTTAGCAGAGGCATTTGCACATAAAAGTCACACCAGCCTATATTGGGGTTAGGTTAGGGTTTGCAGCTAGAGAGCACGAGTACAGGCAAGGATACTAAGCAAAGCAAAACACTTAGGATACCAGGGTTGTCTAACTCCTGTTTCACCACATATGCATAAAAAGTAGAACTTCTTTTCATAAGCACCCTGGATAAAGGTTGGCACCAAATGGCAGCCATGCAAAATGGCCTGGTAATTGCTTCAGACTTCTTAAAGCAGTATTTAATGCCCGGCATTGTGTTTAAGGTCTGGCAAAGGATAAAAATGAACCGTAACTAAAGCGAAAAATATATTGACTGAGTAGAAGTTTAAAATCCTGTACATTGTTAGTTTTATACTAAACTTTTGACTACGAGTGAAAAAGTAGTAAAACTGACACATTTATTTTGACTTAGAAAGTTAACTATTTTTTGCTTGAATGTGTTTTATTTTTAACTGATGCTTAGTAGTTGGAACCAGAATATTTTATTGACCATAACTGTGCAGCTATAACTTGCGGTATGTACTAGAGTCTTTGAAGTGGCTTATGAAAACACAGAACATTGTAATGCCAAAAGCCATAGCTGAGGTCAGAAATGTTCAAATTGGCGCCCTCCATGGTGAAGTAATTTAAATCTGTCTCCTCCAGTGTGATACATCACAGGCGCGCTCTTTAGAGTTCACCTGAACAGCTGCTGTTGAGAGGCTGAGACCAGATCTCCCACTCATCTAGCGCTGGCTCAGCCTCAGACCTCTTCCCTCTGGGAGCTTTCAGTAGATGAATCTACACCAGACACAGCGGGGTCAAGTAGGTCTTAAAAGGCTACAGATAAGTCAAGCTGTTTATAACACAGGAATGAATAAAGCATTATTAGGTCACTTGATTCTGCTGTCCAAATGATGGATCATCTCTGCTGGCCTGTTGACAATGATATGTAGCGAGAGTGCGACACAAGTTTTGTATGTATTGAGTTACAGGTGACATCAAGTCAATTCTGCATTACTCCTGCAGGACCCTGCTCTGGCAACTCAATACAGTGATTATTAATGATTCATCAGTGATTAAATGATTCTTGTCAAGACTTTGATCAGTCAAGTTCAGATGATTTCTCGATCATGATCACTCGGTGCAAAAATTACTGCAAGTTTCTTATTCACTAGTGCACTTGACAAGGCTTGTTCTTGTTGAGTGATCACTTCATGGATAGGGAAAGCAAAACAGTTTTGTTAGCTTCAGGCCTTAATCTCAAAACATTTAACAAAATGAAATGTTGATTTCCTAAGTCGTAAAGCACATTCAGTTGTGTTTTGAAAGACTAAGTAATTGTTTTTGAATACCAGTCAATCTGCAATCTTTTGGGAGAACTGGTATTGTACTGGTATTCTCAACTTTCACACTTTTCACAGAATTCTGGAGAGGACAGGTTTAAGGGCAAAACACTAAACAGCTCAGTCAAATAAGAAATGCTTGCAACAGCTGTATTGTGATACAGTTGAATTCATTAGTTTTGCTTTTTACACCAAGTTGATAACTTCTTCTTCCAAAACCCATGAACAGAGTGTTCCTATTCCTGTTTCGAAAATGCATCAACTTAAAATAGCTTATTCAAAACCTGGAGCTCTAGAAATGATCCCTTTCACCACGTTTTATCTCAGCATGCAGCCTGTCTGCCTCTCCCCTGTCAAACAGGTTGTATGTTTACTGCAGAATTAACCTTTTTTATACCCTAAGATCTTATGCAGTTTCCAGTAAGAATAAATCAAATCAAGCTTGGAAAACAGTAAAGATTTGTTTTTTTGTTTGTTTTTTTTGTATCAGTAAGACCTACAAAGTCTTTTGAAAGATCACATGGGATAATAGCAGCTGGTTGCTTTAAATTTAAGATAGCCTTGCAATGCCATTGTACTAAATGTGTTTGCAGAAGATTGCAGTTGTAATATGGATTCATTTTATCTTTCCAAGGAGTAAGAGTAAGCTGATAAAACATCTCAACCTCTTTTAAAAACTGACACCATTTTTTGTATTTGTTCAGTTTTGCATTTGAAAATCCAAAGTCCAGCAGTTGCACTCCATATCTCAGCTGTGACTAAAAACGCCTGATTCTCTACATTCCTCAGGCTGCAGAGATTCCCCTCTGCCCCTGTGTCAAAGTTTGGCCCCTGGCCGAGACATGCTCACCAACACGCCCCACGTTCCATGGAAACTCCAGTCCTTCTCAATGGACAAATGCCCAAGCAGAGCCACATACAGATAGTTACACACATACACACACACAACCTTGTCTCTTGTGTACTGTGTGTGTATGCGAGTGCAAGTGTTAGTGAGTTCGTCGGACTGCTACACACACCCAGGGTCTCCCATGGCCTTAGTGCAGACAGCAAAGCTCTGTGAACTGAGATCTCTTTTGTTTACCCCGAGAGACAATAACGTGTCTGTTCTATCTCTGTCTGTTTTCTCCCTTTTCCCCTCCCTCCCTTTTATTCGCTCCCTCGATGCCCTCTCTCTCTTTCATCACTCCCTCCCTTGCTGTACCTCATCTCCAGGATGACCATCTGTGACCTTTACACCATGCCCCGGGTGGCTGAGCCTGTATGGTTGACTATGATGTCCGGAACATCAGAGAAGAACCAGCTATGCGGTCAATTCATGAGGGAGCTCTCCCTGCTGATGGAGCAAGCCTCCAAGAACCAGTTGAGTGTTTATTTGTACTCACACCTGGTTGTCATCAGTCACTGAATTTCTCAAAATGAGCCACCAGTTTAAGAGGTTGTATTCTAGACTGGGATCAAGGGAACCATATGAAAATGCATTTTCAAACACATGTCTATCATATTACAAAATGGTTTTCAGCAGTTGTATGGATACAGCAAACTGACCAATAGTGGAAACCACCTCTTTTCATCTCTGAGACGAAAAGTGGTAAGAAAGCAGGCAGGAATTAAGCAAGGACATGCTCATTAACACTCAGACATTAAGAAACGTTACACATGCTTAGTCTTCCCAAATTTTTTGTTGGCTTGCCTGGTGAGGCTTATGAACAGAGAAACTTCTGCAGACTCACACAACCTATTCATTTTCTCTTCCACATACACACATTCTATGTACTATCTCTCCCTTTCTTACCCTTAAACACAAACAAACAAACACACACTGTGAATGTTTCACCCTCTTTGCATTTATTTGTCTGCCTCAGGGAGCTGTGAATGAGAAGATCCCTGCCAGTCTCTAATTACTTATTGTTGCTATTACAAAGCCAAGTCAAACCACTGCTGTACATATATGAATTGGTAGCAAGGCCTTTATTGAACATAGCCTCCATATTCAGTAAAGTTGATTTAAGTAGCATTTAACTTATAACAACTCACAATTCTTTATTAAAAATTACAATGACATTTATTATTTTATTAACTGATTAGTCTATAGTCTATATCAGTTACAGGTTTCCAGAGCAAAAAGTGACTTCTTCAACTTGCCTGCAGCATTTTTGTCTAAACAACAGTTCATAACCAAAATATATTCAAATTGCAGTTGCATTTTGTAGTAATTCATTCATTCACTCAACCCTTATTTATACAAGATGGTCCAGACCAGTTCACACTGTTTTGCAAGGGCACCCTGTGCATACAGGACAAAAAAAAAGCAAAGGCAAAACCCCAACAGCTAGACAAACCTAAAACAAAACTTGAAAGTCTGAAAAAAAGGATAAGTAAGGGTGAAAAAAGGGCTTAAAGGACTTATATTTGAAATCTACCAGAGAAATTGAATGATCTACCTTAAATTCCTGTAAAGTTTATTATTATAAAAATAGTGTAAAAAACACAAAAGCTAAAAATGTTAATATTTTAAAAGATGGACTCAGAGAATGGTCATTTTGCTTGATAAAAAACTTAAATATATGGTGTTTGTTCTGTTCCTGGCACCAGCAAAAAAATTGTTGTTTTGAAAAATACAAAACTGTATTTAACATAGTTCACCATAGCCAGCATGGCTTGAGAGCCATGTTAAAAGATATCACAATCCTATCGACACTGTTTTGAAATATGTTTTCGGGGGGGGTGTAAAAGGATTGAGGATTATCATTAGGAATTACATTTTTATTTTCTAAAATATGCCTGCCATAAAATTTTGTCCAGTGTGAAACTCTATGGACCTGGAACTTTCTCTTATTCACCAAATCCTTGAGCGTTCTCTATATGTCAACCATTAATAGAAACTGTGTCTCTAAGCAACCAGTACTGTTTCTCTATCAGCATCACTTCTTGGCTGAAGTCACTGTTTCCAGCACCTTTGGTTATGATGACTACCAGGCAACTTCTTCTACATGCTGTTGACTCGTGAATTAGGCATCGGGTCTCTCTGGCAACATAGTCAATCTTGACTATGCTCTTGAACTGCACAGTGGTGACTGCTACATCAGTGTTAGTCATGAGACAGGAAAGAAAGTAGACACTTGTGGTTTGGAAAGAGAAGTGAGTCATGCTAATACAGTTTGTGTTCCTGTGTGTGCATGTACTTGTCATTCATGTGTGCAGCTGCATAAGTCTGTATACGTGTGTGCTGCAAACAATGGATGTGTGTATGGGGTGTCCAATTCAAGAAAAAGTCGTATCAAAATTTTAGGTGTGGTAAGAGAACATCCGACCTAACCAAACAAGGTCGGGGGGACCTGAAAAACAAAGTAATTTCTGATTTGTACCAACCAGATAAGTAGGGCATTTTTGGACTCCTGGAGCTTCTGCTGATCAACATGTGTCCGATATTCCAGATTCCTCCCCGCCTTATTGACAGCCGTCCTGACCAATCATCTGGCCTGGGTCCCCACTGTCATGCCCAATGGGCAACCTCCAATCAAGATCTTTCTAGAAAAACACTCCTCCCAGAGCGTTGACATGCTGGCCAAGACACACCCCTACAACCCACTCTGGGCCCAGCTAGGTAAGAGACTCAAATGAAAACATAGACACACACAGAGTGAGTTGAATATACCTTTGTATTCTGTCAACGCACCTGGCTGGAGGGGTAGTAAAATATAACACCTGCGCCTAGTCTTCATCCTGGCTGAAGCTAGAAAACATCTTAACCTTCCATCTTAATAATTACAGCGTGAAGACAAGTTAAGACCAGACTTAGTTCTCTATATCTGTATTAGCTTGTGGTTTGTATGTCAGTGTCAATGGTGTAAAGCAATTCCTGTCATCAGATTGAAATACTCTGTCTGGTAGCACTTCACGTAAAAGTAGAGATTTTAGATGTAATAAATATGTCACTTCCCTATTAAGATGAAGTAACAGTGTGAAAATTGGATATAAATTTGATATTTTTTTCCCATCTATGATGTTAAACTGTCCCCTTGTGTATCTGGGTAATAAGAAGTAGAAACACCACATTGTTTTGCAGTGGAGCACATTGAATCAGTCAAAATCCAGAGATATATTTCTGTTAAAATAGTTTGCTGGTGTGTGAATAGCTGCTGTTGATTTGTCAGTGCATTATAAAGTTATGATATTCTGTAAATACAAACATTAAAAAAAGCACGAGTTGAGTAGTCCACACTTTCACCTCAAGTGACATGGGAATCATTAAGAAATTGAGATAATTGTGACACCTAGTGTCAAAATATCAGAAGTGCGGTGACAGCATTGGTTTGTCTAATGAAAAAGCGTGTAAAAAATAGAAGTAAAGAGTAGGTAATAAAATGAACAGGTAAAATTGTATTACAAAGATAAATTTGGCATGCTAAACTGATATTTTAATTAATATAAAGCGATTTTTAATATTAAATGTAGCTCTTATCATTCCAGGAAGGAGTATAAGTATAAAATTTCTGTCCTTATTATATCTTATATCCAATAGTGATCACCAAAATTCTCACCTAACAGAGATTTGGAAAATATAAAACTTATCATACCTAAAACATGAATGAATATACATTTTTTTTTTAGTATAATCACTAGCATGTACTTCATTATATAAAATCAACTAACAAAGCAAATAAACATTTATTAAATGAAATAACTGCATTTTAAGACCTGTATGGTGATGCTGATGATTTTTTTTCCATCACTGTGTCAAGGAGACCTGTATGGGGCCATTGGGTCACCGGTGCGGCTGTCGAGGACGGTGGTGGTTGGTCGCAGACAGGAGCTGGTCCAGAGACTCCTCTATGTTCTCACCTACTTCATTCGCTGCTCCGAGCTGCTGGAGACCCACATGCTGGACAATGCTGAGGATGAGGCCATCGTCATGCCTGGTTCCCTCATCACCACCTCCCTAAGGAAAGGAGAGGTGGAGGAGTCAGACTACGTCCTGGTTACTGTCCATAAACCCAGTGGGGACTACTTGTCCCAAGGGGCCCAGTGCCGTCAGACTGAGGCAGAGGACAGTAGCTACCGTTCAGACAACAGCCTACAGAGCAGCACATACACAGACACTGAGGTGGAGCATGGCACCAGGGATACACCCAAGGAGGAAGAAGATGAGGATGACGAGGAGGACAGCAGTGAGAGTCAAGGGTCCAGGAGCAGTGTGCTTCAGACGGGACACAGTCAGTGCACAATACTTGTCAGGACTGCAGAAGCAGCTGAACCTGGGGAGCTGCACAGGCAGTCTAGCAGCCCTCTTGGCAAAGAGGCCCGACTAGAAACAGTTCTGCATGTTGGCTCGGCTTCCCCCAGGGAGCAGGTCTGTGTACTGGATACAGAGACCAAGAGTGACCTGAAACTTAATGTCCCATCTATACCCACAACCCTTGCATCAAATCCATCCCCAACTCCAATTACAGAGTGTAAAAACTCTCGGACAGAGGCTGGGATAGATGCAGGGATGGGGAACAAGGCTACTAAAGTGCTGGCTCCTCGACCTTTGGGAATCCCTCTAGAGAAGAAACCCCCTGATAAGAACCTTGCTGCCACGGGGCCAGTACCAGTAATATTGGGAAACACCGTGATGGGGCCCATGGCTTTGACTCTAACAGAAGAGGAGGAGCCAGCAACAAAAGTCACTTTCCTTATTGGAGACTCCATGTCCCCTGAGTCAGACACAGAGAGCCGCAGAAGGAAGGTGGAGGAGGAGATTAAAAAGCACAAGAGACACCTCAAGGATAAACATCCGCCTCACCAGCAGCTGCTACTTCATCAGCAACAACAGCATCAAAAAGGGCAACATTATCAACAGCAACCACAGCAGCCGCAGAGAGGAGCAGATTCAGAGACCAGCAACACCCGTGCATCCGAGGACCAAACCAAACAGACCAAGGTGACTCCAGCCCTGCAGCGGGTTTCCAGTAAGATGCCCCACTGGAACCCAAACTGTATGGATGACTTTGATGACAATTCCAGCCTGGATAACCTCATGGAGAATAGGACAATAGATGATGTGGGCAAAACACAGGAGGCCAGCACCACGGACGGTGTGCACAAAGACTTGCTGGACCCCTCGGGAATCCCCCAGCCTGGTGACATGGGAGGTCACAGCTTTCATGATACAGTCAGGAGTACAGGTGTGGGGCTCTGTTTAGGTTCAGGTGGAGAGCTGGGGTCCAGAAGGAAGGGAGACACTTTGTTGAATGTCCAGAGGAGGTGCAGGTGTGAGTCTACAGACTCCTCTGACACCTGTTGCTGTAGGGGCTGTTCTGCTGAGGCGGACAAGGGTCTTGTGTTGTCAGTCCCCAACCCCCAGGATGGAAGCAGCAATGGCAAAGAGGACCAAAAGCGCAAGGTGGTTCCTGTCAACGACTGGGAGATACCACGCAACGAGAGCTCAGATAGTGCTTTGGGGGACAGCGAGAGTGAGGAGACAGAGGACTGGCAGGAGGAAGTGCTGGTGGCCTTCCCTGGGTGAGTAGAGGACCTGTACTGGTATGAAGTGCAATTCATTATTTATATCCAATGCCTTGGTTGTAACCAATACCTGTAGTAATAATAAGCAAGAGTAGCAATTTATTATATACGTTTGATTTACAGGTCAAAGTTGGTGGAGAACTACTCAAAGCCAAGCATAGCCAATTTTGGCCGGTCTCTGTTTGGTGGCTACTGTCCCACCTACGTGCCAGACTTTGTCCTGCATGGGATGCCTAGTGACGAAAAGCTACGGCAGAGCCTCATGGCTGAATTAACCCATGCTGTTCAGGTAAGGGACTGCAGTTTGAGGACCTATTCTTTAGGGAGCCATACTTTGCTTGCGATTCCTTACATGCACTGACATTTAAGGAATATGTGTTTTCCTTTTTGTTTCATTGTTTTAATCAACTGTTCTTGTCCTCCGTAGCATCCGGTATTGGATGAGCCCATAGCAGAAGCCATCTGCATTATAGCAGACACAGACAAGTGGACAGTGCAAGTGGCCAGCAGTCAGAGACGAGCCACAGAGGTCAACAAGCTAGGGAAGGAAGTCCTGGTGTCCAGCCTGGTTTCCAGCTTATTGCAGTCCACTCACCAGCTCTACAAACTCAACCTCTCACCCAACTTTGTATGTTACACCTCTCACTGTTTTGTATTGTAGTGTGATACAGAAAAATCTCCTGTTTTAACCACAGATTACCTGTCTGTATACAGTATTCTCTCTTGATTCTTCTGCTTTACCAACCATGTCCCTGTCTGTCTTCTCTCCTCCTTAGTGTATAATGCACCTTGAGGACCGCCTGCAGGAAATCTACTTTAAGAGTAAGATGCTTGCAGAGTATTTGAAGGGCCAGACACGAGTTCATGTGAAAGAACTGGGCATGGTCTTAGGGTAAGCAGTCAGCCTTTATTCTCAACTCATAGGTGCTGATAAGCTTTACCTCAGAGGGATGATTTCATTCCGTAAAGAAAAACCTTTCCCTAGTAATGTGGAGAAAGAAGCGGACTATTGCACAGTAGACTAGTTACAATTGGATCCAGTCCAAGTCAGGTCTGTGGCTGCATCTGTGCTGCAAAAATTAATGCCACACATTAATAACTTTTAAGGTGGTAAACAAATGTCACATTCAGTGCAAGGTAAAGTCCCAATGACCTTTGTATCAGGGTTTATGGCCAGAGGAGACTGGTGTCAAAAAGATTTTCTGTCATTTTAATTTGGGCACTTTAAACTTACCCTGTCCTGATCTTTGCTCCTGTATCTTTGCAGTATTGAGTCCAGTGACCTTCCCCTGTTAGCTGCAGTGGCCAGCACTCACTCCCCTTACGTGGCTCAGATACTGCTATGAGACTAAAAAGACACTGAGGTCCCAAGTAGCCTGAGGAAACCAGTCTGACCTGGGTGGTGCCATTCTGGCCCCAAAAAACGGCCGTCCATGCTCCTCAGCTGACCCCCGACATGGTTTCCTGTCCCGTGTGCCTGGGCTCAGGGGGAATCTTTGCCCAGGACCTGAGTGGCACACATCTTTCCGGACCACAGCCAGCTCCTCCCCTCACTACAACTGCTGCTGAATTTGATGCAATGCTGATGTTGCACCACAGGGGGGGGCTAGAGACCACAGATGGAGTGAGGCACTGCGGATGACTGAAGCATCCCTGAAATGACCTTTACTTGTTATTTGAATGTTTCTTTTAAAACAAGACTCTTTTTATTTTTTTTTTTGGACACAAAAGCCAAAGACTTTTTGTTTTCCCAGTTGAGAATGAAACTCTAAGATATCTAGAGTACATTAACAAGTGTTTCTTTGTTTCTTAAACTGCTTTTTTTCCGTACAATCTTAAACCCAGTCGTACAAAGTGACGGACTCCAAGTTTAAGGGAAACAGATGGACATTTTTAAACTTAATTTTGAGGTAAATATCACTGAGAACATTATCAATCTCATGCCAATTATGTTGTTGTTTATCTTCATGTTTTTGTTTACAAGCCAAATTTCCCTGATATATCTCAACAAATCTGACAGGTTTAATTTTTTTCTTTCTTTTTCTTTTTTTTTGTGTCAAATTACAATGTACACATGACTATAAAACCTATTTTTTGGCAAGGGTGGTAATCGATGCACACCGGGATCTTTTTAGTTCTACAAACTAGTTTTGAAATGGCTAAAAGTGGCTTTGACATTCTTATCATAGGTACAGAACTACCTCAGATCTTTATATGGGCAGTGGGTGACACACACATTTATAGCTGCCCCATAGAAAACCCTGAGGTATACTTTCTAAGCTATTTTAATCAGAGAAATGTCAGCGTAAACTGTGTGCAGACTCCATGCTGTGTTCTTTTGAAAAAGGGAAGGCTGTTTAATTCTTTAGAATGATCGTTACACAAAATGGAAGAAAAACATATTTTTTGCATCAGAATGTGATTGAGAAGGGTTCCTTTCTACTGTGGTAAATCTACAACATGCACCATCTACGTATATTTTAAAACTAAATGCTGAAATATTTTCACAATTTTATAGCTTCGCCACCTTTATACAATGTTTACGGCTTCGATGTTTGCTGCAGAGAGATGAGAGAGGAGGAGGTGCACAGTAGGCCTTATAGTGGATATGTATGTGTCAGTTAACACTACTGTATTGTCAGACATGTCTCTATGACAGAATTACTCACAAAAACACAAAATGCAAAACCATAGTAGCACAATTTTATCCTTGTTTTCCTTTTGATTTTCCATGACATCGACAAATGATTTTGGCTGCTACACCGTATACCCAGGGTGCAATTTGCTAAGTGTAAAAGTGAGCTTGAGTTGGTTTCCCAGCTTCTGTTTTTTGAAAACTCTCCTGGGCATAAAGTGTAACCTGCAGCAGGGCCAATGGGGCATTAATTCATTATTCTCATTATTACTTTTTGTCATCTGTTGACAGCATTGGGAATTAAAATATATTTTCTTTGGTTGTAGACAAAATAGGGTGGGTGAAAAAGTTTTTTCCCAGTGAGAAACTGGTCATTTATTATAAACAGTCAAAAGCAGGGAGGAAATCCCGTATGTCGCCCCTGTACCTCTGGTGCTGCAAGCCTACCTTCATGGCAAGGGAGCTGCAGGAAGGGGGACAAAGTAGTGTGGTGTGTGGTAAGGAACTTTATTTGAAGCTCCTTATTAGCTACCGTTATGGTGACAAATCTCCAATTTTACAAATCTTACTTAAAGACTGAAATATGACCCAGGTTTATGTGTTTGTGTTGATTGGGCTTTATGTTCAAGTGTACACTACACTGAGAATGTCCTCTGTTGATAGAAAAAGCAGAAATAACTGGCAGTGTAAGCCTGAGAACTGGACAGTGTTTGTTTCTTTCTATACAGTCAAATCGCTCCCTGAATATAACCCAAGTCTTAATGGAGAAATGGCATGAATGTGTCGCAGGCTTCTGCGGAGCTCCTTTCGCTGGCAAAATTGATATATACGTGCTTGTTACAGTATTGAAGATGCTCAGCTATATCAGCCTACATTTTGTACAACCCAGCCAATATGTTTAAAAGGTATGAATTTATATCCGCTTTTCCCTCTTTGTATATGAATAAATTATTTAGTTGCTCTTGGTATGTGTTAACAGTTCATGTAAACTGTACATATTTCGTTTATTTCCATGTATTTGTACAGAATGTCTTTTAAGAATTGTCTCCTCAAATTATTTCTTCCCAATTTTATGGGAATGTTGTGCAATAAAGATGCCGATGTTGAGAATTTACATGTCTCCGGGAAGGATTTATGTCACAGCATCAAAGGGAAAGGGGGAGAAAAAAAATCCTGGAAAAGTTGAATATTGGATGTGTGAATGTAATTTTTTTTTCCCACCAATAAACCGGCGATCCAAGAGTTATAATTCAGATCCAGTAATTCACAAGGAGAGACAAAAAAAGCCCGCTGGATTTCTGTACTAACATTGTGAACACAACGGTATTACCCACAGCGTGCGGCACATATGGCCACTTATCGCCGGTGCTAGTGTTAAGAAGATACTGCATAAAGCAACATTGCAAACAGGCTTTCTGCGAAGCCACAGGCCTGGCGCCGATTCAACGGAGCAGCCTCAGTCTTTCTGTGGCTCCACATCTCAGATTAACAGCTGTGGTTTCTTGTCTCTTTTCCCACAAATGCTGAATAAACTATCCCAGGATTGTATAATTGTCACATGTGAATTTGTTTTAGGTTTGAGGGTAATCCTAGTTGGAAAATCTTATCCTCCCTCGTCTTTACCTCCAAAACGATTAATTTACACATTTTAATTTTATATATGCAATAACTTACAAACTATAATTTACCCGCTGCTGTAAAATTTTTTTTTTTTTTTTTTGAAACCGACTGGAAAGTAGCTATAAATTAGCGTAAACTCCATACAAGAATAGCACTTTTGTTTGGATTGGAGGTGGCCTCACCATCTGGATCACACATTTTATCCACCTTCGAATTTACCACCCTGAAACCGGCTGTGACTCCACCTCCTCGCGGGACGGGAGGCGAAACGAAACGAGCGCACACACACACAAAACACATACACACATACACACAAAACACACACACACACACACACACACACACACACACACACACACACACACACCAGTTATGAAATTTCTTTTTTCTAAAAAGGAGTGTCCCGTCTGAATGCAAATACACCGGGAGCGAACATGAAAGTGTCTCCTGACAGCGAGAACATCACTGTAATCCCGCGTCACACATGACGTGAGCAGCTTATTTTTGTAGGCCATCGGTAAAACAAACAAACAAACAAACAAACAAACAAACAAACAAAAAACATGAACAGAACAACTGATGATCAAGTCAAGCGTCCGATTTCCACCGAGATAAACTGGACGTCCAAGCTCCATTTGAGCAGCTTTTGTTCAGGGGACTCGTGCTTCTGCAGGAACTGTCAAATAAAAAAGTCAAAACGAGGGTTGAAAATCGGATTTTGTGCAAAATCAGAAGACGCAGGTGTCTCGATTAGGCTTTTGCTTTTCGATGCGCCACCATAACCCGATAACTCCGCACTTTGAGCCGAGACCGTTCATGTCTGTGTGGAGGTGTCACAAGTCAGGGAGGATCCGTGCCGCATTCAAATCGTCATTTCGTAGCTCGTACATCTCGGACGAACTATTAAACGCAGCTTCCAACGCTGACAGAGCCGGACCACGCAACTTTAGATGGTACAAACAACACAGCGAACATTTTGTCTCGCAAATGGAAATTTTTAATGGAAAAGCATGTAGCACACCTTTGCAAAGTTTTAAGACGTGCGGTTGTTTTGCTGTGCAGGAGCCTAACTGGTCTAATATGACCAGTATCTTAGGTGGCTAATCTTTGCTAATATTACCCAGCTTTGTTAACGGCCTTCACCTAAATATTGCACATATTTTAACAGAACTTTGAAAATTGGCAAAACAAAATGCGACTCATTATGACCTTGGAATTTGTTCCTTGGGATAAATCCCATTGCCATCATATCTATTCATTTCTTTTTTCCCCCCATTTTACATCAAACATTTTGACAAAGGTTCTCCCAATGGTGATTGACTGCATTAACTCTTGTTAACAATAGTTACAAGTGAGTAAAAACAAAACAAACCAAAAAATGTTTGGTTTGTTTTTTATTTCGCTCTTTTCCAGCAATATTTCATAATGTGCATGAGACACTTGGATGAACACATGGAACGATTAAACCCTTTAGGGAGCCCAGGGGCAAAAACTTGCTGTTGGCCTCCTGCTAGCTCACACAACAAATTAAACATAAACTAAATGAATTTAAATCAGTGTGAAAGATTATTCTTGACCGTGGGAATTTGGTTTGACAAATTAATCCAGACTCAAGGTCCACTTATTAGTTTCCTGTTGTGCTTTCAACTGTGTCACATTGTCTTCAACAGTGAACTGAGTTACAAATTAAAATAATATGAAATCATGATATTTATAGAGTTTTCATTTTAATGGACACATCTCCATGACAACTGAAGAGACTCCATATTCTGATGAAGAAGAAGAAGAAGATAATGGGGAAAAAATAGCTAAAAAAAAATGCAAAGTAAGTGGATGAACACATGGATGTTGTGTCAAACCAAAAGACTTGAGGTACTAAAACCAGATTTTGACATATGAACCCCAACAAATCATCAAAACCCCAGTGAGATGCTGTAAACCCGGGGCCTCTCGGGCCCCATTAATCAAACTTGTCAAAAGTATTTTGCAGTAGTATGACTTAGAAGTAATGACTTAGAAGTCCTCAGATTGGCATCAGGCTCCAATGATCTGGAGCAGATTCTGGGGGGGAAATGTCCATTTTCCCCATTGATATTCGCCTCCCCGACACACACACACACACACACACACTTTAACCTGATCTCAAATTTATCCCCAATCCCAATCCTGCTTTTACGATCCCATCAATGATGATCCCACCCGTCAATCCGTGCGCCCCCGAGCCCAACGTCTCCAAACGCACCCCCCCCACCCCCTTAATGCTCCTGGCGTCCCCCCCCCCCTCCGACGCGCCGAGGAGGGGAAATTTCCGACGGTACCCGAACGCGGCGTCGCCTCTCTCCGCAGACAGATGTCGTCAACTCTCCGCAGTCGGACCCGGCGGAGGAGGGACCGAAAAACGAACTAACTCCTGGATCCGACCGACGCCAGCAACCGAGCTGGATGTTTCCTTGAAGCGAGGATGTACAGGTTTAAAGACACGAGGCCCCGTGGAACCGACTTTCTGTCACTTTTTCTTTCCGGACGTTAATTAAAAGCGAAGTTTGTTTGTTTGTTTGTTCGTTCGTTCTCCCTCCGGGGGGGAAGGAAGAAGGAGCGTTTGGGAGTAAACTCCATCCACGCTCGGCTCGGCGCAGACGAGATCCGCGGCGATGTGATTTTTCTTTTCTTTTTTCCTTTTCTTCCCTTTTTTTCTTTTCTTTTTTTCCCCCCCGTCCGGGTCGACTAAAGAGCAGCTAAGAGAAGCGAGATTACCTAAAGAGGAAGTAAAAAAAGAAAAAAAAATCCCGAGATTGGAACTGAGCCGAAGTTATGAAAATGACCGGAGCCATGGAAACTTCTTTCAAACTGGCTTTGAAGAAACCGCCCTCGCTGCGGACGGCAGAGGTAAACAAATCTATCGTTTCTTTAATTAGCATCGTCTTGCTAATGTTAGCAAAAAAAAAGAGAAAATCTAAAATGTTCACGTCGCAGAAGGAAAAACAAAAAAAACCCAAAAAAACCTCATCTCAGTTGCCAGTGGAGTTTTTTTTTTTTTTTTTTGACTGAGATAAAGTCAAACAATAAACCGCTTGTGGGTCAAATTATTTCATTAGGACCTTTCAGTACAGTCACATGCTAATTAGTACAAACTGTTACTGTGTGTAACATTGGAAAAGAAGGAAAAAGAAAAGCCGCGATGGAGAATTCAGAGAATGGAAAAGTCTTGAGTCGAGCAAAAAAATCACACAGGACAAAATGTATCAGAGGCTTCACTGGTACCCAAACCGGGGTGCGAGGACCGTGCTGGGTCCTTGGGAGGGTCTCGGGGGGTCCCCATCTAAGTATTTTTTTTATTATAGTGAGAATTTTTATAACCTCCGGTCAGTTTTCCTGTTTTCCTGATCCGAAAGGTCACGGATCGAGCTTTTCTTTTTCTTTTTTGTTGGATGAAGTAAGAGATTTCGAGCCAAGGACCGGAAGGTTTTTGATCTCGGAACTTGGTCGAGTTCGGGAAAACCCTCTTTTCCCGAGACCTTAAACACGGTCGCACCGGAACAAAAGATGGTGTCGCGGCCTCCGGTCGGTGTTTTCGAGCCCAAAGCAGAGTGAGACAGTCGGTGTGAAACCCGGGGGTTTGAATGAGGCGCATGGGGCCGGTTGAATTTAATCGCTCACATCCCTCCCTCACCTCTTCCTCTTCCTCCTCCTCCTCCTCCTCTTCCACCACCTCCTCCCTGCACGGAGCTGTGGAAACACAGCTGGCTTGTCATTGCTTTAGTTACGCTCTCCCAAAAATAGCTCAGGCCATACTCCCCCCCCGATGGTGATAAGTTTTGAAGTGGAAGCACTTTTTCAAAGCGCCATCAGAGCACAGAGACAAATGTTTTTTGCAAAAAAAACCCCAACAAAAACAAAAAAAACCCCAGCTAGCCTTCAGCTTTGCATGACGCTTTTGAATAGGTCCCTTTTTTCATGGCTCTGATCCTCTGTTTGTTTGTGGGTGCTTGGTAGGTAGAAAGCCTCTTTCATACCTTCATAGAGGGCTGTTGTGCACACTTCAATAAGCCATTAAAAACTGTGTTTGGTCCGCAAATACCTGACACAGTCATAGCTGTGAATTGGATATGTGATTCGGTAATCAGACGCATGATAGGTTGCACTCCGATAACATAAATGAATTCCATTTCCATTTTTTTAGGGCTCTGTTCCTTTATAGCCAGCGATGTATTATTTTTTTTTTTCTCTGTGTAAGCGAACTAAATTTGACTTTGTTTGAGTACAGTGTGAGCCCCGGGGTTAGGACGATGGGAAACGACAGTTAATCAGTCAGTTGATCAATAAGATGATAAACAGAATCGATTGTTTCTTTTCTATTCAACATTCCAATTTGAATAAGTCACCTTGTGCTCTGGAAAATTAAGATAGACAGTTTTTAAAGTGTTTCCTCGCAGTATAGATAAAACAGCAGATTAACTGATAATGAAAATAATCACTAGTTTTAGGCCTGTTGTTGCTTTTATTAGATAGCTACTGTAATGATATTCCTGGAGGTCAAAGCTAGTTAAGATTTTGGTCATATCAGGTAAATAGTATTCACAGTCATTCTTCATTGAGAGTCTTTTTGGTTGAGACTGTCAGCTGAATTTCTTGGATAGGAAAGTTTTAGACAAGCCGAGGTACGCCTGTCTCTTGTGCAGATGTTTGGCTTAGTGGATAATGTCTCTCACCGCAGGTTTTATGCCCTGTCAACCTTTCCCAATTATTTGGGATTTTCCGTCCAGCTCTTCCCTCCCTGCTTACCTTTCTCAGTGCCATCCAGACGCCCTGGTGGTAACGTACAACAAATCATGTCTAGTAATTTATGGCGGTTTTGGCGGCAGCCTGGTATATATCGGACATTTATGGGAATTCCAACAATTGCAAAGCCAAAGGCCCCCCCAGGGGAGAAGCAAGTGAGAGATAGACAGACTTAAGCAGTGACTTGTTGCTTTCTAAGCATGCAGTTGAGCTTCTATGAAGATAACAGAACAGGAGTTTGAGGCCAGTGTGTGGTCTGTGCTTTGTTCTTGGAGTGCATACAAAAAAACAATGTTTGAAAAGAGGCTGCGTGTGTTTCAGCAGAGGTTGCCTGAAAGGGTGGTGTGCTGAATGCCGAAAAAACTCGATAGATTACTGTTAAGGGATAACAATGTTGACATATTTTTTTTTCATTCAAAGTTTGTGTCAGTTTCCAAGTTGCCCGTCTTCTTGGTGCCATTTGCACATAGACGGCGCAGAGCTGTCAGGGTGTGTTGTTTTCCTCCCTTTCCGAGGTCTGTGGCTTCCATTCATTCTTGTGCACTATGAAGAACAGCTGCCACACAATTGATTCATCACTGTTAATATGAGCCATAATTCGCTTTTGTCAAACTCTATTTTTATCATCATTTCAGTGTGTCGTGAGTTGTTCAGGGAGTCGTACATTCATGTGCACATTTTGTTACAGCCAGTAATTCACATGAGCATGAGGAATTGAAAGGGCTCGGTCAGAAAATAATCCCAGGAAGGTGCTACCACATAAACTTTGTATAAACATATTTTCTTTGTTTAGACAATCGACTGAGCGGGATTTGCAGTTCACTCAACACAACTTGCGTCATTAAGATTCTATTTATATGCAATATACACTTCAAAATGATTTGGCTGAACCTACCCTTTACTTGAAAACTTTTTTTTAACACAATATTTTATTTAATTTATGGAAAAAACAAATGTAATACAAAGCAAAACGTATATGGCAGCAAAGATAGATATGAGCAGACCCTAAAAAACAGCATTGCATTTAGACATACATATTATATGGGAAGACATCATAAAGAGATTTCAGAGCTTGGACACATTACCTCGGGAGTATGCAGCTAATGCAAAACAGTCAAATACCCAGGAGAGAGCATTAGATATTCATGCAGGCATTGGGAAGATCAGGGAGGTAGTTTGGAAAAGTGCCCACAACTCATCAAAAACCTTCTCATTTCCCTACAAGCCTGAGCTCAAGTGCTCCATTGACAAAAGATTTCTCAGCACCACTGGTACCACAGGAGGTCTGAGCTTCATCCACTGAAATGGATCTGTACATGTTCTTGCTAATAGGAGAAGCTTGTTCAAAGGTTTTTGCTGCACCCCCCGGATTCATTTCTATTTCCTTAGCAAAAATAAAGATTAGTTCCTGTGATGGTCTCACATGACATTAAGGTAGTTGGGTGTGCACTGCACTCTATAAAGGATCCTTTACTCTCTCTACCTTAGCCTACAGCACAGAAGGATTTTCCCTATTGACTCCACTGATTCAGATCCTGGCAAATCCCCAGACTCAGTCCCCAGGTTCCTCTCCTGTACAATTCAGTCAATGTTGAATCTGTTGAGGGACTAATCTTCCATAAAAGTGTGATATGAAATTTTTATTGCAGTGAAACTGTTACAAACATGAGTCAATAGCAGAAGCTATTGGCTAAGAGTCAGGAAAATTTAGATTATTTGTGAAATGTCTACTGTGCAGAAAGCCATAATCATAATAATTTTTCAGCCTTGAACAAATCACTATTAAATCCTGATACATTGGTCATCCCAATACTGGAATAGGTTTTATCTATTCTCAGCTGAAAGGCTTTATTTTGAGCAATGCAAAGATGTTGCATTGGTAACAAGGTTGAGTAAAGACAGAAAAGGGCAGTGTCAGGCATCATTATGGATTTTCTGGTTAGAAATAGCTTTTATGGGTTCTGACTATTTAAAAGGAAAATTTTCCAAGGGATGTTTGTTTGAAAAGTTCCCCAGTGGCAAAGCTTTGGATTTTAATAATTAATTCTATAACCTGAGAAACTGCCAAAGGCACCCGTTGTTGAGACGAGTCAGGAAGTGAATGTAATCATCCGCATAAAGCGCCGGTTTATGAAAAATTCCACTAAGACTCACACCAAAGATATAGTATGCGCATGTTATGGCCCCTGTGAGTGGTCAAATTGACAGTGAGAATAAGTGAGGGGGTGGGGCAAGGCGCAGCCTTGTCTTGTGCTTCGCCTTATATAAAACGCCTCTCGGGCACAGCCTTTGACCAACACTTGCCAATGGGGCCCTATAAAGCAGCCTCATGCACCTAGTAAATTCAGGCCTTACTCCTCAAAGAAATATTCAAATTCAGCCCTGTCAATAGCTTTAGCTCCATCACAGTCTTCACAGTAGATCCTTTCTTGACTAGAGTGTGTATATTGTGACACATTAAGCAGGCACCAAACATTTGTGTGTAAAAACCTATATCTAATGTATCCTTTTTGATCAGATTTGTACAAGGCAGGAAAATAATCCTCAAATCTCCTAGCTAGTGGTTTTGATAACAGTTTGCAGTCCAACTCAGACAGTGATTTACCTGCTTTGAGGGTGAGTGTGAAGTGTGAGTGTGAAATTGATACCTTTTGTTTGAGGTATTTCACTCTGGTATAGACTGTGTAAAGAAGAGGATGTAGGTCACAGTCGACTGTGGGCGAATGTTGACCTGCTTTTGTGTGTGTGTGTGTGTGTATGTGTTTTTGCATGCCTCTGTCTTTCTGTGTAGCTGGTTATGTATTTTTATGTACAAATTGTGCACAAATTGTGTATAAGGCCTGTGGGTAGGAACTTTTATGTGGAAAACTCTTTGGATCCATAGCAGCGAATCTGAACCAGTGTGGTCTTTGCAGGGAGATGGGGAACCTAAAATGCTTTACACAGATAGAATCAGGAGACTTAGACCTTTCGTAAATGTATAATTTGTCAAGGTTCTGTGAAGATTGCATCTGGTACAAATGAAACCACACCTAAAATAGCGCAAGGTGTCCACGTGTTCCATAGGTGGATCCGAATATTTTGAAAGGTTAATTGATTAGTTGTTTCTAGACTAGTGTTCTTAGAATTGAACAAGTATAATTAGATGGGTTCATATTTGTTGGACTGTGTTTGGAGGAAAAAAAACTCTTAGGTAACCTCAGTTAAAAGGAGAGAAACATGCTGAGTGGAGGCTTCCCATGATGTCCCATGCTAAAATCATACTTTAAGGGGAGAAAAAATAGAAATGCTTTATTTGGGGACTCGGTCAAAACCATGCCCACATGTGATGTTTTCACTTTATAACTTTCAAACAGCATGAAACTTTGAACAGAGTAATAATAACTTTATTTAGTGCATGGCAGTATGATAATCATTTAGTGTTTATCTGTTAACACTCCAAAGTAGTAAGTGACTCTGCTCCCAGAATTATTTTTGTAATTCTTGAGAATTCCAATTTAAACATGACAGTCCAAATTTGACTTTATCATCCAGTTTAATGAGAATTATAAACATTTTGCCAAATAATAATTAAACCATTGGTTCCCAAACAAGGAGAAAACCTATCTAAAAGGGGGCACAAGAGAAAAAGTTTGGGAACCACTGACCTAAGGGGACAATTTTCTATATATGTGAATATTGAAATAGGTTACCATCATACATATTTTTCCATATTGACCCATCCTCATTTTTCAGACCATTATCAAGATGATTGATTGCAGAAAAGTTTAGTTTCTGTAATAGAAACCCTGTTGCACATGTTTGTGCACATGACTTTGTATCTTTTTTTCCTTACAGTATATATGTGTTATAATGAATAGAAATGCAGCTACTGTTGTAGCCCATAATCACAGTTAAGACCGAACCACCCCCAATTTGGTTGTTCCATGTAATTTCAGTTAAGTGCTTTCTTAAAATGTGAGCAAACATGTACGTTCACCCACAGCTAAGGTGAAAACCAGTGACACCAGTGTTGTCTTGAAAGAGGCCTGTGGGCTTATTTTCAAAGGCTGGTGTAGGTTCAAGCTGACTGTGGCTTATTTAAGGAAGATACATGAATAAATTGATCAGCCTGCAAAATGTAATTTATATCTCTGACTGTGGCTTCTTAGCATTGGTAGCATTTTTTGATCAAAAGTGTATGTTACCAAAAGTTAACTTAAAATGACAGAAATCTCACACATACCGTATATATATTTTGTAGTTAAGCATTCAAAATCTCAATTCTCTATTTGAAAGCAATTTTAAGTGAGTCTATAAACTATATTTTTTACCCAGTGGATCAAATTAAATCTCAATCAGCAGATCAGGAATGCTAGTTGTTTACAAAACCGATAAATCTGGATCTTGTAGGCTCACTATGACATTTTGATACATTTAGATTTTTTTGTCTTGTTTTTATTGACAATAAATAGATGATTATATCAGGAATAAAAGTAAATATGATGTTGTTATGAAATATTTAGGAAATCAGATCTAGTAAGGAAAGGGGGTTATCGCTTATCGAAGAAATGGCAGGAAGCAAGAGAGATGAGGGAAAGTGACAGAAAGATACCTGCTGGTATCAAAATAGATGGCTAAGAAAGAGGTGGGAGGTGAAAGATATGGATATTTGCAATGAGAAAGCTTGACAGTAAACAGAGGAAGAGAGAGACAGGTACACGAAATCAAGCTGAGAGAATGAGAAGAGAGCATGGCAGAGATGGTTGGAAATCTTGGAATCAGACTTAAGAGAGATGGCAGAAATTAGAAACAATAGAAAGTGGGAGTGAGAGGTTTTGCCTACTGTATTTTATGAGGTGAAAGAGTGAATTTGAGAGAGATTGGAGAACTATATGGCATGAGAGTCATCGCAATTTATAGAGCACACACACATATATATGTGTGTATACATGTATATTATATACACACACACACACACACACACACACTTATTTATTTATTTATTTATTTATTTATTCATTTATTTATTATATATGTGTGTATATGTGTGTTTGTGGGTATGTTCTAAATCAAATTTTACTACATTTCAGAAGAGGAAAATAATTACACATCCTTGACTCACTAATTGGCTGTTCACCAGAAAAAGAGGGAAAACCAATATGCCATTTTGTTTCTCTTTTCTTAAGCCATGTTCCGTTTGACAAAAAGTAATTTACAGCATGACGACAGAGCCGTCGGCACACACAAAGTTGAGTCACCATCGCATGTTGTAGCACATCACAGGATGCAGCTCGTTTGTTTGTGGATTTAAATGCTTGTGCAAAAACCAAGTAAGAGTAACAGAATTGGAAAGTGTTAAGCATGATTGATACAGAGAGAGTGTTTAAACTGAAAATACAAGAATAGAAGATGAAATATGACCCAGGAAGTCCAGCTTATCAGACACCAAACATTGCAAGTGGCTAAAAAGTGTACTATAGTGATTTAACATTGCACTCATGTACCATTGTTGAACTCACAATAAACTGTTTATAAAAGGATCACAAGGGATGGAGCAGAACCAGAGATATATTATTCCACACAATCTTCCTCTTTGTAAACATCTGAGGTTGACATTACCCACAATGCGACTCGAGTTTTGCTGGTAATTCTGGTGTGTAACTGTAGTTGGTGTGTAACTGTAGTTGCGTGCGAGGAGCAGGCTGCAGAGGTCTGGTGGCCTCATTTTTTTTCTAACTCCCAAACTCTCAGATTTGTTTCATTTTAAAACCTGTAGTCTTCAGAAACAACTGATGCTACTTCATGTGACATCACCTGAGGCAACTTATCAGACTTCCCACAGCTCCCTCTGGGGCCACAAAAGACTTTTTTTACAACTTTTTCTATATATGCAGTAGTATTCCCCAAAGTGCCCTTTTTCAAAAGCTGTGAGGCATATTTTTATGACTCTGGAAGGTCACGGCGACAATAATTTTATTGTTTCTTTTGTTTTGACAATTGTAAGGGAAATGAGTGCTTGCTTGTTTTCAGATTGAGTGTGTTGCCAGATGACGCTGCATTTTTTCCTGGAAGAAGTTGAGCCAGGCCCAACTCCTTTTGCCAAAGTCCTCTGCGGCAAGAGGGTGGGATTTTTGATGTAGTGCTGATTTTATTCTGAACATAGCCCTTTTTAAGTTCTGTCTGGGATGCTATGGATTGGACCTGTTTTAAGCAGCAATCAAAAAAAAAAAATATCTTTGGGTATTTTTCATAAAGAGTTTAATGCTCAGAATCTTAAAGTTAATCTGCTTCATCAGGACGATGAGGATGTGGTTTGATCAGATATGTATGACAGTGACCAAACAGCCCTGATTGGTGCGTGGAAGTGTTAGACATTTTCACATCCAAAGAGACAACCCTGAGTAACCTTAAATATATGGTTATCATTTTCAGTCACCGTGGACCGCCAACGTGTGTCGATTTATATGTGGCAATTTTTGACACATTTGATAGTTTGTGATCAAAATCAGGCGATAAAGTATCTATAAACATCCTCAAGCTGAGGCAAGTTTCAATAAATCCAGTGTGACGTAAATGCAGCACAGCCTCAGGCACACTCCAACACACACACAGACACACACACATGTGCCAGTAACAACATCAACAAATGTGGATGTGCCAACAAACTGCAGGGTTGAGAGAGAGTCTGAAATTAAAAGGATACAGAGGAGTCTGTGTGTGAAATCGACAGAGAGGGGCACCGAGGAAGACAGTGTATTTTTTGTGTGTTTATGTTTAAATGGGTGAATAAACACAGCCTTCACCTGACCTGGGCCACTGAAAGCTCTCCTTGTGGGGTCAATGAAGGCCCCTCCTAACTTAGCTTAAGGGCCTGTGGACTGGAGGGCAGACAGACGCTAAAAGACTGACTCAAGTTTTAGTGAGCAAGTTCTTGGTCATCTCTTCCCTATGGTTTGTGGTTGCTGGTGTCAAAGAACTGCGACAGCAATTCCCCACTTTATACTGTGTATTTCAGCTGCCTGGTGAAGCCTGGGAAACAGCACAAGGGCAAAAATATGCCTTTAAAAATGCACTGCAGCCTATTAAAAACAAGAATTTATCACATGAGGTATTAAGAAAAACAGGACATTTTGTGTGCTCTTTGAAATGCTGAAGGCTGTCAAAGTGTGATCCACCTCTACTGTACAATGATACATTAAGCACTCAGTTGCAATAGAGCAGTCTTTTTTAAATTGAAGTTCAAAGCTAGATTATTGCACAACAGGATGCTATTGGGTATAACTTTGTTTTCTAAAATATAATTAGTTTAAATAGTTAGTCCACTAAGTGATTTGTTTTTAGGCATGCCAGCAGCATTGCTCTTGGTTAGTCCACCACTTTGGTCCAGACTGAAATAACTTTAAAACTATTGGATGGATTACCATGAAATTTTTGAACAGACTAAAATATTTCAATGGCTTCCTAGGAATTTTTTTTTTTCTTTAGGTGGATTTTTTTGTGATTCGCTTGCATTTCATTTAATACTACCAATGGATGAAAGTTTTCATTAACCCAGTGATATATCTGGATGGATTGCGATAAAATTGGAAATAGCTGAATAGATAGTTCTCATGGGTTGTGGTGATGCCCTGACTTTACCTCCAGTGTGACCATGACATTGACCATGATGTTGTTGTAGTGACATATCTTGACATCTACTGGATGGATAGGCACAATATTTTGAACAGACATTGATGGTTCTTGGACAAGGTGTTTCGATGAATCCAGTGATCCATTTGGTTCAAGTTCATGCTTTTAGGTGAAATTTCTTGACAGGAATTGGATGGATTGCGATGAAATTTGGTACACATATTCATGGCCCCCTCAGGATGAAATTTGATAATAATGCTGATCCCTTAGAATTAAAACTAGGAATGTCTGAAAATTTCAGTTTGTCCAGGACTTTAGTTTATGACCAAATACCTGCTCTAAACACAGGAATACACTATCTAAAATAGATAGATAAATCGTTCATGAAATTAACCAGTAGTGGCAGCTCCACCAACTTTGGGTCAGTTTAGATTTACTCACTTAATTCTTGCTTTAATCATGTTGTAACCCATGCTATTTACACATTTAATTATGAGCTTGTCAGTAAAACAGCACCACTTTTACTGCCAAGTGTCAAAAAGCTTGGCTTTTTAAAAATCTGTTTATAAGTCCCTCCTTCACACAGTGGAGCACAAAAACAGCCGGATTTGTCTTTGCTGGGCATTGTTTGAATGTAAACACGTCAGCCTTTCCTGTGGGTACCACTAAGCGCACAGCCCACCAGCCCAGGGTTCCCAGTGTGCATGCATGTTTGCCTGTGAGTGAATGTGCAAACATTGCAGTGTGTCAGTGCTACTGTGAGTGTGTGTGTGTGTGTGTGTGTGTGTGTGTGTGTGTGTGTGTGTGTGTGTGTGTTTGCATATGTCTGCGTGATGTGGGAAGTGTAGCTACATTCCATGCTTGCTGATATCGTCAAGTCTGACCTGTTTCGTTTGTAGGGAATGCAGACTGAAGATACAGGTGGGCTCAACTTGCGTAGATTAGTCAACCAGGGACAGGGTTACTTTGTTTTGGAATCAGTAAGACTTGATTTTATCGCAAGTCTAGCTGTTGTTTCAAAAAAGCAAGATGGGTTTTCTGTGGAAATGGGGATTATGGGATTTCAAGGACTTTCTTTGAAACTAAACAGCATGTTTAAACAGCCGATTGTTGAGCTTATCACCACTAGTTTATTTTGAGGCTCTTTGTCAGCACATTATATTTTGAAACATATATATATATCTAGATTCCTATTTTTTCATGCACTGTCAGACAAAATCTACATACCAGGCCCCTGGTTGGTGCAGTTATCTGGCATATTTCTTTAGAATGCGATGACAGCTACATTTCTGATGAACAGTTACCAAAAAACAGTTCTAAGGACTACAGATGTCTGTTGTGAGTTGTAATTTCCTGCCAAAGTTCCCGTAACCAAGAAGTGATCATGTACTAGAGCAGGGACTCACTGAAATAAAGGGAAAGGAAGATAGAAGCATAAATAAAGCAGCCCGTTGGGATCCATTGATTATTTCTATTTAAATAAATCTTTTTTTTATTAAGTTATTTGGTCTATCAAATGTCCACAAATTAGGACAAGTGCCTGTTGAGAATGATATCTTTAGTTTGCTTATCTGGTAAGAGCAGAAGTTAGAACACCTAAGGGCACTCAAGTTGTATTGTTATATATATTTAATTATATGAAATAAACAAAGACCTCAGCTCTTGACATTTGTGAACCGGGATCCATTAAATGTTTGGCAAATTTACTCGCTAAAAAGAAATATTGATTATTATTGAAGTTGGTGATGAATCTTCAGTCAGTTGACTTACTGTTTTACCACTAACAGGGTGTGGTACCAGAGGGTACCAGAAATCCTTCAGTCTTGACCCTTTACTATTTTGGTTCACTCTCTGAGCAGAAGTAGGCCAAGAAGCAGCCTTTATAAGAACCTGTTGCCAGACTACTCTTAGTAAAGCAGTTTTATGACCTTGCAAAACTGGTCTGGAATGTGTGTCAGAAAAGGAAAGCAGCAGATACTTCCAGCTGTGTCAATGTGTGAATGTGGTGTACTGATTGTGCTTGGAGTGTATTAATGTCAAGATTAGAGTGTTTGTGTGTAATGTGATGGTTTACAGCAGGATGATATCAGACAAAAAACACAGTAGCATAATTCTTTTAGCTATAATTCTTTCTCTATGTATAAATGATAACATTACACAATTTCAACAAATGTATGCCATGCCTGTGTTAGAAATATATATTGTCCAGCCCTTAAGGTCATTCACAATAGGAAAGGCCCCCTACCACAAGAGTGTAGGCAGCACTGAGTAAAGATATGCCTCTTCTGCCAATAAAATAAACACTACGAATTTAATATTCAAGCAGTATTCCACCATATTTCCAGCTGAATTTACTCCCCATTCTTTTAGGTATCAACATAATTAGGGCTGTAATCAATGATTATTTTGCCCATCATAATATCCTAAAGTTCAAACTGACCTCCTCAAATGACTTATTTTGTCAAATCAGTACTCCAAATCCCAAAGATATTAATTTTACTCCCCCTCTAGTCAAAGAAAAGCAGCAAACCCTCCCAACTAAGAAGTTTCCCATTCTTTTTGCTTTGTTTGGTTTAAAAAAAAAAGCCTTTTAACAATGACTTATCAACAGTGAGTCAGCTAATCAATTAATACATTAATCATTTCAGCTCTAAACATGATTGTGACCTACTCCTTTTTATGGGAACTTTTATATCTGCTGTTTGCGTTTTACAGCTTGGTGTCCTACATCTTTTGTGACAAATATTTTTTTATGAACAAAAGATACTGTCACCATGAAAATGAATATTTAAGTATTTGCAGTTTGGGGAATCACAGAAAATTGTGATGTTCTGTATGTGGTGAAAATTACAGCTGTTTGTGCTGTTTAAAAGTAGAGAGAGGATAGAGATACAAACCTTCTGTGCAACACAAGGTCACAAATAACCCTCTGACTATTGAGCCCAGTAAGACCTGGCTGATGTCAGCAGCTTTGGGATTCCTTACTGTAGATTAGCAGTGTTGGAATCCAGGAAAACCTTGTAGACTGTATTTTGAAAGCCCTGATATCATGCTGTGCAGAAAGGATCCCACCTCGCCTAAAGGAATTGACAGAATGTGGATGAGATTTCCTTTTCACATCAAGATAATCGTGATTTAGAGTAGAGTTACATGTCCCTCTCCCCCTTCAGCCATAACTTGGCTATTAACCATAGATGGTGTTAGAATGTCCTTGCCATCAAAAGAGGGGCATTTGGGAATAACGGTTCTTGGGCTGTATGATATCACCTAATATTAATATCACAATGACTTGTCATCATGGTACCTTGTTAATGATAAATAAAACTAAATCTTGTACACTTTGTAAACATAGCTGTTCAAAACTTTTATGCATGTGATTCTCCTTGTCTTGGACCACCACTTAATTCCTTGACTTAACATAAACAGGAATTCACACTGTAGATGTGAGTACAATTTTCAGCATTCAGAATGAGGGAAAATTAATAAATGTCTCTATGATTATCTTCCGAATTTAGCTGTGGTTGTTACCTCTAGCCCTGATTTTAACCCCAATTTGGTTGTTTCAGACTAATTTTACAATCAGGCTGAATTTCTACCGGATCGGTTGCAGTTTGAGCAAAACGTAATGCTGCCTTTGGTTGAATCCAACTGTCTAGACCTCATCACACTCACCGACTTGTGTACTTAAAATGCAAAGTAGTATTATTAGAGTGTTACATATGTTCCTTCTTACCCTTTTTTGCATTTTTGTCCCCCAGGATTTTGAATTCTTTACATTGTTTCTACAACAATAAAACGTACATATGTGGGGAGGGTTCACTAGAGCACAGGCAATGTATGGGTTTCAAACATCCTACCCTGTAAATACCTCAGAGGCTGGGCTGTAGTCAGCAGCAGCAGTCCTTATGGTAGCCAAGCAGTGCTGATTCACAAGGGAACACTGCCTGGAAATAGAACTGCAGTGCATTCTTATTTTAAACTTGTAGCTGCCTCTTTGTTTTTCCCTTGAAAAGAAAAAAATATCAGTCAATATCACAAGTTCTCTCCAGAGATCTGAGCTATTGACACTAACGTATGCGCTCTGTTGAGTTAGGTCTAAGGATAAAACGACTCCTATGTGTTTGACTGTGTGGCTAATCTTCATCATTTACACTGTGTGTGTAAATTGTGAGTGAGTTGCTCTTGTTATGTAAAATGGTGGTACACACTGATACAATATGAAGTGATTTAGCAGCTCTCTGATTTGTTGATGATTGTCTCTTAAAGCCCTGATGCACCATGAACTAGCTCCGACTCAGTGTTTTCGCGCCCATATGTTCTGAGTTTATGTGAGAGGAAATGACTCTTCAGCTTTTGTATTTGTAATCCAGGAAATATTATAAATGGACTCAGTAGCCTACCTTTTTGATGCCACTTTGAATCTCTCAATTATCCTGATGAAACCACATCTGATCACTTGACCAGTCCATGTGACAAAAATACTTTTACCTGGTTTTAGTCCTCTTATTTTTAGAGTTTTTTGGAGCAATGTCTTTCTTCTATTTTTCAATTTTTGGAAGCAACTTTGTAGTTCTTTGTTGTTCTTGGCAGCATGCACAGGTAGAAGGTTATACAAAAAACACACCTGCTATACTCCCTTCAAGACTTTGTGTATATTCTTTATCTTTTTTCAGCCTGTACCGTAGAAATCAATTCTCGACAAGGGATTCCAGCTCAGATACTGTTATTCTTGTATGTGGCCACACATAAGAGCACCTTTCATAGGGGGTCAAATACAGTGCCTTTGTGGGGCCACAGAAACCTTGTGTATACAACCACAAAAACAATTTTTAGCAGAGAAAGTCAAGTTCGGAAAAATTCAAAATAACTTGTCACTCGTTTGAATTCACTTTACAGTGTAAAAGCATGGCTTTTTTGCTTGTGTATGCCTGAATTTTTATTTAGGCATTCTGTATTAAAAAGTGACCCAAAATGGTTGATTGCTGAATTTTTTGCTGATTTCATTTTTTGTTGATCAACTAATTGATTGATTGACTAATCATTGCAACTCTACACTTGAGTTTTTCTTCAAGGTCTTGAAAACCCATTTTCTTAATCAGGATTGGACGTATTTTTCAGCAAATCTTGGTTATCTAACAGTAATGTTATAAAGATTTTCTTGCAACCATTCAAATCAAGTTTTCAGGGGCTTTAAGACCACATTTTTGCATTACATTCTAGTCAAGTATATAACTAAACTGAAACTAAAGGTTAAAAGTTCTTGGAGGGAGATGTGCAGTGTAGTGGGTAATGGATATCAGTAGCCTAAACTGCGGTTGTTTCTGCCAAGTCTGCCACTTTCTCCACTGCTTTCGTAGGTCCCAAGTCTTGGTCTACAGTTTTTTTTTTCCCTTCCGGAAATTAGATCTGGGTCGTCTAACACAAAAGTTTATCCTGAGTTTATGAATCTATCAGTCACTGTTGGGTCACAAACGAATAACTTCCTACCCAAATTAGCTGAAGTTTTGAGAGTCTGTATTAACTGTCTCATCACATCCATTTGAAGCCGAGAGGCTGCCAGCTGCTCCTATTGAGCGCAATTGAGTCTGGAGCGCTGACAGAAGCAGTGTTGTGGGAGGCCCCTTGTTTGGCAGGTCCCACTGTGGAAACACTGAGTCACTGTCCACATCACAACACAAACCCCAGGCTGCTGACTGCTGTCTGCCGCCCGCTTCCCAGTCAGCCCTCTGCCCCAACACCTCTGCTCTTGTTAAACAAAACAGTGGTGCTAATGTTTTAGTAGCATATTACACAGGCTTTTGGACAAAAGAAGGGAAAGAACAATCTTTTAAATGGTATTTTAGTGTTATAATTTTCTTTACTTTGGATAATATACTGTTGCACTGGTAATGAGACTGTAAAATTAACAGTTCATGTGCAAATTTGGCCTTATTTTTGGCCCTTTTAGCCCTTTTGTCCCTTCATTATGGGTCTCTTAAAGTTTTGCATGGCATGTACTATAGAAATGTATAGATTTTCAGTTCATTGTACAGGGCAAACAGTGCAAAACAATTGCTGGTATTGTTTAAGTGTACTTGTGCAAGTAAGCAGCTACAAAGTCTTCAATAAATTAGAGGAATTTGCCTATAGATATGATCTTTTATTTTTTGTGATTAACCTCATACCCATTCTGTATCAATACATTATTATTCTAAGATATTATTATTATTATTTATTTATATTTATTATTACTTATTTATTATTTCAATCAAAAAACACCGATTTGTTGCAGGTGGAGCTAAATTTTGATCTGCAGATACTGAGTCATAACACAGAATTTTTGTTAAGTGAAAACCAAGCCAACTTCCCTTCCCTTTCTCAGATGTTTTACAAGAATGAAGCTGAACTGGAAATGATGAATACAACTTTCTTCCACCTTGTCCTCACTCAGGTGTAGTGTGTTTGTTTACTCAGTCACTTGTTAACCTGCTCAAAATTTGGTCTACGATACAAATGAATTGAATATGTGGGAATATGTGCTTTTCTCATTCCTTTATCGATGTTTTGAACATTTTAAGTGACCTCTGTGTATACTTAAATTTTACGGGAATATAAGCTTATATTTCAGCATTTAATTATGGTAAGTCTGCAAGTCTGTGCAGTACCCAGTCTTCCACTAAATGCACGTGTAGCCTGTATGGAATTCAGCAGTATGCACCTGGAGGCCAGCATTTCGAATGAACAACATATGGTTAAATGGAGCAGGGACACCTGAAATAGTTTGTGAGAAATGTGTGGTTTAGATGTAGTTCCCTGTGTCATTAGCGGTTTGGTTTACAAGAAAGGGTGAGAATTACAGGTTGTGCAAACTGTATAAGGTGCTGATAAAATTCATGCAACCATTTCATGTAGTTTGTTCATACAACACCAGACAACAGTGGGAAGTACACACTCTTTTACTCAATCCCTTGTTTGAGAACTTGCCCATTTACTTTGCTGCTGCCTTACTCACTTTATGAATCACTTATTTGTTCACTTACTTTTGGATTCACTCAAGTGTTTATTCAGTCCTTTTTCACTCCCTCACATTTTCACTTTTGGCAAGGTATTAATTTGCTTGTTTGATTAAAAAAAATAAATTAAAACCTGTTCATCCACTTTCTTATTTTGTGGCTTGACCTCACTCTCACTCACGTATTTCTTTCAGTCTTTGACTTATACAAAGCACTCACTCAGTCATTCTCCGGATCACTTGTTTGCTTGTTCGGTGAACTCCTTTGCTGACAAGTTTGAAAAGAATGCAGAATACTCACCTCTAGTATGCTGGGAATGTGACAGCTGGATTTCCTGAACTTCCTGCCAGCCTCACTGGTACGGTTGCATTAAACAATGAATTAAGGATCCACATGTGGTGGGCCATTTGTGACCAAGAAAAGCTGCAACACTGGCCGGAAAGGGTCACACACTTTGAACCTTGGTTCCCAAATGCGCATTATTTAAAATCATACTGTATCCTTATATGGTTCTTGGTGTAATTTAAGAATACTGAGCCTAATGGTTTAAACTGAGATAATTCAGAGTGTCACTTTTTAAGAGAGGAATGTTTAATGTTTAACAGTCATGTACTGTATTTTAAAATGACTGTGTGTGGCAGTGGACAGTGAAATGTTTGTGTCAGGAGAAAGACTTTGGGGAAGGGAAGGAGTTTATTGAAATAATCTGCTCATCTTACTTTGGAGCTGCGGCAATGCAGACACATAAGTGGCTTTGCTTAAGCTTCACTATTATATAAGTCCCTGGAGTTTCTTTACTTTCTGTTTGTCCATTCGGGAGGGTTAGGTAGCCTAGCCTTCACTATCTACACTCTGCCCTCACTATGTGTGTAGGTGCAATAAAGGTTGAAGACAGCAGTTGGCTTTTGAGTTTTATGGGAAGCAGTTGTGTGGACCTGTGAACCCAAATTGGATAACAAATTCAATGATACTGATTACACAAAAAAAAGACCAAAGGTACTGTAAAAAATGAATTACAACAGTAATAAGAAAATTAGATTCATAAAAGTGTTGTAGCTGTCAAATTAGGGAAATTTTCCTTAATGTATTTTGAATAGCTTGACAAAATTGTCAACTATTTTAATAATCACTTAAACATTTTAATTTTTAAACAACTAATGGATCAATCAAGAAATGATTCGGCTGATTAATCAATAACGAGAATAATTGTTGGATGCAGCCATAGTAAACATACATGTTAATACCCAGTTGCTTTGAATGTGGTATAAGCAACACATACGTTTTGAAGTAGTGTAATTTCTCTAGCTGAGGTTTTGTCCTTCAGGACTTAATACTGCACATGCTACTGTTATCTACCCACTGTTGGTCAACCCTTGAACACAGTCAGCAATTATCACACACTTGTATCAGAGCAAATCACAGCCTTTCATTCCATTCTTATCAGTTTGAACCATAACTGACCCGCTTATGAAAGCCAAGTGTGTGCAAATTTGCATCTACAGGACACAGAGGAAAAAACTGGGCCATTTTACATCACTATCCTACAACATTCAAATTTTCAAAGTATTCAAAGTCCGGTCATTAATTCCTGGCAGAAGGGCAGATGCCATGATCTGGAAAGCAACTTTGTCTGCTTTCAATTGGAGATCCAGGTGCCACCCCTTTCCATTTTATTGATAAGGGTCAGATCAGACTCAATGGCGTGATTCACAGTGTGCTTAGTAGAAAGATGAGGCGGGCTGCGCTCCATGAGGGGAGGCCCATTGACTCAGCAATTGTGAGCAGACAGAGCAGTTAAGTAGCCATGTCAGAGGAACAGATGGAGACAGATTGATCTCTCCATATGGAAACTACTTCCACACACACATCCTTTGAGAGGTTAAAGTGAGGTTAGTCTTCAGTGATGCCAGTGATCACTTGAAGTATGTGCCATTAACAAAAACAAATGACGAGCAATTGTAGCCATAATTCTTTTGTTAATGGCTCCTGTATGTGTATGTATATGTGTATATATATATATATATATATATATGTGTGTATATATATATGTGTATGTATGTATGTGTATGTATGTATGTGTGTATGTATGTGTATATATGTATATGTGTGTATATATATATATATATATATATATATATATATATATATATATATATATATATATATATATATATATATATATGTAGTATATTTCTATGCATAAATCTGGTGTGAGGACAGTTTACATGTTTAAATTATTGGTGTATGTTTGATGTACATTCTTTAGTTTTGCTTTATTTACTTCTGGATTCGTTTTCCTTTTTCTTTTTTTTAATCTTGATGTTGGTTGTACCAAGGTTTGCTGAAACATAGTTCGATTTTTGAATAGGGTGCATGGGACTACATTAGTCTATTTTACTCTCCTGGTTTTTAAGGTGGAAACTACATTTGTCTAGGGGCTTAGAGAGTTTGAAGTCCCTTGAGTGGAGTAGGTGAAACAATCTTTTGCCAGCTTCTGTGGCCTAATCTGCAGTTTGTGAGCTCATTCATATAGTCTTCTGCTAAGTCAGTCCACTGTTAACTGGCTATTACTTTGGGTTATGTCCACACAAATAATAACCCATTCACTGGAAAGGGTTTGTGTGTGTGTGCTTGCAGATTTGTGTGTGTGTGTGTGTGTGTGTGTGTGTCAGTGTAAATTAGCTGGAAGCTTGGCTGAGTGACTTAGATGGTACCATGGCACATTAACTTATGCTGCTCTGGATATTTACAATGCAAATGAAATTGAAATGTATTGAATCTGTATGTGGTTGTTAGCACATGCATACATGTTCATGCAAGGGTAGTTGTGGTTTTCAGGGGAACAACCAGACTAATGGACTAATTAGTACACATACTTTTATAATGCAGTTTTTGCTTTTATATTTGTTTACATAGCTTTTAAAAAAAATCTATTGTATGCAGTATGTCACTTTTTGTTAGATCTATGGAAGTTATAGATTTTGGTTTATCATCTGCAATGAGCAGTTTCTCGTCTACAGTTTATTAACTTACAATCTGCACTAAATCCATCATTATCCTCAGCATCCTCTCACCCCCAACATAAATGATGCTTTTAGTTCAAAATCTCCATTCATAGGAAACTTATTACTGCTTTTTTCATCTAACCAAGAATAATGAAGCATATATCAGTCTGATTTCTTTAGTGTTAGTAGTGGTTAAATTTAGTTGATACTTGTGCATCCCAGGTTCACCTGGTTCGTACATGACTACAGGGGCTTCAGAAACATCTAACGCTTGCCTGAACCAAATCAAACAAAACTGAATTAATTCATCAAGTCCCACAGGCTAGCTAGAACTAGCAAGAACATCTGTAAGACACTTGGTGCTTTTATCTTTGTAGTCTCCTACTGTCTCTTATGCAAATTCCAAAATAGTTTGAAAGCACAGAGCTACGCTGTGTGGTTCTGTTTTTGATTTAGGATGCCGCAGTGAGAGTGTGAGAAGCAGAGCAGAGCTGCCTGTCTGAACAGATTGGTGAAAGAGATCAGCTATCTGTTCCATATCTTGGCTATCTTGACAGCCCGCCCGTGGCTATAAGGCCATGTACACGACAGCAATGCGCAGGCCAAGTGAGCGCATGCATCGGCTACTTTAATTGGACTTTTTCCTGCCGAGGACCAGAGCTGCCGTATTCATTTACATGCTTCCTCGTGTTTGTGTTTGCACATTTCTGTTTGTGTGCCTGCCTAAACTTAGCAGCCCACCCTCAAACTTTGCCTGTCGGCTGACCTCTTTCTGGCAGCAGCCTGCATTAACCGAGTTCAACTCAGTACCGTGTGTTCAGTCTCCAACATCTGCTGCTTTGAACAGACATAAACCTCTCTGGCTGCTGTGTGCTCCATTGCTGAGGCCAACGGAGACGAAGATGGGAGATGGAGGAGATGTTAGAGAGGCAAAAGCATCAAAGACAAATGAGTTGAAAACCACAGGTGATGAAAATCTCTGTAGCTTTAAGTGTCAAACTCTAAAAAGTTTTTGCCCGAATAATTAACAATTAACTATGGAGTAATATCAACAGCTGAGTAAATCAGAGCATGTATCAAAAGTGCAGACTGCATGTTCAAACAAGGGAAATGATAGATGAGTGTAAAATGAGCCGATAATGAGAGGGAGCAGAAGGGAGTGGTAAATACAAAATGTTTTTAAGATGTCTTGAAATCTGTGAAACTCCACAGCTAGCTTTGGCAAGAAGTACATCATAATTAGTACAGATAAAACATAAATTTACCACAACTGTAACATACTGTAAGAGGCAGTTATAACCCCCCCAAACAAAAAAAAATATATATATTATTTCCCAATGTGTCTGAGTGCAATATATAGATAAAGGGCTACATCTCTGTGACCTTTTCAAGTAGTGATATTAATTTTTGTCATCAATAAAACTTTATTAGAATAAGTTTTTGCTCTTGCTATGTGACCTTTAGCCAAAGTAACTAAATCATTAAATAAGATGTGTTGAGAATGATGGCTTACACCTACTTGATGTCTCTAGCCAGTTTTTGACTGTACAGTGGGAAATGCTGTGCATCAAACAACCCAGCCACCTTTTGAAATACCATACAATGCAAAAAAAAGCAATAATAAAGAAAGAATAAAATGTAAATGCATAACACACTTCAATGCCCCTTTTCTTACTGCTGCAGAAATTTAAATGTAGAAAGGAAGAAAAAAAGAGACTAATGTCTACTTTATTCATTTCAGCAAAAAACTGTAGCTAAGATCAGATTTTCCATTTCTTTGTGTGGCAGTGTTTTTGTGCGTATGTGTGTGGCTGTTTGGTTTGGCTGGGGAGAGATGGCAGCTGGTGTGGTGCTTTTTGGGCCCGACTTGCTCTTCACCCTGTTCTAGTAGGAGTAAAGAGGGAGCAGACATTCCCAGTACACAATCAGAAATTATGGTACAAAGTGGTAAAACATTTGTCATGGTGTAGACTTGGCATCCTTCCCAAGAGGAAGTGATTTATCTGAAAAACGTACTTCCATTTATATCAAAATAACCATCCTCTCAAGAACTATTTTTGACTATTCATCTTCTCTTTAGTTGTGTTAAAGGCTATTATTTTCTTGAACTTTATGTGTTTTGCTGGCTATCAGACATGCATATACTCTTTAAGTGTAGTTGCTCCATTCATATGCAAGTCTGAATCATGTACAAGTTTCTCTTTTCTGGTCACAACTGACGCCTCCCCTTGCTCTCACTCCCTCCTTCCCGCTGTTTCCATAACCCTCTCCACCACCAGCACCACCACTGTCGTCACTGGGATTTTTATGAACCCAGCTCCTCAGTTTTCATAGTATGGAAACTCTCAGGACCCAGGACTTGCACTGTATTTATTTTCAGCATTTTTTCAGACATTTGCTAGTTATCAGACTGTGATCTTGATAATTTGCCGAATTATCAAAATCCTGACTGTTGAATTCCACAGTATCATATTGTGGGAAAAGCTTAGGGAGAAAAAGTCTGACGTTTTTTGTGCGAGCAGTTTCAAGCCTCTCTCTCTGACCTGGGCTTGTTCCTGAAAATAGTTCCTTTTTCGAGCAGAAAAGAGACTGAGCTGTAAGCAAAAAGAGAGTATTTAAGATTTAACTGCTGAAAGTGTACTTGAAACTTCAAACTGATGCTGACAATGATAAGACCGTACTGCACAGTGGGCATTGTCAGTGAGCTTCTGTGAAACTGATCGTTTCTGGAGTTATGATACCAAGGGATCATAGCTGATGCTGTAGGCCTTGCGGGTTAAACCATTAAGGCTTTGGCAATATTAATGTTGTACTGTGCTTGATGTTAAGCTTTCACTTGAGCCTTTAAGTGTCTGGTGAGGAGCTTATGCAGCTATTTACACATTGAGCGAAGACCAAGAGTGTATTTGTATTTTATTTGACTTTAAGACGATGATGTTTTATCAAGAATAAATGTGTAGTTTCCACTAGTAGCTTTCAAAGTACAAATAAGAGGCATCATAGCTGCCATAATCAATTTATATAGTAAACATATTCATATTTGAGCAAATAAAATAAATCATTCAAATTGTAGTAACATCAACAAAAGGAAGGTGCTAAAGGTTTCTGATCAGATCATTTGCCCTCTGGGTAGAGCCTATCGTGTTGAGGACAACATTTCTACGTATCACATTCTTTACATAAAATGTTTCTCTGCACAATCAGACTCCCAGGTATCACTATGACAGTATATCATGCTGTATACCATGTAACAAATTAGTGTCGACATACAATTAACAAATAAAGCACAGAGGTGTCTCATTTTTTCATTGATGTGTGGATTTATTTTACAGTTTTCACAGCTCAGAAGCAAAACATTCAAACTCATTCTCATTAACTTGATGGTATTTTACATGGAACAGGTGGTGAGCGGCCACTTCAGTTGCTTGACATGCCTTTCATTTAAGTGACAGTTCGTTTGTCCATATAGAGCTGTCCTGTATCAAAATGGACCGAGTATTGGAACTAATGTGTACTAAAGTCCTGCCTAGACACTTGATGTAACAATTCTCTGTTTCAAGCATGCTGGGTTGGATGGTTTTTATGTATGGACCTTGTCAACATAATCAAACATTTACAGGCTGCAGGAGCTGCTTTTAGGCCAGACTTTATAGCTATAATATTTTCCCCATTGAATCCACCATTTTCACGTATTAACTGTAATTGTTTTTGATTTACTG
This sequence comes from Istiophorus platypterus, assembly GCA_016859345.1. Taxonomy (NCBI): domain Eukaryota; kingdom Metazoa; phylum Chordata; class Actinopteri; order Istiophoriformes; family Istiophoridae; genus Istiophorus; species Istiophorus platypterus. Next base: position 14,317,771 of record CM029129.1, on the reverse strand, counting down.
TACCTTTTGTCGTTATGTAGTCTATAGAGAGATTCAATTCAAACTTTCAGCCATCTCTTTTTTAAAAGCCCATTGTTAAATATGATTACAAAGGAGAAAATCAAACGCATGTTGTTTTAGTGTATTACTCCTCATCCTCACCCCAGGAAGCTTTTCTTACAAAATGTATACTCTGTATCTTATATAATTTTAGCCGTGTTATGCTATGTATAGCCCAGCACAATGTTGACAAAGAGGCTTAGGGGGTCAGTTGTCTATGTAATGTAAATTTTAAAAGGCTGGCTATGCAGGCAGGATGTCAGCTGTTTGTTCTGCTGGCTTCAATGGTGGTGTTGTATCGTCCGTATACAATATCCTCTCTGTGTCCGTGATAAATCGACTGGCATACTGTACATTCTGGTGGAGGTGGGAGTGGGATGAGGGGTGACTGAACTCTGAGCAAAAGGCAGGCTCAGCTGGAGACAAGACCCGGTTCCTCCTGAAAGTCAGTTTTTCAAGATTCAGTGGAAGAATATTGAACTCTGTGTTTTGAGTGTTTTCATTGCCACACCGGGATCATGACCTGCTATACATGAAATTTAAAAAGCAGAGCTTCCACAGTTGAAATTGCAGTTTTTGCACAACAGTAGCCTGCTTATCTCTAACTAACATAGGATTGCCTCAGCATATAAATAACTCTGTGTTAATAAGCTGTCTCTTGACTGGCAAGGGAGAATTATGGTGGGTGGGACAACTGCCTCTGTACTGCTACAACTTGCTTTTGTATGACTGATCCAAGTTCTGTGCTGCCACGGCTTGTTTATGTATGAGTAACAGGCATACTTTAACAAGCAAAATGTCAAAATGTCCGTTTCCTTTCAGGCTTAGGAATGCTGGAAAAAAAGGCACACAAAATTACTCTTACTGTCAAATGTGGACAAAGTAGCTTCCCCAATTGAATATGGTTAGATTCAGGGTCTGTGGCCGGCTCACATGACAGCCTTGACACAGGCAGCAAACTGGTTTCATATCACTTTTCTACTACGGTTATATACTGTACAGTCAGTAGCAACGCAAATTTCAAGTAATTTTCTCATTACTGTCATTTTGCTCTAGTGTGCTCTTGCTGCCTGGACAGATGCTGCCCTAAAGGAGAATATAACTAATCCACCTTAGATTATTTAAATGTGTCAGTAGATAGTACACTATCTGTTGTATCACGTCTCATTAAGCGCACAGATTTGATTTTTCTGCCAGGAGGTGGCAGCAGCACTGTAGCTACTTGAGTCACACACCTACGTCATTTGTCAGCACACACACGAGGACAAGCACAGCAAGCCCAGTGCATCACTGGGTGGGTCAGCTTCATTTGTCTTACATTAAGTTTGACAGCCACTGGAGAAACATCCAGCTCTATCGGTATGTAAGCACCCTCAATTACAACTGGGATCGAAACCACCAAATATAAGAATAGGCTCCAAATACATCTTATCCTCGGAAAGTGAAATAATCAAGTGTAAAAGAAAGGCTGTGGCCTCTGCTGGTGATGAGTCAGATTGGATGACTGGACATCTCACCTGAGGTTGTGATTTCCTAATCACAGATGGGGTCATCAGGCCTCTAAATGAGCCTCCAGGGAGGTCAGGTTAAAGGTCAGAAGTTTCTGCAGAGGGTGATGAGACAACAATGCATGGCATTTGGGCTTGAGGTCAATTACATGAAGGACATGGCTTAGAAACTTGCACATGAAAACTTTCTAGTTTGTGACCAGCAAAGGATTTTGCTTTCTAATTTGTCAAATCAGGTTCATTCAGAGATGCTTTGATACTACTGTCTTTAGACATTGATGAAAAGTAGACCTTGTTTGAAATCGGACTCGGGAATCATTTTCTAAATTGTGGGTTTTTTTTTTTTTACATTAAAGAAGAATCAGAGAAATGACTTTGAGGAACAGTTTCTAAACTTGAATCCTATGTATATTAACAATGAAAACAACATGGCCAAATTTTATTACATTTGGGATAGGCCTTTCTTGTGGATTGGGGGGGGGGGCACCACAACGGAGACAACCAAAAACCGACCGCAGCCACCACTCCCTCAGTTCACTTCCAAGCAGTGTCCGAGGGGGAGAGGCAGAGGGAGAGATTGACATGGATGTTGTAGTGATCACGTTACCATCCTCTCTCCATGTATTGAAACGACAATGCAGAGATTCCCTCCTCAGACCTCCTGCTATCTGTCTGTCTGGGCCTATTGATAACATGCTTTATGCTAATCAATACTTAATAGGGACATAGGGACAGTTGGCTTCATGGCCTTGTGTTAGTACTAGTGACATCACTATCTGCTTTGTTTTAAGGTCATGTAGTGGAGTGGTACATTTATGTATGTGTGTTTTTATATATATATATATATATATATATATATATATATATATATATATGACTAATTTTCATTTTATCTGATATTTGCTGGTTCTAGTTTCCACATCACACTTGAGTAAGAGGTAAATTAGACCACAATTGGCTTCGATACTAGTCATAAAATCCTACTCATATGTGCACCTCCTAAACACAGACTTAAGTTGATGATGGAGAAACTTTCCATGTTTAGCAGATATATATGAAACAGCCTTCTAGTGTCAGACTCGGGAGGTCAAAAATCCAAGCCAAAAACTAATAGGCAAAACATGGAAAACATATTTGCGTATGTACAGTAGATCTGTGTTTTATCTTATTTCTCTGTATATGAGGGCTGGTTTGCCTGCAACAGGCCAACACACTAAAATATTTTCAAGTTTAGATAAATATGTTGTGGCCACATGATACAGAAAGCCTTTGGTAGGACCATGTCTTTTTTGAAACAGGCCGGGCATTCGATGCCACACTAACAAGCAGGACTGAGGTGGATATTGGGGCTGTCTGGCCTAATCTAAGCCCCCATGCTAGCTAGTTGCCTAAGGCTTGTATGTCATGACACACACACTCACACACACTCACACGCACACAGACACACACACACACGCACACACACGCACACACACACTCACACACACTCACACACACTCACACACACTCACACACACACACACACACACACACAACTACTCTGCACACACATACATATGCATATGCACTCTCAGCAATCTGACAGGAGGGCTTACTGCAGCAGTATTTTGTACTCACTAACCTAGTTAACTGTGATTTGAAGTCGATACAGTTGTACTTCTTCACCACTGTGAACCGGGCTTTTCCATGCCTGCTGTCTTTGTATTGTCTCTGTGCCCCTGAGTTTCTCTCCCTGTAAAGCAGCTGGCCAGGTCAAGCTCTCTGTCCTTCAGTGTTTAGCTCTTATTTAATTGACTGAGAGCCCCATGTTCAGTGTCTTCAGGGGCTTTCGAGGAACTAAATAGACATTTGGGAAAGTCAGTTATAAATATATTTTATACTATATTTTATAGCATAAAAACATGACACACCTGTGAGCATGAAATTACTGCACATTATGACCTTGCTGAAACCATGCTGAGAAGGATATTCTGCCTGTTGCAGTTGTCCAAATCACAACATACTGTATATCAATTCATCAGATGCTGATATGTGGTCTCAGACCAGGGATCTCCCCAAACTGGGCACGGTATCCCTAACAAACCTGAGAAATTTCCAACCTATTTATCATAGTTCATTCACATTGCAAGCAGGAGAGAAACCAGGCTCTACAGATAAATCTAAGTAGACGGCACTCCAGGTTGCACAACAGTGCTATGTAGTGTGCATGGTATAAACCTTGTAGACTGGAGTTCACCTGATACATTTGGTCACCACCACCGTCTTTCACCGTTTATGTTTAATCCTTGCCTCCCTGTCTTGCCTCTGTCTTCCTCACTTGGTATTTTCCTTTGTCTGGCTTCTCTCTGTTCATGTCCTCCCGTCCGTCTTTCCCATTCTCTTCCTCTGTCCTACTAGATCTCTCCTCCGCGTCTTCCCCCAGCCCCTTCTTTATTGTGCCAGATAGAACCAACGCCACATCAGGGGTATTTTTGACAAACGTATTAAAAGTGCCTTAGTCCCCAGTGTTGATTTCTGCTTCCACTGGCTCCAACCTTTTGACTCAGTTTACCAGCACACACTCCATGCTCACACAGACACACCAGAACATATGTTTTCACAGAAGCACACTCTTCTTTCTTTTGCTCTCTCTCTCTCTCTCTCTCTCTCTCTCTCTCTCTCTCTCTCGAAGATAATTTTCTGCGAGAGAAAAAATCCTCAGTTCGCTTAAGTTGTGTGAAAACAAAACCAGTGAGGAACTTGTGTTTTAGCAAAGGCAACATGCTGTAAATATAGATTTTTGGAAATGTCCCAATTTTTTGTACATTCTCTCTAAACTGTAGCTGTGCCTCGGCTTTATTCTAAAGAGGGATGATTGTTAGGGATTTTTTAAATTTCTCAAATCAGCTGTAAGGAGTTTCAAAGACTGGTGCAGCTTCTAGCTGGCAGGTGGACACTTTTTTTTTTTATTTCTCTTATTTTGCTAAACTGCTTGGTTTAAGCGAATCAAGCGTACAATCATACTGGAAATATATAAATGCATAATCCTGCACCTTTACATTGGCTACTACAGAATGACAGAGGAAGTGGTAGAAAGACATGTAGTCAATGATTTGGCTTCAAACTTATACTACATGGGTTGTGCTTTAAAGGAAAACTTTTACATTTTGAGGACTACACTTATTTGCTGTCTTAAGCGAGACCAAGATGACAAGATTAATGTCACTCACATGTCTGTTAATGGCAAAGACGATTTAGCTGTCTGCAGGTGGTAGCTTTACAATTACCATACAGATATGAGGGTGGTACTGTGTCAGTCCTCTCATATAACTTTTGGCTTGAAAGAAAATAAATTTATTTCTCCAAATTTTGTAATGTTTATATTGTATGGAGTTGGATAGACTGAAATAAAAAATAGAGTTATCCAAAGGAAATAAAACATCGGTCCATCTCTGTTTTCTGTGGTGAATTAGCTTGTGTCTATCTGTGTGTGTCTTTGCGTGTGAGAACAGTTGTGTGCACATAACTGGTCAGCTGTTCAAACCACCTGTTAAAAGTAGCTGCCCTACATCCACTCTGTTTGTTTGATCCTGCACATGCTTATATGAAGCTGTTCTCTTCACATAGACACTCTCTAACACTTTTAATGTTTTGACAGCTGGCCCTGATAGAGGACTATTTTAAGGCGCTGGGTAGATATATCTTTGCATGTCTTGCTGCTGTCATACGCACGGATAAGTGGTATGCCTGCCTGTCTGGTTTGAGGTTCTCAATTTGATAGGCAGCGTTTGGCATAGTCCAAGTGGCTTCTGTCGGAGTACACAAACACTGGATGTGATTTACATGGTGCTGAGACATTCCACACTCTAAACAATGAGCTAATCCTTTAAAAGCTTTGACTTTTAAATACTCAGCACACTCAGTAATTTGCAGATTTCACAATTTTTTGTGTTAATATACAGTATATGGTTTGAAAAGTCAGTAAACTTTGTTTTCAGGGATGCACCGATCCAATCTGGCAGATTGGTTTTGCCAGTGATCATGACCTCTTTAAGAAGACTGGGTATCATTGAGTTATGACTATTTCTCATTAAAGATAGATTCTTTGTCAATTTCATTATAAGATTCATAGTTTCCTTTGTCAGCTACATTCCTTTTTTTGCGGCACACCAATCCCTGGACTCCTGTTACCTTGTGAAAATCCTCCCATTCAGATTCATGCAATGGGTTGTATAGAGTTTAAATTTTGTACAAAGGGAACTACCTGGTATCTGATCAGTACTCTGTATCAGCAAATGCCCTGTAGTTTAGTATTATCGAGGCGGATGTTGCCATGCTTAGCAATGATGTCGTTGTTGTTCTATCCTGCAGGACCTGCACACCATCTACTGTCATCTTTACCACATGGATGTCCTCTCTCACCTTAGGGAACATCAGCTAAGGTATGTCATGGTTTAATCACAGTGTCAGTTTTCCAGGTTACCTTTAGAGTAGCCCATAGGCTAATTGTCTGCATGAATTATTCTATTTTGCACGACCTACCCATACAGATTTAAGGGTGCTTAGAATTTTGCAAATGCCCTTTGCCCCTGATTGTTTTTTCCACCATGGTTTTATCATTTACAGAACATTCAGGCTGACATGGTAATTAGACGTTCGTTCCAAGCATGTTTGAAATGTTCTGCTTGAAACTAGAAGAATGGAATTTGCTTGCCACATTCAGTTGAGCCGGTTATAACAATGGCATTTGAGCAGTTCACATTAAATTGCAGGTCTGAGCCCTCTTCCTGACAAACAGTGGTGTCAGATTATAATCTGAACCATTTAAAAGAATTTATTTCACAATGGTGTCAGATAGAGACATCTGATAGACAGCACTGTCTCACGCTCGATAAAATGAACAAAAGAAATGCTACCAAAGCTCTGTCCTAATAGCAAAATAGAGTGCTTGTGTTTATAAACCCTGTGTCTTTTGTTTTTGGGCTCAAATTCAAATTCAAATAAACAGCAAATTTAAGGTACAGCTCAGACTTGAGAAGATGAAATGTCGGTCTGTATCGCAGCCAGAAAATGAGTCGTAGGTCACCTTAACACTCTGAACTGACAGACAGTAATGATACTGCCTAAAATGGGAGCGCAAGGTGTTTCTGAGAAAAGGTCTAGGATGGATATTTGATGGGTTTTCAGAGCTAGAGATGTATTAGAGATGTTTTTGGAGAGAAAAGTTTAACATCGTTGTCTCTCCCTCAGGTCGATGTGTACCTCCGCTAGGTACGAGAGACATGAGGCTAACCACGTCCTGTTCTAGTAAGTACAAGCTCTCACACTGTGCAGAGAGTGCTTTGTTCTGCTGCACTTTCTCTTTTTTTTCTTTCAATATATCTGTTGAAGAGAGCTTGTTTTATTCAAATAGGAGATTTTTTTCACATTTTCATTCCTAGTATTTTCCCAGTGAAATTTCACATCCTATACATTGTTTCAAAAGTGCCCTGATTCATGATCGCAGAGTTCCTAACATTAGCACTTAGTAGCTGCACACAAAAACAACAACAGTAAGTTTTGACCACAAAGCAGGTGCACTAGAGCCAAATTGTGTCTTGATCAGGGGGACATCCGCATAGTTGCTGAGAGAATAGCATACACTGGAATTTGAATTAATTAATTTAATTAAATGTTAATGACTTAACTTTTGTTTGAAGATGTTCTCAGTAAGAGCAGTCAAACTCCATAACAACAAAGCTAGATGTCATCAAAACATGGGAGTGCATCTTCCAACCAAACAACATGTTCAGTGCCACAGCACACATGGTCAATTGAGGTGTAGTCTGAAAATTTCTGTTTACAGTGACTAGCCAGGTCCAAGCCTCATGTTTTTCACCCTTTTTTTTCTAATATTTCTGGAATCTAATTCATCTCTTCATTTTTTAAATTCTCATTTATACTATTTTAACTCCTATTTTTCCTAGTTTCACATGTTGTGTGTCTTTGTTTTCAGAATTGTCAGAAACTCAGTCACAATTTTAAAGGATCAGGCTGATGATATTTTATATTTCTATTATTGTCAACAAACCCTATTAAAAAAACCCTACTGTAATTGTGCATTTCTTAATACCATCCAGCTTCCCCTACTCTGTCTGTGATTTACAGCCCCAATCCCATACTTGATACAGAAGACATAATCTTAAAAACTTTCTTAAAAAAGTTGAAAACTTCCGAAAACATCAGGTCACTGTTTCGCAAACATTGCTCAAACAAGAATATATAGTGCATATGTGCCCATGTTCATTCACATGAAGGAACATGTCACCCATTGCAATGGTGTGGCTTAGTGATGTGTATTTAATAGTTTTTGACAACGGTTGAGGTTTATAGCACAATATGATTCATCAGGCTTTGATCTGAAGCTTTGAAACTTTTCTTAGTAGGATGACTCCATTGTTGGTTTTGGTCCGGTGATTGGATGAGACTGGCTTAATATGGCTTTTTCAGACTTGTAAATGTCCTGAACCTTGTTTAAACCGGCAACATTGACTTGGCATATGATTACTTCAAACTTGACTGTACTTTTTACAAATTCTGTGTGGATTATTGCTGCTGATAAATCATCCACATTATGTGCTGCCTCTTGTATAAATGTTGTAAAACCTCAATGCTTGCACTGTAAGTGTTTTTTTTTTTTTTTTTCAAACTAATTCATTTCTTTAAGCCTGTTGCAACTTAAATATACAATTGCCCTGTCCTGAGAACACTGATCTAGAGCTGACAGTAATATTGACAGATCCACTGATAGCCTGTCTGCCTTCCTTTCCGCCTGTCTGTCATGGAGTGTAAATAAACGGATACTGAGATGGATGAAAAACACAGCAAAAAAGAAGTCAGTTCAGCAACATATACAGTGTGGATATAGTGGAAAGCTAGTCAAGAGGAAGGCAGAGTAAAAGCCGAGAAGATGGATGAGAGAGGAACAAGAGTCTAGTAAGAGAGGGAAAGATATCAGATGGTGTTGAAAAGAGGAGAGGGTTGATGAAAAGAGATGGTAAGAATAACAGGGAGGAAACTGTGGCAAATGAGAGATGTACAGAGTTATATTAAAAAAGAGGAGAGGTTGCAGAGGAGGGAAGTAACCAAAATGCAAATATGCCACAGAGAAGGAGGAAAGAATAGCAATGTTTTGAGAGGGAGGCAAGACAAAATGAAGTGAGGGGAGGAATGAGGAATTTGTAACAAGGTAGGAGAGGCATGATGGCAGCCGAGATGTGGAGGAAGTGTGAGAGATAGAGGGAGGACAGAGACAGATGAGAGGAAGGAGAGAAAAGTTCCACATCCTGCTGATGTGTTATTGTCCTCACTAGAATCACATTAGACACTCAGTGGTTTAATATGACATCCAATAAACACACACACACACACACACACACACACACACACACACACACGCTCGCGCAAAATCTTCTCTTGCCTCTCTACCAGCAGCCAGTCTTAAGTAGCTTAACCCAGAACAAAGCGCCTGCCTTGACCAATTAGTCAATTACACACACACACGCATATACACTGTAAACACTGTGCACAGAGAGCAGATGAAAGTAATCAAAGTCCCTCCACTGAAACCATAATAGTAGTTAATCATACTGGCCTCACTTAAACCCAACAATGCAGAAAGAAACTAATCTTTATGTTTTGTTTTGTTTTTTTCTTATTTTAAACACAATTGTGTTAGGATTTCTGCTTTCCTACAAAAAAAGAATGTAATGTATAGAAATGATGGACATAGAAGTAGGGCTGCAACTAACGATTATTATCATTATTGTCTCATTTCTCAGTAATTTTTCCAATTGATCAACAATAGCCCCTTGCAATATTCCAGCACCCAACAAGTCTTTAAATTGATGGTATGTATCAACATACCATCACTACTGAATTCACCACTTTAATGCAGTATTTACAATTTTCTTGGAATAGATGAAGTGAAGTTTGCACTAAAATCAGATTTTGCACATATCAGATCTCCCGAAATTACAGAACTAGTCAGGCTCTGTTTGATCTTGTGATCGTAATATTGTGTTTGTAGGTTGGTGAGAGTTTGTACCCAGTGATGCAAAGATATGGAGTGTGTGGGGGGAAATGAAGCAGAGACTAAATGAAATATAGCAGTGGAGATTTACGTTGATAATTTTCAGGCCCCGTGTGGACACATGTATAATCTTATAAAATCTTGTTTTGGGAGTTAGATTTGGGGATTGAAATTGCACAGAAATACCAATAGAAATGCCAAATATTAGGAAATAAAGGTTCTTTTCTCATAAAGCCACTTTGCCCTTTGGTGATATTTTAAGTCGTTTACATAATTAAAGTTATGTTCATTTCCTTTAAATTAAAATCCCCACATGGTATTTGTCTACTGCTGTCAAAATATGTCACATTGCGGATCAATCATCCTACATTTTCTCTCCAATTTGAAACATTTGTGAATGTTAATAAAAATGTGCAATTATGTCAAAATGTGAATCAGCTCTGCGCTGTTAATTTCAATTTATTTGGAAATTATTTTATACATCTATCCCACAAAAGCCACGGTTGTTTATTGGGCAAGAAGAGGTAATATCGTTTCAATCTTTCAATAATGTGCTGCTTTTCCCACTATGTTGAATCTCTTACCTCCACACTTCTACCCTCCATTCCCAGCCTCTGTTTTCATATTCATAACCACAGGCATGGACATGTTCTCCTCTGACTTACCTCTTCATGTATGATTGCGTGTCGACTCGCTGCTGACTAGAGCACCCAGCTTATTATGAATTTAATTAGACTGGTGTTGAGAGTTAATAGATAAAATGAATACATGAGATAGCATGGCCAAACATGTGGCCATTTAAAAAAAAAGAAAAAGAAAAAAAAAGTTTCTTTTCAGATGTTGCATATGTTGTGAATGACAAACCAGATTACGTGACTCCCTCAGATCTGTTTAGCCCTTTCAGCATGGCTGCTTGTCGTTAATGGATTCTCCCCACCTTTCATTGATGGCACGTTATATCATGGCTCTGTAGTGCTTGGCATCCTAAGAACACATTTATGCTAATGCAAAATGCATCACTTGGGATTCAAAGCTCGGTTGTGCACTTTATATTTTCTTTCAGAGATTCCACTCTTCAGTTCCTTTCACATATCTTCTGCGTTTTTCAAAGACTTGAAAAAATGTCACAAAAGAGTCCTGGCTTCTATTAAATTTGTCTTCCTAGCAAATGCAGCCATAAATGTATTGATACATGATGAATAGAATAGCCCTAGGTAAATTCATAGAATGAGCACAAAACCATATAACATAGAATAGGACATATAATAAGAACAGGACAACATCAAAAAGCCAGAGTAAAATGACCTATGATGAAACAAAAAGATCAGTGAAAAAAAGATCCATTTTAACTTCAGGGGACTTTTAATCTTTCCACTACATCCCACTACATAAGCTCGAGAGCAACCCAGTCATCAGAAATGAAGGGCTGACCCTGTCATAATTGCATGTTCTCAATGCTTCATTGGACCGATGACACATTATTTGAGGTCCGGTTATCTTCAAAGTGAGTTTTTTCATTTTAAGAAGCATAGACTGCAGTGTTAGACTGTTGAGTATTTCACAACACTGTGTTCTTTCTTACTCTCTCCTCCAGCCCAGACAGCATCGCTACCTGTTGGTACATCCTGCTCTCTGGATCAGTCTTCGTCAAGGAGCACATGTACCTGGCAAGGTGCTGGTATGTAATTACAGTCAGACACAAATGCACGCACACACACACACACAAACACACACACACACTTACACACACACATCATGGTGAGGTGAGACAGGAGGTGTTAGTTATAGTCAGTGGAGGTGGTATTTGCCTGACATTACACGTGAAGCTAGCCTATCTTTTCCTCTTGTCAGATGGTGTGTGTGGGTGTTTTTTTGTGGGAGAGTGTTTTTGTCTGTCCGGGTGTTCATCTTTGACAAGATGAGAAAATCGCCATGTCACAGAGCTATGAAGTATGGTGTGTGTGTGTGTGTATATACTGTACCTACACACACTAAAACAATCACATTTTCATATAACACTTGTCTAATTTAGTGCCATGTTGGGTTACATGGAACAGATTTCTAGTCTCATATGACATCTCAGGTCCTTCACCAGGTTTTCTTTTATGTGGTATTGTACCTCAAATTTACAGTAAATGTACAGGCAAGTGGATTCTAACTTTTTTCTTTTTTTTTTAAGAGAAAATCAAATTTAAATAGATGTGTGTGATCTCTTCTGCCAGCCTTGCCTGCAGCGCCGGCTGAGACACTGAGTAGACAGTTTCCTAGGCACACCAAGATCCAATCTACATGAAAGTTTCAATGTTCAGTTTTTATTGAAACTGTGAAAGAGGTGTTTATTCAACTGTATGGTCATTTTGGAGGATGTAGTTCATGTTGCTTTTGAACTGCATTGCATTATGTTGACAGGTGTTTCTATTAATATGTTCACCCCATTCAAATCAATGAGGCTAAGTAACAAAAAATTTGAGAATCTCGAACACTGAATGTTTGGCACTTTTGCTTGATAATTTATTTTGATGTTTAATTCATTATCAGAGTAGCTGCGTATGAATTTTCTGACAGTCAATTAATGTAAATGTATACTTAAATGTTTGCAACATCTTGTCCATATTGGGCAAATATATGAAAGACAGGTGGGAAAATGGGAAAAACATGTTGCATGCATTGAGTGTTATAATATTGATTAAGCTTTCTGAGTAGTCAGAAAGAAAGCTTGGCACCATGTGGTGAATGAAATAAAACACCTTTTCTGCATATCATGACAGTTATTTTATTGAGTTTTGATGAGGGGGGAGCTTAAATTTATGGGCGGAGATTCATCAGGGAACATATAAACCAATATCATACCAAACTATCAGGCGTTCTTATTTCCCATGCCGACAAAGATGCCAAAAAATGCTCATACAAAAAGCCTTTGATAGAAATGTTGCACATGTTAAACACAGTAATTAACTGTAATAGGGAAAGCAGTGGCTGATATTGCTTGAGGTTGTTACTTGGTGCCAAAGTTTATCGTCCCCCTGTTGTTGTAGTTGGGCTGAAGAAGAAGCATTGCATGCCAGAAACAGAAAGGGGGGGGGTCTTGTGCATTGACATCTAAATCAAAAAACTGTGACCTCCTGGCTCAGAGACTAACCTGCTAGAGGGCGTTTGTCAGGAATTGAGAATTATAGTTTAAGTTTTTTTAACAAAAGGAGATGAACAGTTTTTTGGATTGTGAGCTTTGGCAGTTTTATCATGTCCCATAATTATGAAAAGAGCGATTATGAGTTCATTAATATGAAAATTGGGCTTCATCTGAGGCCTGAAACTAATAATTATTTTCATGATTAATTCATTAGTTGTCTGGTTTGTGAAATGTCTGAAAATAGTGATAAGTGCTCATTGCATTTTCCCAAAGCCCAAAGCAATGTCTGTAAATGTCTTGTTGGTTTACCAACACTTTAAAAACTAAAGATATTAAGCTTATTGTCAAATAAGACAAAGAAAAAGCTTCAAATCCTCACATCTGAGAAGGTGGATGTAGATTCTATCTTTTACCTTCTACCTACGGGTCAGCTTATACTACACCCAACCTGAGCGGCCCACTAGAAGGCAGACTGAAAAGGCTGCCGTCAAAGGGGGTCGAGGCAAATAAACAAATATTCATACTCTTTCATTTACTTCTACACATGAAAAATGATAGAAATAGTTGTGTAACAAATGAAAAGAACAGAGCTAGAGTTGGACACAGCCTTTGACACAGCCTTTTTTTCTCATAAGCCCCAAGGTTTGTGTGTATGTGTGCTTGCTGTCGGACAAGTAGTTCTGATGGAGTACACTGGCAATTTAAGTGCCATCAATTAAGGTGCTGGACACCTGCCTCCTCTCTGCCTCCTCTCTCACTAATAATTTTTCTCATAAAAGCATTGACTGATGAAGTCATTAAAACCTGAATTCAACAGTTGATACAGTTGCTTTTAGTGACAATAGTTTTTTTATAGGCTACATGTTAAAGGATCAGTTAGAAATAACTAGCTGTTCTGACTTTAACGCAGTTTATGCAACAAAAACAACAACACAAAGTGCCAACTGACCAACTGCAGTTGAATAGTTAATATCAATAACCTCAGGGCAGCTAGGACTGTTTGTGTGCGTGTGTGTGTGTGTGTGTGTGTGTGTGCGCTCCTATGCATTTGTTCATTCCAGCGTGGGTTAGTTGATAGAAGTCAAGGGGGGATGGGGGAGTGGAGGTTGTGTGTCTGTGTGTTGGAGTGCTGGTTGCAGCAGGGGGGCTTGGAAAGGGTCATAGAGGGAGCTAATGGGGGAGTGTGTGTGAGTGTGTGTGAGTGTGTGTGTGTGTGTGTGTGTGCGTGTGTGTGAGTGTGTGTGCGTGTGTGTGTGCGCGCACGTGTGGAATGCGGAACCCCTGGCAGAACAGTGGTTAGCCATGTGTTCCTGAGCAGCCTGCCCGCCTGGAGCCCAGAAGCACATCCAGGCAGGAAATGAGCAGGCTACACACACACACACTCTCACACACGCTGACACATACACACTCACACATACTGACACACTTACAAACACACACGCGCACACACACACACACCTCCCTGGAGCTAGCGGACAGGCTGACAGAACAGAATAGAGCGGGAGGGAACACACACTCCTCCCTCAGCTAAACTAAAAGGCTAACAGTCACTGACTTCTGCTCTCTGAGGATTGTTTTTACTTTCTCACACTCTGGAGTATAAAACAAACACACCCGGATCCAAACCTGGATAACAGGGACATTATATTTTCCCCGTGCCTCCTTGTGGATAATATGCTGGATATCCTTTCACTTACAAGGAATCCAAAGAAGTGGACCCCAGCATTCCTGTTCATGGTCAGTGATCTCAAAGTTTTTGTTTGTTTTTCACAGTTGTTTACATCTTTTAGTACAGAGACAGATGCTATAATGTAACAGCCATTGCAAGTTAACGCAGTTCAGATTTTTCAAAACTCCCTCCCTCATTCTCTGTGCATTCTTCAACCCAGCATGCTCCATTTCCTGCCTGCCAGCGTTGAACCAACTTAAAAACCAGGAATTCCCAATGGCACAGTGGCAGCATAACTTGCCACTGCTAGCCCCACGGCTCTGAAAAACACATCACAAACTTTCGTGTGTTGTCGGATTTTATCAAAACTGATTATCTTAAAGAGAAGCAGACCTCGTGTTCACATAACCAAAAGAAAGAAAAAAGCTTAGAATTCTGTAGTGACTCAGGCTCCAGGTCAACATGTTTTAGCTGTTGAGATTCAATTTATGGATGTTGGTAAGTTATTAATGATTTAATATGCAGTGAAGTGATTGATAGAAACAGTGAGAGAAAGAGGAAATAATGATTGTTAAATACACGTTTTTTTTTATATACATACATATATATATATATATATATATATATATATATATATATATATATATATATATATATAGACACACACACATAATTATGAGCTTCACAAGAAAAATAACACTGGCCTCAAGTTTTCTGGGAAATTTCTCTGCTATAAGAAAGAAAGTAAATATTCCAGCTAGGTTATCTATAGTAGTGTGAAAAAAATGTATGTTCAGTCAAGTGTGAATGGTTTCTCTCTGTGTCTCTCTGTGAGAATACTTTGGCAGCAGCTGTTGGTGGCACTCTGTTTTGCTCTGATATGCTGGGGTCTCAGTCAGCCCCTTAACTTGTTAAAAGTGTTTGTAAGTCAGGGTGAGTCAACCAAACACTCAGACTGGGAGGAAGGGCAGCCGGGAGAACTGACAGTAGAATTTTGTGTCTGTTTGTGTGTGTCTGTGTTAGGTTGTGATCTGCGGTTTCCTTTCTGTACTGTTGGTCATCACTACCAGGGGAACAGCGGTGCCAAAGTGCCCTGGTTGTCTGGTTGTCTGTTTAGGTTTGATTTTTGCCGGATGTTTATCAAACCTTCTGTTGACTCACATTAAACTCTCAAAGATTGTCTAGACCTATCCTGGACAACATAACTTTTTCAGTTTGAAAGTGAAGCTCTAAGTGTTGCCAACAACAAACCTCTGTTTAAGTGCAGAGTTGAGAGCAAGCATACAGTTCATTTGTTGCTTGTTTTGCCGACTAAGGCTGTTTTCAGACCAGCGTAAGCCCTGCATGAAAAAAAGCAGCCTCCTCATACATTTGGAATACTTTGTAAAATGGAATCTATATTTCAACTATTTACTTTGACTGAGGACAAAATAACTGGTGTTCTACAACTTTACAGCTCAGTCCAGAGTTGTAAAGTTTTGTTTCATTCAGGATTATAAAATGTTATACCCGTGTTGTGACAACTGATAACCCTTTGAACATGTGGATTTGTTATTCAAACTGGACTTCCTGGATTGTATTTCATGTTTCACCAGTACATGAAGCAGTTGAACCACAAGTCTGTTGATGATTTCCAGTAGTTAAAGATCTGTGACAAGTAGCATCGACTTTACACAAAAGTTATACTGTAAAAATGTATCAGAAATTTCTAAGAGGGATTAATTTCCTTCTGTTTTTTGTAATAACATCCAACACCTTAACAGATCCTTCCCTGTCTGTGTCCTTTAGTTAGACATTTAAAACTCCACAGTTGCTGCTCTTCACTGGCATTAAAGAGCAGCAACTGCTCATAAAAGGGACTGTGTGTGATTTTTTTTTTTTTAGATGTATAATAAATTGAATCTAAAAAAGTATTACTTACTGTCCTCTAACAAGCAATATACACCGTAATACCATGACATGCAAATCCAGACGTCAACAAAACTTTATTCCTTACAAATGGAAACTATTTTTATATTTAAATGAATTTTTATTCCCATATTTTTTACTATTATCAATAGAGATATTTTACTTATCCTTTATTAATATTACTATTTTGCTCTCTTGGTCACATTGCTGATCTTTCCAGGCTTTTCCACACCTCAGGGTGTGTGTGTGTGTGTGTGTGTGTGTGTGTGTGTGGCCTTCGTTTCTGTGCTGGCTGTCATGCTTTATTGCCCGAAGTGCTTCAGCTGTCACGGACTGGGGCTGAACCTGTTCTCCTCTCTGCCAACGACTTGTTTCTGTAGGAAAAGAGGGCAAAAAAAAATCATCACCTGCTGAAAGTCAGCACAAGCACGGCTTTCAAAGAAAAAGACCTTTAGCTCATCCGACAAAATTTTGCTGTGAGAGCAGCGGATCACTTAAGGTTTTTGTCAAAAGTAAACAGTCCAAGACATAATTGTTTCAGTGATTTGAAATAATTTATAGGTTGGATATAATATGGGGGGCAGAGTGGTAAAGTGGTCTTGTAGAAAATAGACCTTAAATTAATTTCCACTAATTATTTGGCTGATAAGACGAACTTATGGTCTAGATTTGTATTTCCAGTTTTGATAATTTGGTGTATTTTGGTCAAACTGGATGCTCTTTCTGTTGCTTTTTTTGTGTTCTACAACTCATCTGGCCTTATCTCGTGCCTGATCTGATACTCTCAGCAGGTTTGAACATACTGTAGTTTTGTTGTTGAAAATATGGAACTCATTGCACACCAGATCTTTAGAAGACATTCTGTATTCCAGCATGAGATAACGTTGTTCTCTTCGAGTAAAACCTTTTATTTCATGTGGAGATAAAGAGCATAGACCTTGAGGGCAGTGAAATTGCACCTATAACAATGATTTGTCCTGGACTCTACCGACACTATGGGGGAACTGTTTTGTGAGTAAATAAACTTGTAGAATAAACTCTCTA
The DNA here is from genome assembly GCA_016859345.1 of Istiophorus platypterus. Taxonomy (NCBI): domain Eukaryota; kingdom Metazoa; phylum Chordata; class Actinopteri; order Istiophoriformes; family Istiophoridae; genus Istiophorus; species Istiophorus platypterus. Next base: position 14,300,423 of record CM029129.1, on the reverse strand, counting down.
CAACGTAGTAATGATTCATGGTTAATATGTTCATTAACATGCTTGTTTCATGAGTTTGTGAAACACTAGACCCACTTTTGTTTTGAAAGACTATTAAGGTTTGGCCATGGCATCGTTTTCGAGGTTTGCACACAACCAGAAACACACCAGCTGACAACTCAAAACAGAGGTATCAGCTCTGAGTTCAGTCAGGGCAACTGCATCATTCGGTGGGCACACACACACAAACACACACGCAAACACACACACAAACACACACACTAAAACTCAATTTCTCTCTTAGGCTTGACTCAAGTTTGTTGATTCTTCTATTTTTGTGGAAATACAGTAAGAGTAAGAATACAAAGAAGAGTAAGACAGGAGGAAGCAAACATGAGAAGCTGCACTGGGGTGTATTTTATTTTTTTCGTTGAAGTCATAACCACAGACATACACATGCAGTACATTCAGTAGGCATATAAATCTAGTTCTGCTGTTCTTTTATCATTAGAAAACTGTATTTTTCCATTGCCTAAAACAGCTTGTCTCATCACCCTGTGCACACACACTCACACTCACACACACACGGTGAGGAGACAGGCTTGGCAGGCTTTGTGCGGTGCTGACAAGGACCATGCGTCTCGCCTCAGTGGAGTGTGGAGAGATCTGTCAGAGTCGGGCTGACCTCCAGGCTAAGGGCTCTGAGAGAAGTCTGAGCCCAGCCGACTGCATTCCTCCCTGGGAACTCTTAAAACCGTGCCTGGGTGTTCGTGTTTCGGTGGGATATGTTGTATGGATATTAGATGAAATTTGTTGCATTTATTGATTCAGTCAGTAGCTTGCTTTTATGATGAAAGCATTTCGGAACATGTGAGGAAACTTGATACTTACCTCACAAATGAGAAGATAGACAATTAGCACATGATTTCTGTAGTGTGAAACAGCCAGCATACCGGGTGCTCTAGCTCATCTGTTTGTAAGCCTCATCCTCACAAAAGTGTCATTGACAGACGACAGTAAACCTCTCGCAGGTCTAGGAATGCTCTCTGCAGCTGACACTGGCCTCTGACCTCAATGTAGGAGGGCAAGAAAAGCAGAATTTCCTACGAGGGAGGCAATAAAATATCATATGATTTAATAAATTTAGACACGATAAAGAACAGAAACTAACACATATTGAAGGCATGAATATTGGAGTTTAAAAATCAATGCATATACTAAAACAGCTTTACCTCATTTCAGTTCCTTGAAGTTTAAGTGCTTCTTTCTCTGTCAGTGCTATAAATGTTATTGAAATACGGAAAATCACTGAAAGGGGTAATGGCTTCTACTCTCCCTGGATTTACCTGACCAGTGCACTTTATAAAAAGGAAGTACTGTCTAATATTTTGTACATTTAGTGAATAATTTAGTTTCCTTTAGAAAACCTGTGGTTATCCTTTTTACCTTAATTCTGTTGCCAAAAAGCAGTGAGGCTGCATCAGGAAGGATGGATGCTCTAAGGTGAACCCCTGTTTCACCTCATTCACAATGTATCTGAGTTTGTGTGGAAATGAAGTGTCAAATGAATTCATTTTCAGCTAATTTTGGCCAAGTTGAGTTTAATGAGAAAGGTTTGTAGAAACAGTGCGGACATAATTTTTTATCGAGTTGCAGCTTTCTTCAACTCCAGTGGCTTCTGGATATCATTCCTCCATTAGACAAAATCTGTGTCAGGCATCAAAGCTTTGATTTCACAAGCCCTTCACAATCGTCTCCTTTCACCATTTCTTGGAAAATCTCTCTCTCGGACGAAAAAATGGCTCAGCCTATTCAGAAATTGTGTAAAAGAAATATGGACTTTCATACTTTTTTTTTCCATCATCAGAACACATTATGAAGACAGACTTTCATCTGAGCCCGAAATCAAGAGGCTGACATTGTAAGAATAGTGTCTGTGTGCTGGTGTGATTAAGGATGTAATTAGATGAAAGTTTGCTCTTTTTTTGGCTCAGAGAGAGGAAGGGCCAACAGTAAGAAGAGAAAAAGAAAGTATGAAAGGGAATGCAAAATAATACGAAGAGAAAGAAATAAGTAAATCTTGAAATGAAAAAGGGAAACAACTAAAATGGATAAAATATGATAAAGGAAGTAAAAGAACAACAGAAAGGAGAACTTGACCAATTGAAAGGGAATGCAGTATGTGGAAGAGATGGAGGTCAAAAGGGGTTAATAAAAAAAAAGAGGGAAAAAAATGTAGGATTAGGTGACAACAAAAAGAGCCTGAAGCGAACAATGGCATCGAATGGAAACAGAAAAAGAAGCAAGCCAAAAGGGAATGGTAAAGACAGCCTGAAGAGAAACTATAGGTAGGAGGACGAATGGACATGATGGGCTAAAAAAAAACCTGGAAACCCCAGGTTTCAGACCAGAGGGAAGAAGGGAGCAACCATGTGAGAGACAGCGTGAGAACGTAACAAGAGAGATGTGAGAGTGAAAGTGGGCTCTCACCTAGCTCAGCACGCTTCCATAATTAAAACCAGACCCTCCTCCGGTCCTTAAACAACGCTGAGTCGCCACTTTTCGCATGCCAAAGGGAGCCAGACGTGTTCGCAGCCCAGTCTGTTCTCAGGAGTCACCGCATGCACAGATTGAACTGTTCAAACAGAGTATCTCTCACACAATCATCCACTCAGGCAGCTCATGGGAAACAGAGACATGCATCGTAGCCAAATGTATAAACGCAGACACTCAGAGAGGGAGCGAATATTCAAAGGTGTCTTAAGAAGTATCTCAAAATTTAAACTCATTTAAAACACATTTTATTCTCTTTAACAGTAAATGTGTTTTGTATTGTATTGTATTAATTAGTGTGAGGGTGAGAGAATTAGTGTTCTCTGTGAGACCACCAAAGCACAATATTGCCAGATAATTATCATCAACTATAATGAAAAGCAGTTAAATGTTAAATTCTATTTTTTAAGCAAAGATACTGAAAATTCCCTTGTTCTAGTCTCATATGAGCATTTGCTTCTTTTCTTTATCAATTATGATAGTAAGTTGGTTAAGTTTGTATTTAGACTGTTATTTGGACGGATGTACCAAATTGAAGACATCACCTTGGACCTCGTGCAATTGTGAAGGACACTTTTTTACATTTAAATGAGAAGTTATTACTAAGTGGATATTAATTGATAATAAAAGTAATGATTAGTTGCAGCTGTGGTCAGCCCACTGTAGTTTTTTTTTTTCTGTTAAGCTTTTTATTTGTTTTTTTTTTTGCTTCTGAATGTAAAAATGAAGTTGCACATCAGCTGCACAGAAGCCCTTTGTTTGAGTTTCGAAGAAATCATAATGTTAAAGTCAGGCAGATTTTGTGTTTGGACATTACCAGTTAATGAAAGAAATCACAGGGCACTGCTGCTAATGAGCTTTTCAAGAATCTATTCGGCATTCTGCCAAAACATTTCGCTTCTGTATGCTGCAGACTGTCACTGTAGGGAGAAAGGCTGACAGAGAAAAAGTTTCTTTTTTTTTTTGTTTTAAGCATCAACAATTGTCAGAGTGAACTAAGATGTCATGCAGAATCTCCATGTGATGAGAAAAGAGCAGACTGACCCACATGGTCTCACCACAGCATCAGCTGCTGCCCTCCAGCTGATCAGAGGACCGAACAGCCACCAGTTCAGCCGACTGCGGCTGAACTTGTGAGGCTTGTGGACAAAGACTCAAATTGTGCAAAAAAAACATTTTCTTGGTGTACGTGGCGTACGTGGTGAAATGTTCATTATTTTTCCATTATCATGTGTGACACCACAAAAAAATCGCAGAAATTCTATTTATTAATAAGTTAATCAAAATAAATACAGTGAGTTGATCCGAGGAGATGCAAACAATCCATTTCATATGTTATGATGGTGAAATGTGCAAGAGTTTTAAAACATAACACATTTCCATTAACTCAAAGGATATTTCTCTGAGGATTTGGTTTTTGTGGCCATCAAAGTTATTTGATAATTTATCCAGTTTTTGGTCCCTGTCGACTGTATACAGTTATGTTGAGGTGTCAACCACAAAGCCTCATTGATCCACAGTCTGTTTTCTTGTAGCAGTTAGTCCTTCAACACACACGGCAAGCGTTCCAGCTGTACTGCTCTAATACCTATATACCATGTCAGAGACTTGTTATAACCTGCTGCCCTATCTTGGATTTCTGTTTTATACATCCATGCTTCTCTTACCGGAAGGTGATAGACCTAGTGTCTCAATAAGTCTCAAAAGACTTTAAACATTAAAAATGCTTTGAGTAATTTTGTTTTTATGAAATTCTCTCTTGAGGTCTCCTTAAAATGTGTTAACTACAACAGTTTAAAGGATTATTGCTCCTAGAATTTGTGAGAAATTCTATCTTTTAATAGGTTAATTGCTCATTATATTATTATGGGATGTACATAAGATGTACTTGAAAATGCAGTATGTTCAACATCTCGTCATGCAATAAGTTTGTTATGAAAAAATGGTAATGGAGTAATATGAAATGAGTAAAGTACTAACCGAGTATAACACAATTTGCTTTTGCTTTTGCTCCAACTCTTATTCATTCTCAGTAGGTTTATAGTGCCATGTGTATGGATAGAAAGCACACTGACTGATAGAAATAGTCTGAATCTGTTCCCTCTCATGTATTGTAAAGACACACAGTATCTAAATGAACTGCACACCCTTGGTATCATTTTACATATAATCCTTGCACATCACAGTTTTGATCAAGACATTTCCTACAGTTCAACAGGATAAATCCTGTGGTTGCGCAATGTGATTGACTGCATCTGGCCGCTCTGCTAGTATGTGAGGATTGTCTTATCTGTGCTTTGGGTTAACACTTATTTTGTGTGTGTGTGTGTTTGCTCTTTCTACAGTTTTGGCCAGCAGCTGCGGGGCAGACGAGGCTGTGAATGCATCACTTTGGAGCCGTCAGAAATGATTGTGGTGAGCACCCTCTCTCTCTCTCTCTCTCTCTCTCTCTCTCTCTGTCTGTCACACTCTCTCTCTCTCTCTCTCTCTGTCTGTCACACTCTCTCTGCCTCTCTCTGTCTTTGTCTTCTCTCCAATCACCTCCCTTTTTATCCTCCCGCCTCTCCCATTGCTGCCCTTTGATTTTATTCTTTTATTTGATGTCTACGTTACCTTTTTCCCCGTACTCTTGTCTTGTTCATCCCTTCTCTCCCTTCTTTCATCTCTGTTCCACCCTCATCTCTGCTCTTCCAGTCTATGCTTTCCCTCTCTGTATGCACTGCATCTCTATCCTCAAATTCATGTATACATGAACATCACTGCTAGAATTTGAATTTGTTGCCAAAGCTTTTTCCATCAAACCCCCCCCAAAAAAACCACTGTAGCAATATTCATATTGATATTGCATTTTACCAATAATATAAGACTATTTTTTAAAATGAAAATGATATTGGGGAAGTAGTCATTGTATTATATTCAAGGACTATTCCTGGGTGTTCTGGTAGCCTAATGGTTTATACACGTAACATGTAGCTGCATCCTCTTTGGTTTGATTCTAGCTTGGGACCATTTCTGCTGGTTACTCTGCTTCTTTTTTTGTTTCATGTATCAAGTTTCCTCAAGTCCTTTCATAATGATTTTTTAAAAATTAGTCAGGCAAAAAAGGTGTTTGCGAAGTCCAGTTTTTTTTTTCTATCGTGGAGAAAATTATTTCCTGACAAGTAAGAAGGTTTTTCTTTTAGGATTATCAGGATTCTTCTGTTTTTGCTTTTATAATACTTTTTTGGACACAAGAGGCTGAAGTGTGCCACTACCCCTGTCTAAATGGGACTAATATCATTTCTCACAAGGTACATACTGTATATTTTGTGTTATCAAGCTATCTAACATTGCTGTCATATCTTGATTTTGGCTAAAAATGTATTTTAATTGGCATTGTGCCAGACGGGCTTTAGGAAGTCAGATGAGATAGTATAAACTGAAACAAAGTCCATACATCAAGCTGGTTGTGGTGGGGGGATGGGTCATGTATGTGACTTGCAACCAGGAGACTGGGGTCCAAATCCTGTTTTATTTTTGTGATTGGTTTAACTTGTTATTTTCAGTTATTTTCCTTTATTTTTATTAAATAACCTTTTCTGGGTTTCTGCCAAACCATGTGTCAAGATGTCAAGAATTAAGAATGTCACAGCATGTCATGATGAGAAGCTCAGACGGCCTGTAAAATTCAAACAGGCAGGGAAAATTTTTCTGACCACTCCCATGAACCTTACAGGACAGTGCATGAGTATGTCAGTACCGAAATGTAGGATTTCATTGAAGTATTTGGTGTTTCAATTTTATGAGAGGAAAAGATGAGGACTATATTATCTCTGGAAGAATACTATACTTGGAAACTCTCCAAGCAGGACTAATCTGAAACTGTTTCTGAACTTCAAAAATTCAAAAAAGTCAGCATTACGTAATGAACATCCTCATAATGTTTTCCATTTCAGATGTGTGTCTCAAATTTTGACAAATCATCCTTTATGTAATCTATTGGTAGCTTCTGCTTTTGTGACTCGGCATAACCTCCAAACTACTTTTCAAACCTGTTGTAGTAGGAATAGTAGTGTAATATTGTGTCTTAAACTTTACGCTTGTACTTCACAGTACACAACAGTGTGCTGTTCATCATATACATAGACCACCAGCACAGACTGGACTTCGGAATAATTAATGGTGAAATTTTTCCTCAAATGTTGCAGCATATCCTAAAGCATTCATTCTTCTTAATTTCATCATGCGATATATTTGCATATACTGTACAAAGGTAGTGTGTTTCTGTCTGCCTCCACAAGGTCATAGTGCTCACAAGTCTCTCTGTCTGTTCCCTAAATGTCCTTCTTGCTCTCCTATCTTCACTCCCCTGAGTCTCTATGTCTGAGGGACTAGATGGATCAGATGGGATGAGACAGGATAAGCGCTATCGTTGTACATGAAAAGTCGCAGGTAGCACTGCTTCCCCTGATCTTATTGAAAAGGGAATAAAACGTGTTCCTGATCATTATCTACATATTGTCGTTGACCTGTAATTGTGAGGTCAAACTAACTGTCAGATGGTACAAGAAATCCCTGGAAAATTTTGCAGAAAAATGAAAACCCCATTTGAGATTTCTGTTTCTCTGCCTGTACAGATATATGCATCAGTCATTACATAGCCAAAGAAACATGGGTGACACTGTGTCACTTTTGAGAGACTGTCTCTTGGTTTACTTACATCTGAAGCATAATATACAAGATCGTTATGTAAATGAATGTCAATCGTCATTGCTTCTAGTTTCGTTCTGAGAATATTTATAGTTAGTGCTCTGGGTAGTTTTCTACTAGGGAATCCCCTGGTTTAGAGGAAATTATGCTTCCTCTTAAGTTAACAGAAAGAAAATTAGAATTTTTTTTTTACAGAGGCTCAAAACCCTTTTTTCACCACTGTAAAAAATTAACTGTATCATTCAGTTTTAGATGACAAGAGTCAAGAACAACAACCATCAGTTCCCATTGATATTCTATTGTAACTCTTAGCAAGAAAACAAATAAACAGACTTCCCAAAATGTCCACATTTACCATTAATATTATACGAATGGAATGTCCAATTAAAAATTATTATAAAAACATCAGAATTAATGATTATGTTTTTCGATGATTATGACTGCAATACAACCATCATTTTGTCTTTAACCATGTAGCCAATTTTTTGTATCCTTTCTCAATATAAGTTGAGAAATGATCACGCAAAGTCATACATTATTCAGACTCAGTGTTTGTGTGTTGTGTTGGTTTAGATTGTTGACTGAAAGGAAAGAAAGAAAAGAAAAAAGAGAGAAGGATAAAGGGTCTACATGAATTAGCGTGTACATAATTGGGCATTAGTAGCCTACAGGTAAAAGACAGTGTTTTGAACTACAAATCTGGAAAAGGGGAAGATAAATGAGTAAAACTCTCACCCTGTAAACCAATGGCACTCTTTGATGAAATAGTCCCAGGAAAAAAGGTCATGGTGTAACCCAACACAGGAGTCAAAAGTCCCTTTTCCACATCGCAAAATTACCAAATGTAGAGAACTCTTGTCTTTTTATCTCCTCCGCTCTTTTTAGACTTGCTGGGATGTCTCCCACATATATTTGAACAAATATTAATATTCAAATTCCTGTGCTTGTTTGCTGGGTGTACTCTCATTGTATCAGCCATGAGGTTTTGTGTTCGGCCAGTCAACACCATATAATAATTTTCCAGGGAAGTGTCCATAATGAAAATGGGTTATAATAGTGAGGTGACCTTTCAGCAAAGCACTCAATCCTAATCTGTCCCTGTGGGTTCATTCAGAGGCAACTGCTACAGGAAAAGGGAGTGGTGGCACTGATGATTCTTCCAGGTATGATTGTATCATACTGTGTGAATGTGAAGTTGGGCATTGTAGGAAAAGAGGCCACCAGCTCAGTTGCCTCAGCTGCATGGGGAACAAAAAAAATTCAATAAAAAAAGAAGAGTTTGTGGCTAAAGGGAATAGAAATTGGTTCAAATAAACTTCCCTTGGTTTATATTAAACTACCCACTGTTTATGTCATCCTGGAAGAGTAGAGAGAGATGTCTTGGTGATGGAGGGGAAGGAAAAGAAAGAGACAAAATGGACGAGCTGATGGGAGCCTTCGGGAGAACATGAGAATGTTTTCTGTGTCTGTGTCTACACATATGGACATGGCCTGTCTGCATTTGAATTCTTGTCTGGGAACTAGGACATTAGAATGTGTAGAGGCTGTTAATATCCAAGTATATCCTCGCCCACCTTTAATGTCTGTAATGCTTCCACCAGCCGCAGCACAGCAGAGCAGGATGGCTATTTGGATCTGAATTATCAGACTCGAAGGAAGTAAACAACAAAGTACATTACGCTAAAGCAGTTCCTGCCAAATGACACAGCTGGAGTTCTGCTCCATTTCAGACTTTTCTTCTTTCCACGATGACCCATCAAGATGGTCCGTGGACTAAGTTAGGCAATAAAAAGAAAAATTGAAAGTCAGTGGACAGCAAATACAATGCATTGAAGACGAAAATGCTAATAAGTACACAGTGTTGTAATCTAGTCAAGTGAATATCTTGGATTAGGACAACCAGATGTTTTGATTTTTGTACATAGAACTGAACAAAAATAAGACATTTTTTCGTAAAGGTAAAAGTGTTAAACAATCCTATAGTACCACAGCTGTTAAATACCTATAGCTCCCATTAGCCTTTGATGGAAAAAATTTTTTCTAAGATTAACAGGAGGTGGTGTTGTTAAGTGATAAAACAAAATAAGCTTTTTAAAGACTCCCACTTAGCTCACAACCTCGGCAAAAAGACCTATAAAGGCAGCATTTATGAGAAATGATACTGTATTACAGTGTCTTGTGAAACACATTTTATCTTCTTTTTAATTTTTTTTCTTTATCTATGTATTGTATAGAATAATTGTTAAATGTAAATATACTAGTGATTTCAGTGATTCTTTAATGCCTGACAAATGTCTATGGCCAGTGTATGAGAGTCCAAAACTTTTTCACAGGTTCCAACCTCAAAAGCAGGTTGAAAAGGTCATTTTTCAAGAGAAAATACCTCCTTTCAGTTTCTCTACATGCCAGTGTTTGTTGCATCCAGGATTTAGTTTATCATATATGATATCAAAATAGTTATCTTTGCGTTTTAGGCTTTTGGGCAGAAAAAACAAGAAATTTAAAGAGGCTTCTTGTCTTATATGAATGGCAGGTGGAAGCAGATGCTCTTCAGGTATCACTCTGCATCATGTCAAGATAAAATAAAATCCCTCTTTTGCAATAACACAGAACTCAGGCTATATTCAGTGATTGAAAGCTTTTACATTTGCTGTCAGATGGGTATTTCCTGGGGAAATTTTTTTTTAATGCAAGGTAACTGATGCAAGCTATGATTCAGGCAGCAGCAGCACTTTGGAATATATAGGAAAAAAACTCCGTAGTCAGCTTGAATAGCGGTAGCTGAACAGACAAAGAAAACAGTAGCATGTCTTTTCTCAAATCGAAGAAAAACACAAAATTACAAGAAAAGCTTTCAGTTGCACAACTGCACACAAACATGTGTGCACATACACAATCTTAGATGAATGCATAAACACACGAGCAGAGGGACTGTGGTCTAGTCACACTGCATTGCAGCCAATCAGCTAATTAGGGCCATGGGAATAGTCGAGGGAGTGTTATCTGCGGCTGTCGTCATGACTCTGGTCACAGGATGGACAGGAGTGACATTCATAGACTGACAGGGTGGGGTTGTTTTTGAGAGTGTGTGTGTGTATGCATGCATGCGCATGTGTGTTGTGGGAATAGAGGGGAATGAAAGGAAATGAGAAGTGGGAAGACGAGAGTAAGAAATGTATGATTAGAGCAGAAAGAAGAAGTTTGGAGACAGGGATGATGCATGCTGGCAGGAATACCATCAGATAAACAGAGGAATGTAAAGTGGCAGATGAGTAAATGTGAAGTTAGTAAAACACGCGCGCGCGCACACACACACACACTTAAATGTACAGAGGAAACAGGAAAATACGGTCACATTATGGCCATGACCTCTAGTCAGAAACACAAGGGGATGAGTTCTCAACAGAACTGGTGGTCACGGGGTAGATAGGGGATATAATTAGTCAAGTGGCCAGAGAGGCGCATACATAGTGAGCCAAAAAGATTGTTACATGGTCACAGGATAGACATGGAAGTCTGGTACATTTCTATCCTTCCCACCAAGAATTTCCTGTGTGTTACTTTCAGGCTGTCTGTCTCACGAGGCTCATTAAAATGAGGAGAGATGACACTTTTTGCCTTGAGCAGGGACGCATTCATACCAATACTGTCCCTCTTCACAACTGTTACTTGGTATTTTATAGCTGAACTATCACTTTGAGCAGTTGTTTCAGAGTCCATTACAGCTAAACTACCCATGATTCTGTGTATTACAGCAGAACTGTTTCACACAAGGTTTTTTCTCTGTGTATATCAAACCATAGTGGCCAGTGATTCCCATTTTACTAGTGACAGAAAATCTTTGGGTTCATCTTCTCTCTTACAATTTATTTTAAAGCTGTCTTCTGATCAATGTGCAAGATTTTCTTAACTCAAACTGTTCTGTTGTGTTCTATTTTGACGATTATAATCCTTGCCTTTCCCCTAGCCTTTCATTAGTTTTATTGTCAGTGTTATATGGAGGAATCCAGGGATGTAGACAAGGTAAATTTCCGTTATAGCCCACATACACACAGTAGTTGTATTTCCTCATAACTCTTTTTGGCCAATCATGAGTCCGTATGCTTGAGACCTATTTGAATACATATAAGTGACCTGAGGTCTAGGGGGAAAACACACAATGATTGTTTAAAAACACTGCCTATGTTAGTTAAAAGAGTGGGGAAGTATTTCACAACAAAATCCTGCCTAGCCATTTGAAATTTTATAACTTGTAACAACAGCATAAAATCTGTTATTTTTCAACAGCAAGCCTGTTATAATGATGATAATAAAATAATAGCAAATTTCAAACAAATCTCTACATATTTTGAATTTATATTGGTTCCAAGGTCCAGAAGGCATAACTGGTTAGTGCCCACAGGCCCCTGGTCAGGTTATTGGCTCTTATTATCTTTTTATTTCTACTGTAACCCTAAAGATGTTGTGTTTGAAATGCATTTTTAGGGGGGGGTGAAAAAAAATATATATTTAAATATATTATATTATATTATATTATATTAAAAATGTGTGTGTATGTGTGTGTGTGTATATATATATATATATATATATATCTATGTATGTATGGGAGTTTTTTTGTTTGTTTTGTTTTAAAGAATTTTAAAGAGATTGCAGGATTGTAAAATAGATTTTAGTGAGTCTTTTTTCACACCATCACTCTGTTTCTGCTACTAATAATGCAATTACAGTACATGATTAAATTCATGGACTCCTGGTGTGCTAATTGATGCTTTTGATCTGTCAGCAACTACAGCTTAGCCTAGTACATAACTAGATACACAGGGGAAGAATGCAGATGAAGAGTACAAGGTAGAATTTGTAAGAGAACCTTACAACCACCCAGGAAACGAAAATGATGAAGATAAGTAGCAAGAAAATTAAGATATGTAAATGAACGAGACAGAAAGAAACAGGAATGGCAAGATGATGCAGCTTAAATATATTCAAACACCAGCAGATTGATTCTGTTCTGCTATTTGCTTTTTAGACTGGAAGACGCATAAAGAGAAATCTAGAAAAACTGCAAGGCTGAACAACAGGCAGTGGTATTCTGACCCAGCAAATAGAAACTTACAGCACACTTGATTAAAGGCACCGAATTATCCAATCAAACTTAAAAGGATGAAGTTCACACACACACACACACACACACACACACACACACACACACACACACACAGGACCAGCAAAGAAAAAAATTTTCAAAAAAGATTTTCATTAATAAATGTAGTTGAGAGACTCGAATGAACAGACATTATTATAGAAAGAAATACTAAAGAAGCAAAGATAACAGGAAGAACTGGAGTTGTTGCAATATCTTGTTGAGAGAGTGGTTCTGCTCTATTGTGTAAAATGTATATTGAAAATATTTAACCGATTAAATATTAGGAAGAAAATAAAAGACAAGTTAAAGCTAAATTAAAAAAAAATTAAAAACAACTTGATGAGTCCGATGAAAAACGCTTTCTGAAAAACACTTTAAAAGTTGTGTAACATTCAAAATTGTTAAGTATCCTAATTACTGTCCTAATAAGGCTGTTGGATTTCTTAACATCATGCAATGCAGTGGAGAAAGAAAACAAATTCCTCCCGCAACAATGGAGCGGTACAAAAAGACTACAGGGAATAAATTCTATGGCCAGAATGTGTGTGCTGTGCTGTTTTTTTGTCTGGTGGGGATATTTGTGTATTTACGGTTTCCTGGAGGAAACTGTAGGCTCAGTGTATGCTCAGACAGCGCGTGTCAGACAGCGAGAGCAAACGAGCAAGCAAACATGTGAATAAGTCTGTGGGTATGCAACGTGGTGAGCAGTTGAACTCCTTCTTGAACCCTTCGGCCCTCAGGAGAGGAAAACCCTTTACAAAACCGACAGAGACAACCCCTATTTTTCTGCCCTCTTCGGGGATACATTTTTTATTACTTTTAATTCAGTTCTTTTCTTTCTTTTGATCTGGATGCTTGGCTCTAAGGATGTAATATTTCTGGATCCTGAAGAATTTTGGACCTTTTTTTTTTTGGTAATTTCGACACAAGACTGGAATACTGGAATTCAGCTTTTGTATATAAGTGTTTCCCTTCTGTTTTTTTTCCTCCCGTCTTATGGTATTTCCTGCTTTTAATGTGTTGTTTTGATCCTGTCCCTGTGTCAGGATGAGTGTGCTCCGCTGGCACCGGCTCTCTGCTCTCTGGAAGAACTGGATGTTCAACCAGGAGCCAACAGAAGAGCAGGGCCAGACCTCAGAAGCGCCTGGGATTGAGGCAGAGCCCCGAAAAAAGGAAGGGAAGACATTCAAGGATCACAGCTTAGACTCTCAGAACTTAATGGAACTTAAGACCCAAAATGTGGATTATAAAAAACAGAAATCAGAAATTGAGAAGCAGAACTTGGAATTTACTAATCTGAACTTGGTTCCTAAGAACCAAAACTCCAAAGTACTGAAACACAGCTGCTCTCAACCATGCTCTCAGGTGTCGGATTGTGAGGATCAGTCCTCAAGCTGTCCTGACATGCATGATGGCTATGGTTGCAAATCCCATAGAAGCTGCTATTCTGAGGAGGGTGTTGACTGTGTATTACAGGTGGATAACGGCAGCGAAGGGGACGACAGTTTTCTACAGAGAGAGGGATCCCAGCGAAGGTCCAGACGGCGCTTCAGGAGGGTAAACCCCAAGGGAGAGCGGGAACTCATCACTGACGGCCAGGAACCCGCCGGCTACAACACGGTAGGAGTAACACCATCACTAGAAGCTGAGGCTAATGCTAAAGCTCTTTAGTATTTACATGCTGAATGCAGCTGTCAGGCCACTTTTCATTTCACCATTAAAACATTAATGCAAAAACAATGGTAGAACAGCTTCAATGTAGAGCCTAAACATAACACATTTGCCCGCTTAAAAATGTATTTATTTTAATAAACAGCCATAGCATTCTTCAAAAGTCTGTTGTTTTTTTCCAGACATACTGACTAATGTGAGCTTTCAGCCATAGCAGTGGCAGATGACCTAATTTTGAGTGTCCTCAGCTTTTATTTGTCTAACTCTCCCTCTCTTGCTGTAATATTTATTACAAGATATTAGATCTTTTCATACTAATGAAACTTTCGGCAGTAGGGGTTTAAAAACAAATACTGCTGGACAACAAAACCAGGAGGAAAATGTGTTTTGACAGTTAATTATTCACAGAGACATTAACCGACAGAAACATTACAATGTCAGCTAAATTTTAAATCTAATTAAAAAGGGAATTTGGTAGGGAGACATAGTCTAGGTTTCTTGTAAGACTTGATACTGTGGCAGGATTCTTGCCTGAGTTTTCCTGAAAAAAGTCTTTGTAAGAAAAGTATTGAAACTAAATATGTAAGTGTCCTTTTGTATGAGGTTGAGTTTCCCTCCCTCTGATAGAATCACTGAGTCCAGCAGTGTGTCAGTTACAGCTTCGACTAATCAGCAGAAGCCACACTTTGGCACACACAGACACACACACAAACTTCAGCACTTAGCCCACAGACACACTTTTCCTAGCTCATGCAAAGCTCCCTGGGGCGTTACAAAGGGGCTTAATGGAGAGCTTAAAGTGTCCTCTGCCGACCCTACCTGCCTCTGTAGTCTCTTGATGATTGTTCCACATTTTTAAATTACATTTCTAGCCTTCAGCGTCACTGATTCTCACCACATTCTTCTCTGTGACTGCATTTATTATGTAAAGGCCGACCACTCCAATGTGCTAGCGCAGCAGTACGCCAAAAAAGCAGGACAAAAACAAGTGGAACAGTGAAAATGTCTTGAAATACAGAGAATTACATTAGCCCTGCATTAAACTGGAGCAAGACTGGACGGCTAGAGATAAATTTGTCAAAAAGAAAACATTCCTAATATGAGGGATCATAATGCTGTGACATGTATTATACTCTGGTCATTGTTAAGTGACTGAGTGAGGCCCTTGACATGCTCATTTTTTGTTTGATAAATGAGAATATAGATTAGAAGGTTATGTTACTGTTTCAATCGCACCACACACAGACACACTGTGAGTGTTAACTGTCCCATTATGACTGTGTCTTGTTGCTTTCTCTCCCCTTTTCATGTTTCTGCTGCTCTGTCACCTTCAGGATTATGTCAACAACCAGGTATGAGAGAATACAAAATTCAACTTTCTCTACATTTATGTCTAACTCTGCCCCATCCTGTTGTCTTGCAGTATTTCTGAATCTATCGGGGTTCTTTTGTCGATGTGTCTGGTGTACTTTTGCGTGAATATTTGTGTGAATCGGTCTTGGTTCGGGCACCTGTTGTTTCGAAACAGGCAGTTTTAGGGAAAGCGAGGCTGCCACACGCAAAGCAAGCACCGCAATCTCCTCACAATGTGGGCGGCAGATAGGAAGGTTGGCTGACTGTGGAATAAACTGATACATGCTGGGAAAAACAAGTGATTGGTTAACAAATGGAGGACAAATCATTGAGTTTTAACTTTTAAAGCTGAGAGGACCGAAACATGTTTGAGACAGGTCATTTTCAGTTCTCCTTCTGATTTGTGTCAGACTATTACTGGCTATTCTCATTTGAATAGAAGATGAAAACGTGATTTGATTTGTGATTTTACGACTTGTGAGCTACTGTATCACTCTGATGTGTCTGGGCTCTTGTGGTTGGCTAACCCTCAGTTCCTGCCCACATTTTCTGTATTAGCAAAGAAGCATAAAAAACCCCCATAATTATTAGTACATAATACAAATACATCAATATACAGATTACAAGGTGTAGTGAAATGCTGTATTGCCATCGTACAAGGCTTTTTAACAGAATTTTCTTTTTCTTTTTTTTCTAAATTTTCCTGTTCAAATATTCTGTCTGCTACTTTGGGGATTGGAGTATGTTTTTTTTATTTTTCTCTTCAGTGCTTTAAGAAGTAATTGATTTATTGATGGAGAGATCTTTTGATTAATTAAAGACATTCCTTCCATCCATTAAAAGTAATAAAAAACCATCATTGTTTTTTTTCCCCCCATTGTTTCGTATCTGTAGGGGTTGCCCATTTGTGATGATATAATGGTAGGATGGATGTAACACAGGCTATAAATACATATTACATACACACACCTGCATGTTCAAAGAGAACTGTTTTTCTGGCTGTGGATCAGAGGATGTTGTTTGGAGGCCTTATTGAACCATAATAACATCAGTAATCCATTATCACTGCTCTGCACTGGTGTCTGGTGCCCCCTCTCTCTCTCTCTTAATGGCTAACTCCAGGTGAATAAAGTTTCTGAAGCTATGAATTGAGATGAGTCCAAAATTTGTGCAGAAAGAGGAAGAATATATAGCATCTGTTCTGTCCTGGTTAGACAAGAAAGGACAATACAGCTTAGATCACAAATCACACCGATGAGTAGGCCCATCCGATGTATTTTTCTCAATTTTCTGAAGCAGGATAAGACAAACTGCTGTTTAGATCAAGCTTTTATTTATTTTATTATTTTATTTTTCTTCCTTTATATGCTCTAGTGACTGCTCGTGATTGATTCTCATTGATCCAGAAACCCGATTCCTCTTCTAGCAGGTCAATAGACAGAAGTTCCTGTGCCTTCTTCTACCATGACAGACCACTGGGATTTACAAATAACTCAGATTCATAACACACACACACTCACACACACAAACACATTTGTGTGCACATTGCACAGGAATAGACACACCGAACAGAACAATGCACACATGCTCACAGAGAAAGTCACTTCATTAAGACATCAAATGCCTGATTGGGTTACTCTCTTTCTCTCACTGGACAGAGAGATAGATGCAGCCATCACCTTATTTGCCTTGCAGGGGAAACCTGTTCGAAGGCCTTTTACAGCCAGGCTACTCCATAGCATCCCTGGATCATTAACTTAACATGACACAGGTTCAGCCGTCTGCACAGGATAGTCAGATCTGATACACTAGAATAAAATCAGCAAGGAAGGATGCTATGCTGTTTCAGGGATCCAAGTTGTACTAAATTTAGGGTTTAATAGATGTTTAAATGCCATAGAAATATAGAAAAAGAAGTTTAAACACCTTGGATACACTTCAAAATAGTGATTTTTTTTTTTTAATTTTTCAGGGTCCATTTGTTGTTTATGTGAAGCTGTCTGCGTTAAAAGCTAGTTTGGTAATGGAGTAATGAGGAGCATGAAGCAGCATCCTTTCTGTTGCTGTTTTGAAGCAACCTACCGGAAACACCGTGTCTTTTGCAAAATATGTGGTTGGCTAGCTTCCTGTGACAAAAGTCACTGTGTCTGATATCAGCTTCTTCATTTTCCTCCAAACACTTCTCATTGTGTTTCCTCACTTTGGCTAACCTGTGTCAATAATGAAAAGCATCAGCCACCAATAAACATCTAAATATATTCCTTTATGTAGAGGGGGAGGATGGTGAAAGCTGCTCAAGACAAAATTCCTAGGGTCCCTGTGTTAAAATATGTCTTTCTTTAGTTATGTAATATGCAAACCTATAGTTAACCAAGATATGTTAATTTACACATACAATATTTATAATATATATATCGTATGTCCCACAAGAAAAGAGAAGTATGCACATAAGTCAGGTAACACTGCAAAACAATGGCCATAGTGTTAGCTTTTTACTGATATTGGAAACCTTGCATCAAACATTTTGGTTGGTAAGTAAAGTGGTAGCATCAGTATCAGAGAATACAACTGAAGCCCCTCTATGAAGTCTTTACATCACTTTTACTTTTGACCTATGATTGGAAGAAGCATTGTCCATCTGCCGAGGAGGATTGTATGAAACCTCCAGAACAGCTACTAAATGGCCCTGAAGATGAATCTGAATCTTAAGAATCAAGCCCTTGAAATCATCTAAATAGAATTTTTTGTGTTCTTTTTAACTAGATACAAAAGCTTGTACAGTATGGGCTGGAATAATGCTGTATTATGATGAGTTTTAACAAATTCACCCTATATCATCAGAACAAAATGGATGCTCATAATTGATATAATATCAGTTTCTTTTTTAGGGATCCTTCAGGAATTACTTTATCTTCATGATGTCTATGTTAATATCATTTTTGATAAATTTGATGATCTTGTGCTCCTCATGCTTCGCAATTAGTCGAGTTACGCTAACGTCATTGCTTACAATCAGGTTAGGTTTAAGGTTGCATTCATCATGTAGGGGACAAGTCATAGGTGTGACTCATACTAATGCTCTGTCATAGTTGAGTCAGGAGGTATGAAGAGTAATGTAAAAAAAAATACCCCTGCATCATCTTTCACACCCCCCCCCACCCCCCCCTTAGGTTTGGAGGTCAATGGTATGAGGTGATGGGAAGATGCACTTGCTTTGTTGGTGTTAAGCCACTCAGCCTCGCTCAGCCACTTCTTCTTGTAAAACTGCTTGTTCTGAGTCTCCTATAAATTAAACAGGCTTGTTTAGCTGTGGACATGTCTGGGAAATCTGTGGTGGTTTTTTGAAAAAGTCAATTTCCTGCGCTGATTGTGTTGGAATGAACTCAGCAATGTTGGTCAGTTTTATTGAGTTTTGCTTGGCATCATGAAATGATGAAGTTGTTAACATTCCTGTAATTTTCATGGCTTCATTTTCACTGTCATTAGTGTGTGTGTGTGTGTGTGTGTGTGTGTGTGTGTGTTTGAGAGAAGGAGAGAGAGGGTTTTTTTTTTTCTAATTTCCATTTTAGTAATATTGCAGATGTGCTGTCTGTGTGTTTTGTGTGACTTTTCCCAGTACTTGGATGTGTCTGATTTTTAGCACTATCTTTTACTTTTTAGCTGTGTGTTTAAATGTGGATACAGACAATATCAAGGTTTTATATTTGTCTATCTTGCCCTTCCCTTGTCTTCCCTGCACTTTTGCAGAGTTGAAAAATTCAGGGTTGTTTATATTTAAAAGACCCTTGCTGCTTTAATGCATCCAGTCCATTCCTGAGCTCCTCTGGTCTCATTATATCAGAATGCAGGTGGGGCTAGTAAAGCCCCAAAGGGCCTCTAGTCAGCTCTGCCACTGCTAGACCAAGCAGGACCCAAGGGAGAGATGGGGAGCCAGGAAGACCTAGGAAGGAATAGAATGAGGAATAAAGCTGTGTATGTTTTTTCACTAAGAAACTTTTAGTAGGTTTGCATGATAGTGGTAAAAATAGTAATACATTAAAAAAATCTAAAACCAATCTTAAAGAACTACGTTTTGAGGGAAAAAAAAACTGATTGCATTCAGGTGGCTCTGCAACCAAATAAAGAAAACCATGAATTTTGCCACTGTATGTTTTTTTAAAGATTTTTTACATTTGTCATATGCCCTTTCCCCTTTTCCTGTTTTTCTTTTCAATATCCAATATCTAGTGAAGAAGAGATTCCATGAGAATAACCTTAAAAAAACAAAGTGAAAAGGAAGGAGAAGGGCAGAAAGAACAGAATAAACGAGGATATAGGTGAAAAAGAGGAGGGAGAAACAAGAGAGAATGAGAGAGTGGGAGTTAGGAAGAAAGGTTGCTAATTATATCTTTGAATTTGGCTAAGAGAGACAGAACCAAAGTAAGACACAAAGTGGAAGTGGTAAGGATAGAATGATGAAGATTTGTGGATTAGGAAAAGATGAGTATATAGTGAGGTTGTCTAAGGGATGACAAAGAGTTGGCTGAAATGGAGAGGAGGAGCAGAAAGGGGAAAAAAGATGGAATGAATATAATGGAGGTTGACAGGTGACCAAAAAATGAGTGGGTGTGCATCAGGAGGAAGGGTGTTGAGTTGTGGAGATGGAGGGATAGGGCAAAAAGGAGAAGGTTGTGGGAAGGTCAGGTGGGAATTTAATGGGTGACAGGAAGGATGGGATGAGGGAAGGGCAGGGTCAAGAGGGGTTAAGACAGGAGAGCAAGAGGGAGCTTGGAGGATGAGGTAAGGAATGAATGGATCCAACTAGGGTTAATAGCACATGCAAGAAACACACAGCATTGTTCTACCTTGCTCTGACTTTGAGGGGGTGGACTGAAATCTTTCAAGACAAACTGATAAGAGCCCAAAGCTTTTGTCTATGTTTTTCTGCAGTCTATGATTTAGCTCTGTTAAGTCCAACATCCGCTACATCTGTCTACTGCAAACAGGGACAAACAAAAAATAGAGGAAAAGCTATAGATAAGATAACTGGCAACAAGCAAAAAAACATAGCCAAAAGGTCCATAATATTTTGCATCCAGACAGCTGGCAGGGTCTACTGCAGCGATCATGTGCCAATCAATTACTTGTTTACTTCCTCAAATTGTGACTCAGTCTCAAAATACTCAACTCAGTCTTGGACCAATGCCTTCAAAAAGCTCGACAAAACCACAGACCCCAGTCACCCGGTCCTGCTGCTGGACTCTTGCTGCATGCGTCGTCCATGCAGAACACACATATACAAACATCGTCATAGGTCTGGAAGTAGTCATGAGACATGGTAATTTTAAACATAGAATGACAGGTTTCATTGAGCCACATGTCAGTTCTTTGGATAACATAAAAGAGAGTCTGTAGTGTAGTGTGTAAAACATTTGTTTCTGTCTATGCACAACACAGTACAGTTTTTGTTATCTCTTGCATGACCAGTCTCAGGGTCGTTAGCAGCTTAATAGCTTGTTTGAAGGCTTTGTTTTTTTTATGTCAAACTTAAAATCTGGTTTTAGATTTTAATTCTTGAAATTGGCTTGTGAAATTTTCAGTTATCCTGATGCAATGTGCATGAACATGGTTGTGTTTAGTTGTTGGTGCTAATTTTAGGGATTACATCAGCGGCACTAAGATGACAACCTTGTTGAACTCCCTCTCTATATGCCTCTCTGCTTCTTATCTTCTCCTCTGCCTTTCCTCCCTCCTCCCTCCTCCCTCCCTCCTCCTCTTACCTCTGTCCCTTATCCTCCTGTTATCTTTCCTCCTTGCTATTTCCCTCTGTCTAGTCTTCATCTTTCCTGTTTCTGGGTCTTGGTTTAATATTTAATGTTTTTCTATGAAATACGTAAAACATATGGACAGATAGTATGTGTTCATTATTTTCTACATATTAATCATATTAATCCATTCTCAGACTTTGGTCTATGTTTCTTGCTTTTTTGTCTCGTTTCTCCTATATTGGGATCAGGAATTGCTCTTAAATACTTAAGGCAATCCATGACCCAGAGGTTTTAAAATTAAGTCAAAGTCTCCGTTATTATTTCGAACTTATATCCTAAAGACAAAGCCTTTACTACTCTTCCCTTGCCTCTATTTCACCTCGTTAAATCGTACTGGC
Source organism: Istiophorus platypterus (assembly GCA_016859345.1). Taxonomy (NCBI): domain Eukaryota; kingdom Metazoa; phylum Chordata; class Actinopteri; order Istiophoriformes; family Istiophoridae; genus Istiophorus; species Istiophorus platypterus. Next base: position 14,278,890 of record CM029129.1, on the reverse strand, counting down.
AGCCGTTTTCCTTCTTTGTGAGCACCCCCCCTCCTTCCTTCTGTTTGTCTAAATTTTTCATCCACTAGGTTGCTCCTTCTCTCCCTTTACTTTTTTTCTTTTGCATGCATGCCTCTGACTCACCAACATGTCTCATTTACTTTCAATATGTCTCTGTCCAGTCTGTGTTTTTTCTTACTCTTTGTGATGACCTACTCATCTCCATTTAACGTAATCACCGTATTCCCTAGAGAGGGAAGAGGGGGCAGTGAGTTGTCATCGGTTTGTTTGTCCATTGTGTTTGTCACGTCAGACATCAATTATCAAGTTTTTTTTTAGGAAATGTCCAGGAATTGAACATCAAATCTCACAGTTTGATAATGAGAGTTTCAGAATTACACAGATTCTACAGTTGAAGGTCAAAACAAAGGCCAAACAAAGACATGTGTCACCAAATAGCTAGTGGTTGGTTAGTTATTTTGTGTGATTTTCACCCCTTTTCACCTTTTCTGCCTGTTTCATGTTTTTGCATCTTTGGCTCTGTGGACTTGAATCTCTCCCTCTGTCTCTCTCTGTGGGGACCAGTCGGAAAGGGAAGGGCTGGTTTAAATGGCAGGAATTCCTGTCTTGTCCTTCAGACAGACACACAACCTCACACTAACACGCACTGTACATACACAAACACTACTACAGTCATTGCATTCATGTAGTTACATTTTTGTGTTGGCTGTATGCACGTATGTTTCATGCAGGACTTACTGCTCTTTGTATGATCACAGCTTTGGCTTTGTTTTGATAATTTACTGGCGTTTTATAGACCAAATGATTAACTGCGAGAATATATCAGTTTAATTAATAATGAAAACAATTTTGATTTGTAGCCTTAGTTAATTGAAAAATTCACACAACACAAACCAAGAATTCAAAGCAACTTTCCATCTAAGCCTGTATCTGTAAGGATGCTGTAAAAGTCTCACCTGATGCTGCAAAAAGATGTGTGCTGCACCAAACATGCCACGGTTTATATCTTCCTTCATTAGCTGTGTTGTTAGAGAGACACCGTCAGATTCTGGACTGTCTATTGAGATAACTCTACAGCCACCCAAAAGAGAAAAATTGGGCTTTAACCACTCAGCACTTCTGTGTTTTATGAGTGTGTGCATGAACTTTTGTGTGGTACAGGCCTACAGGGGCTTTCGTCAGCTGACTAGTTTTAATTAGCCTGGCAGAACTGATTAGTTGTGAGCAGTTGCCACACACATACATACCGCACACACATATTGTATACTGAATACAGTTGGCTACTCTGTGCAAGTATGTAAGGGTATACAAATGAGCGTGTGTGGTGTCCCAGGGGGGCAATTGTCCCAGTAAGACTCCCCTCAGAAATCCCCGAACTATGCTATGCCTCAGTGAGCAACGCACAAAACACACACCCACACACACAGGATGCAATCTATATGTCTAGTCAGTGCAAACTGCCTGATGTGTGAGTCCTTCTGTGTCACTGCTTGCCATTTGACAGGTCACATTTTGCCTCAATTTGTCCTGGTTTCCAAAAAGAATTTTGATTTTTCTCACATTTTCTGGTTAAAAATACAATTTCACCACACAAACTGTCTGTTTTTAGTTCTTTCCATTTATTTTCTATCCTGATCCCCCCTTCATTCCTCCTCTTCCATCATCTTCAATTTTCTGGTTCTTGCTCTTGGATTTTCTGACTTTCTGTGAAATTTTTATTTGTTGCTCTCATCTTTTTTTTTCCCCTGTCTTGACCATAAAACACTCACCTGAGTTCACCTGACAAATGCACACAAACACACAGAGACGCAGACAGACTGTTCCAGGAAGCGTTTCCTGTATGACGTGTATCCTGCTTCGGGTTAGTGTGGTTGGAGCTCACACCATCATGTACCGAGTTCCAGTAAACAGTCCTCTGAAACGCTTAATGCAGAAAAGCGTGTCTCTCTTCCTCTTTTGGTTTAAAGTGACAATCATGTCGGTCACGCAAGACGAGACTGTTGACTCCTCTGAACTTAAATGTTATGACATTATGGTGTGCTGCTACAAAATACCACAAGCAACTCTGCTCACAATAAGTGTAAGACTTTGATTCCCCTAAATCCCCCTTTGAATGGAAATTAACTTAAATAAATACTTCTACTCAGCTGCAAAACAGAGATGCGTGGAGAGATTCTCTTTTATCTCTCATTTATTAGTTCCACATTGGCTCCATCCTTTCTTTTTTTCCTTTTTATACTTTTTGCCTGTTTTTGTCTCCGTCTGGCTCTTTGTCTGAGGTCATTTATTTTCTCAGAGATTATTTTCTTTCACAGACCCACGATATAGGTACATCACTGGTCAGGCAGGTGTCATGAGAGCAGCTTTGTCTACAGAAATGAAACAAACCAAACCAACGCATGTTATTATATACAAAATGTTATTATATACAAAAAACTATGTTAAAGTGTTTACATTCTTTGCTACTGACACAAATCTTTTCCTACTTTAGCTGTTCTCATTTGATTGGTAGTTAAATATTGATATTTTTCTTGTGTCTAGTTTTTTATTTCTTTTTTTTTAATGAATGTTTTTGTTATCGGGCTGGACTGCAAGAGAAGGGCCAGTCCAATGAACAAATATCTCCGTGATTGTCTGACTTCGTGATAAAGTTGCACCACTTGTCAGCCAAATTCCATGTGACTTAAGTGCTGACATTACACCACTGATCAGCCCGTTTAGTGTTGGAGTTTCAAAATTGGCTTTTGCTTGTTCAAAATGAATTGTCCCATACAGTTTTTATTGTGTCATCAGGGGGGTGTTTACCGTCAGTGTTGCCTCTGACATTAGATTTACTAACTTTTCACACCCAGGTAATGACTTTTCTTTCAAAAAAGACTGAGCAATACATCAGGCAACTTTTTAGATGAACCTTTGTGACTCTCCGTATGTGAGAGTCGCCAGTGTTGCCTTCAAGTATACAGTCGAACTCTTCCTCTGTTGACTCACATCTCTGTGTCTCATTCAGTTAACCGCATCGCAGAGACAGATATGAATGAGCTTCTAACTCTCTGTCTGAGTGATCATTTCACAAGTATACACATTACTTAGTAAACATGTCTTGTACGGCGATCTTGTCAGATGACGACATCAAAGTTATAATACCAAGATTTTAGCAGTATAGAAAAACAGCTTGGAGATGACTTTGGAAGTGACTGCTGGTTAAAATGTGGTATTACTAGACCAGTAATTATTTCATACTGTCTCTGTTTCCTGACAACAGCAGCAGAAAAAAAATGTAAATGAGTACAACTTCATTGGTAATTCAGCTGTATTAAATTAGTATCAAGTTATTGTATAGTAGTAGAGAAGCAAACAGATAAAGGACCACATTAATTCTGTTTTTACCTAATTTTGTTGTCCCTTAAACACACCACTGTTATCACAATCAGAAATGCAAAACTTAGCACTGCGCAGCAGACATTTTTTTCTAGAGTTACATGTTCAAAGTTCTTTAAAAAAGGGAAGCCTAATTGATCACTAAAAAAGAAAACATTCACTTAAGTAGAGAAAGATTTGGTTTGTAACTTAATTAATGGTTATTAATTAATCACTGTTTCTATTTGCTGCACTCTAAATATTTAATGAAAAGACCAGCTTATTGTCCAAAAGGGGACTGCTGCTCAGCTTTCTATTTTCCTAAAGACCAGGGGAGATGATGAAAGTAATCTATCTATCTATGTATCTGTCTATCTGTCTGTCTATCTATCTGTCTGTCTGTCAGTCTTTTTTCTCTTTCTGTCAGTCACTCAATCCATCTGCCTGTCTGTCTATCTATCTATTGTATCTATCTATGTCTCTCTTGTGTACATAACACTGAGGAAGGCAGGGCTCCATGTGCTTGCATCTGATTGGCTGTAGAGTAAAAAGATGATGTCATTCCTAGTTGGGAGGTGCATATCCTTTCACATACACACACAGGAGAGAGAATTGAGGGTAGAGATCCTGGTTCATAGCAGCAAGCAGAAGAAGACTAAAAATGGGAGCAGAGAGAGAGAAGGAGGTGGCTGCTCTAGATGGATAGAATTTGAGGCAGGAAAAAATGTATCAGCTAATTTAAGGCAATCATGCTGACGGAGAGAGAGATTACAAACATTAGGGATTCTAAGTTAGAAAGAGAGAGAGGGAAAAGGAGGACAGTCAGAGGCAAGGTTGGGGGCTAGGAACGAAAGGGAGGGAGGTCAGAAAGAGAGAAATGGAGAGGATGAGAAAGATCCTCCTGTCTCTGAAGTGTCTGGTAATAGGAGCTGGCATCTCCCCTCTGCTGGAGGAGAAAGAGCTGTTCAAACAAGCAGACAGCTTCTATTGTCTCTGCTTTCAGAAACAATAGACGATAGTGCTGTAATTTATGATATAAATGCATTTTTCCTGAGAAAATTAGTATTAGTAGCCTCAAGGTTTACACTAAGAGTTAATGAGGTAAAGTAGCCCAGAAAAGGAAAATAAAAATCATTGTTTCAAGTCATTGTTTCACTATTTGATTTCTGCTTCATTTGCTCTCATTAAAGGGTTTGTGATCCCCATCAACCATCAATTTGGTGATACCGTATAAACTTTTAGTTGTCAAGCTTTAAATATAACTACCGTTTCAACTGCATTTCACTTAGTAGCCAGGACCTGTGTCGTATTCAAATAAAGTCCTTTAAAATGCTTCGATACGTTATTTATTTATCTCAGTTTCAGGTTGGGGATACTTCTCTATCAGTTTAACTTGCCTTATTGATATCCTGCATTTGACGGTAAACCACAGTGAATAATTTTTTGTAGTTGCTTTTAGGACCAGATCTTCTCCTCAAAGTGTACAGCTACAGAATGCTCAGTCTAATGCCTTCATTAGCCCAATATTTTTCTCAACAATGTAGGGTATTGGACTGATTTTTCTGTGATAGGGCTGTTTCTTTCTTATACCTCAAATCCTGTCAACTGTGTCACAAATCCTCTAGATGGGGACTTTTTGAAGGAGGAAAACCCATTATCGGCTTTCGCCTTGTGTCCTGTGCTCACATTTGCAAAAACACCGCCAGCGTCTGTCCTTGTATCTGATAGGGGCTTTGTGATTTATGCCCCCCCCCTTTTTTTTGTAATTTATGCGGCACACACACACAAAGGGGAGAGGGTCGCCTCAATACACTCAGCTTTATGTTACCAGCAGATCAATAGAGATGCTCCCTCTCTTTCCTTTCTATCTGTCTTTCCCACTCTCTCTCTCTGTCCATCTCTCTCTCTCTCATCCACATCTGCTCAGCAGCCAATCCATCTAATGCAGTTTCCTCCAGTTAGCTCTTGCTTCATGTACACCACCTCCCATCCTCTCTGTTTCTCTTGCTCTTGCTCTTGCTCTCTCTCTCTCTCTCTCTCTCTCTCTCTCTCTCTCTCTCTCAGCAGCCAATCCATCTAATGCAGTTTCCTCCAGTTATTAGTTTTGCTTCATGTACACCACCTCCCCATCCTCTGTTTCTCTGTTTTGCTCTTGCTCTCTCTCTCTCTCATCCACATCTGCTCAGCAGCCAATCCATCTAATGCAGTTTCCTCCAGTTAGCTCTTGCTTCATGTACACCACCTCCCATCCTCTCTGTTTCTCTTGCTCTTGCTCTCTCTCTCTCTCATCCACATCTGCTCAGCAGCCAATCCATCTAATGCAGTTTCCTCCAGTTAGCTCTTGCTTCATGTACACCACCTCCCATCCTCTCTGTTTCTCTTGCTCTTGCTCTCTCTCTCTCTCATCCACATCTGCTCAGCAGCCAATCCATCTAATGCAGTTTCCTCCAGTTAGCTCTTGCTTCATGTACACCACCTCCCATCCTCTCTGTTTCTCTTGCTCTTGCTCTCTCTCTCTCTCTCATCCACATCTGCTCAGCAGCCAATCCATCTAATGCAGTTTCCTCCAGTTAGCTCTTGCTTCATGTACACCACCTCCCATCCTCTCTGTTTCTCTTGCTCTTGCTCTTGCTCTCTCTCTCTCTCTCTCTCTCATCCACATCTGCTCAGCAGCCAATCCATCTAATGCAGTTTCCTCCAGTTAGCTCTTGCTTCATGTACACCACCTCCCATCCTCTCTGTTTCTCTTGCTCTTGCTCTCTCTCTCTCTCATCCACATCTGCTCAGCAGCCAATCCATCTAATGCAGTTTCCTCCAGTTAGCTCTTGCTTCATGTACACCACCTCCCATCCTCTCTGTTTCTCTTGCTCTTGCTCTCTCTCTCTCTCATCCACATCTGCTCAGCAGCCAATCCATCTAATGCAGTTTCCTCCAGTTAGCTCTTGCTTCATGTACACCACCTCCCATCCTCTCTGTTTCTCTTGCTCTTGCTCTTGCTCTCTCTCTCTCTCATCCACATCTGCTCAGCAGCCAATCCATCTAATGCAGTTTCCTCCAGTTAGCTCTTGCTTCATGTACACCACCTCCCATCCTCTCTGTTTCTCTTGCTCTTGCTCTCTCTCTCTCTCATCCACATCTGCTCAGCAGCCAATCCATCTAATGCAGTTTCCTCCAGTTAGCTCTTGCTTCATGTACACCACCTCCCATCCTCTCTGTTTCTCTTGCCCTTGCTCTTGCTCTTGCTCTTGCTCTTGCTCTTGCCCTTGCTCTCTCTCTCTCTCATCCACATCTGCTCAGCAGCCAATCCATCTAATGCAGTTGCCTCGGTGGTGGTGGTAGTCGGGGTGGTGGTGTGTGTGTGTGGGGGGGGGGGGGTCGTCCTATTCATATGACGTATTGTCTTCTTAGAAACCGATGCAGGCTTTGTTTCCTCCTTTAAAATTAAAATATAACTGTTGTATCCTGAAAAAAACTGATATCTACAACTGCTAGTATCTTCTGAAACCCTCTTCCAGTCCCTAAACTGTAAGGGCAGATGAATTTAAAAACTTAAAACATCAACTACAGTGATGATATCTGTCAAAAAAACAAGTGAACACATGCTTGTAACTACCTGTTCTTAGAGCTGTATAAAAAAGATTTTTTTATTCCAGACTTATCTTTTTATGCAATGTTTAGATTTTGTCTGACAGGGCAAACCCGATGGCACTTTACATATTTATACTGCGCGGTCCCTGAGGAACTTTGATGTAATGACGACGTAAGAGATTTTTTTTGGGGGGCTTTGCACCAATTTTTTAGCCAAAAAGACAAACTGATTTGATTGTTTTCTAAAATTATATTTGGAAGCCTCAGTGCAATGCCCCTTGCTGTAGATATTCTATTTTTTAAATACCTACAATATATTACTTTTGTCGACAGTATAATATGTAGACTTGAGCAAAGAATACAGATGATGGGATAAAAGTTTAAGGTAGAAGTTATGAAAACCCTGATCAGTGCAATAACATGCTGTAACCATGAAGACCAATGATTTCTATTTTGTATATATGTTTGTTTTTCTTAATAACATGTATACATTTGCAAGTGTATACGTATAATTTTGCTGATCTGTCTATTTGCTCCGAGTAATCTGCAGTGAATTGATATGATAATGATGTAGCCATTTGTATAATTAAAAGTCCAATGTCCTTGCTTTAGTGGCTCTATATAATCCACCAGAGTTAGCGTAGCCTCAGGTGAAGTTCTTGATGATGCAAAGAAAGCAATAACTGTGCATGAAATATGATTTGTGTCTTTTATGGATCCTAGTTTTGTTGTTTCTTCATTATTTTCAATATTCAAACTAAAGGTAGGGGTGACTAAAAACAATCAGCTTATTGGCAACATGCCAGGACCCTTCTACTCTGCTGGCTCATTGGTTGTTCAAGCACAATGACTGTCACATAGATCCCAATGTGTCTGTCTCTTTGGGAGCGTCTGTCTGGGTGCTGAAGGCCTCAAAGATGTTTGTCTTCATTGTGTGTGTGTGTGTGTGTGTGTGTGTGTGTGTGTGTGTGTGTGTGTGTGTGTGCGTGCCTGCTTTTAGTAGGATAAGTAATAATTAGGTCCCTGGAGTTGAAGAGAATAAAGTGAGAAGATGTTCAATCTAAGATAACACAATAAATCTGTACCACACGCATTCAATGAACTTAGTCCTAAATAACTTATTACTTGTCTTCATTGCTCTCCCTCTCCAGCATCATTCAAATTATCAGCCAGCAGCGTCTATTCTCACTGTTTTGTTTTGGTGTTTTGTTTTTTTTTTTTTTAATGCATCATAGCTCATCGTTACTGCCATGTAAGCAGTTTAATTGAAGTTCTGGCACATTTTTATCTATCTATCTATCTATCTGTCTATCTGTCTATCTGTCTATCTGTCTATCTGTCTATCTGTCTATCTGTCTATCTGTCTATCTGTCTATCCGTCTATCCGTCTATCTGTCTGTCTATCTATCTATCTATCTATCTACATATATCTATAATATCTATGTATAGATATATAGATATTAAATGTCATAAAAATGCTTGTTACAGTTTCCTTAAACCCAAATTGATCTCTTCATATGCAGTGGCCTTGTTTTGTCCAATTATTAATCCAGACCTCCTAAATTATTCATTCACTGTCACATCTGTCACACTGGACAAACATAAGCAGCACAGCCTCACATGCTCATATGTGGAGAAACAGGAACCAGGGATTGTTTGCTATTTTTGCTAAATGAAACGCTTCATCAGCTTTTAAAGTAGTTCTGTCAATCAACTAATCGATTAAGCAACTACTCATTTCAGCTCTACTTGTAAAAGTAAGTAATGAGGACATAGATTATAAATGTGCATTGACATTTTTGTACCAACTTGTTACTTATCTGCTGCCACATACACTGATACTGATGTTTTAGCAATAAGCTACTAGCAGCTGATTTGTCCCAGTTTCAATCCGTTTCAATCAGTTTATGACTGAACATTCAACAATGAACAACAATGATTGGGATTCAGACCAGATGATCTTTTTGTCACTTGATAGGTTTTCAAATTATAGGGCTAGATGTTTTTTGTATTTTAGACATTAATGAGCTGCATATACTTCAGTTCCCCAGTGATTGTGTTTCTTTTCTTTTGTTGTTTTTGCATGGGCACAACTTGGAACTAATGTATCTGTGTGTTATTACTGGCCCATCTATGCTTTATGACTCAACTAGATAATTTATCCTCAAGTCTAGAGCCACTGAGGTTTCATCCAGCATGGCCATTTGAAGTCCATAGTTAATTGGTCGCCGTCTGTGATGAGCCCACCTTTTGGAAAGGTTAATTAAGTTTCCCTACTCCTCCCATTAGGTAATGTGTGCTCTGTCTGGAGGTACAGTAGCAATCAAAAACACTGCAGTCATGTTAGAGGGAAGAGATGCAAATTGGAAGACAGAGAGTGAGGTTGTTCTGCAAAGGGATTTAAAGTCACTGGATTCTTACAATCTTGGAGTATAATTTGAAGTCCTAGGAAGGAGAAAGGGGGAGGATGGAAGGAAGGAAAGAAGGAAAAAAGAAAGAAGGAAGGAAAGAAAAATACATCATTGAGTAAGAGTGAGCCTCTGAAGCAGACATTGTTATTCCACAAGAGGTTTTCACAATATTATCATTGACTGCTTTCTCAGAATAGCAGCCAATTATTTTCTCAGGATGTTGGTCTCTTTTGATAGTTTTGGCTGGTCTGCATTGGCTGGGATTGGTGATATTCTTAACTGCAGCAATGGTGGATTCATCTTGAATGATTCTTAATCTCATACAACACCAGTGCAATTTACTGCAGCTTTACATCATATAAATTTGAGGTTTAATTATCCTAAATGATAATGGTTTGAAAACTGAACAAGCCAACTTACTATAGGAGATCTAAGAGACACAAAACCAATGAGCAGGCCATTGTTTGATATCAGGCACTTAGTTTCACTTCCCTGCAGAATCTACAGCTGCCAACAGGCTTTTATGGTCTTTTCTACAGCCTTATTTACTACAGACTTGGAGAAGAAACCTCCAGACTGTCCTGCTATAGAAAGTAAACCCTTTATTTTGCCATTCAGGCACCTTTGTTCAGAACTACTGTTCTAAACTGCAGCACTTACCAAATAGCATGCCACACTCCCTCGCTGTAATTTCTGACATCAGTGGATGGTTATTGAAATATTGACTGTGTGGTCGGAAATTTGGCAACAGATGACAGACAGTGAAATCTAGGCCAGTGGAGCTGCTCTTTGGGACCAATGGGCCTTCTTTTCTGAGGCACTGAGCAGTTATGGGGCTTAGATATATTTACATCTCCAATAAACAACAGAGGACTTTAAAGGGGAGGTCTTCTTGGTTTCTCCTCTTAAGCAGTCAGCTGTTGTCTTTAAGAGGCTTTCAACATCTTGCTCACATTTTCGTTGTTTTATTGTGTTGTGTATATGGGCGAACTGTCCCTTTAAATCACGTCCTGCTCATCCCAGCAGAACACAACCTCATGTCCTCCCGCTGCTGGAAGACTTGTCAACTATTCTTTTGCTGAACTCTCTGACCCTCCCTGCTGCCTACACGGAACCTGTTTTCTACTGGGCTTCCCGAGCTTCCTCTATGCTTTTTTGTACTTCACCCACGTTTTCTCCCACTCATTCTTTCTTTATCTCTCTCTTTCCGTTGCCTCTGTTTTTAGTGAGGACTTCCTACTGTCTACCTCTTTCCTTCTCTCATCTGTTTTTACTAAGGGACTCTTCCATCCACTACTACTTGTTCATCTCTCCTTCTCAATCTCCCCCTCTCCTTCTCCATCTATTATTCAAACGTCAATAATGGGGTTTTTGTTGTTGCCAGGCTGATGCTGCTGTTGTTGCTGCCCTGCTGAGCTGTATCCTCCCTCGTCTGCTGCTTGCTGTCTTATAAATCACACCAGCTCCATCTAAAACGATCTGCATCCTCACATCAAACCTTTGCACCCCATGGCATTCATTACTTATTACCCTTCCAAATACCTTGTACTCTCTTTTCACTCCTTTCTTTCCTGAGTTTCAATAGTCTTGTTTATCCATGCACTTGTAAATTACATGTAAAGGTTGGTTTAAAGTTGGAAACCTTGCTTGATGGTTGCTCCAAATGGCAGTTGAAAGTAACTGAATGGTGGGTCATATTTACTCATAATTCTGGTAAAGTGATAATCTACTCGAATGAGCAGTACTTTTTGACTTTGCTACCAAGATACAGAGGAAAGAGTTAAACTGACCATTGAGACTTCAAGAAAAGAGTATTGACTTAAGTTAAGAGAAAATGACCAGAATAAATTGGTCTTTAGGGACACTACAGGTTGCTAATTAAGCTAACTTTTTCTCTCTTTACTGCTAACTTTTTCTCTCTTTACTTTTTCTCTCTTTACTGCATGTTTTTACCAAAGAAAAACATACATAACATACAAACAGGCTAGGCAGGGAAGACAGATGGACAGTGGTCAGACAAAGCATCTGGCATGTTCAAATAAGTGAGAGCCTCTACTCATAGCTTTGGAAGGAAAACACAGTAAATAGTCATACTCGATGAAACCAGTTAGGTTATTATATGGTTGACAAGTAATTTTTCAGGGTCCAAAGTACATTTTGAATGAGGGAAGAAAGTTAAAAATAGACCAAATAACCTCTTTGCTTCTTTACTGATCTATTGTTTTGTGTCATCAGACTTCAAAGATAAATTCAGAATTTGATTCAAGGTACATTCATCATCAGATCAGATAGGATAGATCACTTCAGTAAACTGTTGATCCTCTATTGAGTGGAATAAGGATATTAATTATTCTTCAGTACAGTATTGACCCCTTTTCTCAGTGCTGTGGCTTCATGCCCAGACAGCGCTACAAGTCAGGATTAGGTACTGAGCTACTTGAAGCTCTTTTAATTTCTTCAAGACTATACATGTTAAAATGTCAGTTAGGATAAAGATAACACCTCAAATCATTACCATACTCACTTCAATTAAAGGATGAAATGAATTGATTTTTTGGGATTTCATTGTGTGGTTGTGTTTGGTTCCTATTGGTTAGAGAGGCTTTTCATCTTGTCCACTTGTACATCTTTGGTCCATTAAACCAAAGGCCACCTCAAACAAAATTCCACACTCTCTCCATACAAACAGTAATTTAAAGTTGTTTTTTTAAACTGAATACTAGTGGTAAAGCAAATTTTGGTTGCATGACTTTAGGAGAACAATACCTTTCAAACCGAAAGGTGGTGACCTATCAAATGCCTATTTCGGACTAAAACAAGACCCAGGAAATGCAAATTTGCTACTGTAACAAAGGAGGTGACATTTGAACAATGACAGAGGCCACTGCAGTAATGGTAATTGCACACACTGTCAACAAGAAGCTACAAACTGAAATAAATAAGCAAAAGTAATAGAAATCCTAGTTTTTGTGGCTCAGTTTTGCTGTGGTGTTGAAATATTATTATAAAGTTGTACTAAAAAAGTTTTTAATGAAATGTTCCCAGCATCTTTATAACCTTTGATTTATTAGAAAATACTGCAGTGAACAGGTAGTACGAGAAGCTGTCAATCATAAAATGCATTTTATAATCCTCTGTATCATCTGGTCAGCAGATGGAAACTGCAGACACCATTAAAAGAATATTAGATAGTTGCACTGTGGCTCCCCTGGTACCCGATTATGTTGACAGAATCATTTTTGTGCACAAATACGATGACCTTTGCCAGGTGATGTAATGCCACAGCCTCTTCACATTGGCCTTGGCAGATTTACTCTGACCTCAGGCTCACAGACAAGCTGATTGATGAACTGACAGAACTCACACAGGATGTCAAGGTAACATGGCTTTTGAGCCCAGAGAGGTGGGCAGTGGGAGGGGAGGAAGGGGTGGGGGGCAACAGTCTTATTGTTGCTTCTGGCCAAGGGGCTACAAAAGGGAAAAAAAGAGAAAGGGCTTTTAGCATGCTGAGGGAGGTCTAGGATATCATGTGCACTGGAAGTAGGGGTGATAAAGATCAATATGGGTTGCATTAGACCAGGCCATACCCAACTCACCTCCCATAGGCCATAAATTACTATACAGTCCTCTTAAACAAAAATACACATTGTTAGATCTTGTTAAAAATCATTGCTTTGTTTAGGCACTACCAAACTTTCCTGCTGGCTTTCCATTATATAAAACAATAATTGAGCTATATTTAAAATAGGGGTCTTAAAAAGCATTTTTGCTTCTTGGTGATATTTTTCGAGATCAACAACTATAAGCCATAAGCAGATAATCTTCTTTTTCCAGAGGTGTTGCCCTCCAGTTGAACTTTTCTTTAGCTAGAGTTTGACTTTGCAAGATATTCAGAAAGAAAGCAAAGACTTCTGTTACAAAAAAAAACAGATTTTAGTTGATAGTCTACAGTATTTTAAGAAATGGACTGTATTTGCTTTTGTCACTTCCAAGTGTTTCCACAAATTACTGAGATGACTTTGTACAGATACAAAAGTGGAGTATACTGCTAGTGCTCGATTAATGTCATTTAGGAATGTGTTTGTACCTTTTATCCATTGCTGTTTATATTTGAATAAGCATGTAATAGCACTATTTCTCACACGAGGACACGACAATTTATTTAAACACATAAATGTAGATTTTTTATTTATTTATGTATCTTTATTTATACAGGAACAGTTGACTAGTTGACATGATGGCTCTTTTCCACCAACAAAAAGTTACACATTGATACTCTTTCACCCCTAGGATCTGCTAAGTAAGAAGCCCTTGTGGAGCTTTTGCACACTCAATGTGTTGCTCAAAAGCACATTGTTTGAGATCTTTAAATCATTCTTTTATAACGCACACAGGTTATTTACCACTGCTTATTGTTTACAATTCATAGCCGGTCCTCTATCTCAAAAAGAAAACTTGGAACATAAACATCGTATGAATACTCAAATACTAAAAAAAAAATGCACATCATGAAATTACATGAGAGCACCGATTCCTGTCCTATTTTTTAATGTAGACAAAAGTCCAACCTATCCGTGCTCATGGAAAAAGGTACTTGCTTGCTTGTTAGTTTGCCACACTTTTTGATGCAGTAGTAAAAAAAAAAAAATGCAGTACCGTTTGATTGTTTCAATATGACAGTGACATAAAAAGGCCAGTGCTATGTCCTGACTGGTGTAATTACTTTCCATTAGCTATGATAGGCTGAAATTTAAGAGTGAAAAGCTCACTCAGACCCTTTATGCATTAACATGGCCAAGCTGGTCAGCATTACTGGACTAAATGGACTGAATGTGAAGCTGCTCATTTGGAGATACACACTAGTCTTTGTACACAAACACACACACACACACACACACATATACTCATTATCTCTACACATATCAACCCATGCACGTGCGCACAACCGTGCTGGCCTCTCACTCTCAGGTGCAGTTTAACACATACAAATGTGGTCGCTCTCTCTCTCACTGACTCACTCACTCACTCACTTACTCACACACTCACACACACACACTCACACACAAATAGACCTACATACCAGCACTCTACAAAGTTCAGAAAATAATACATGCACACATTCAGTGTACTTGCACATACACATAAATTACACCCCCTCACTTTATCTATGCAGACTCCACCCACCAGAATACTGTCAGTTATGCACTACTACCCGCCCTCATACACATATACACACGCTTACACACATATCCTGGTGATGATATTTCAACCACCAATATCCCCCACCCCCTCAATTTCACTTGCTCCCATTATCTCACTGCTATTGATCCATATCCCCTCCTCTGCCTACACAGCCAGAGAGCCTTAGCGGGATAATTTTCAAGGGCATTTGTAAGTTCAAGATAGGATGGACGGGTGATTGCTCTGTGGCTGTTTGTGAATTTGTGAGAAAGATAGAGAAAATAAAAAAGAATGAGTTTGTTTGAGGCAGATAGTGTATAGTATGCTTGCATGAAAAAAAATGTGATCATGAAGGACTTTCAGTCATTGTTTGGCAATCCAGAAACACTGAAATCTATTAATTTGCTATTTAATATTTATTTTTTTACATACATCCAAATAAAAAAATCTGCCTCTAAAGCAAACAACTTTCTGATATTTTATGTTTTTGTTTTGTTGTCTAGTAAAATAAAGTCAATTTTGGCCTCTCTTTTGATTTCCATTGAAGTAAATAAGATATCAGCATATTTTAGCATTCAAAATTTAGTGTTGAATATTCAAGCATATTAAACTCCTTTTGAATACAGATGTGCATCTGTGAACTGTCACGATGAGACATCTTGGCAGCAAAATGGAACAATCACATAAAAAAAGATAAATGATTGTATATTCGGGCTATTATTGAAAGCTTTTTAGCTTTAATAGCTTTTTTTCAACCATATTACCACCAGTTCAGCTCATATCTAGAGGTTGCTCTGACGTCCTTTTGTTGTCAAGAGCGTGGGAGATGAGGATTAGGGTTGGCCAGTGGGCACACAGTTAAAGTTAATTTCCTGACCTGCCAGTAGTACCATTTTTTTTAATCAGCTCTGTCTGGAGTGAAGTGTGCGGACCAACCGAGTAGAACACGATCCAACATTAACAAAAACACCACAGGAGAACAACGGGGAGGGGTTGCCCCTCCACCAGGCCCCTGGGTCATCCTGTAGGGGTGCCAGGGACACACTGCATGTGTGTGTTTACATGTGTGAAGTAGTGTGGGCTGGGCTGCAGGGCAGGAAGCATCTGTTAACAGAGGGGAGCCAGGAGGTACTACAGTATATGTGTCTGTATGTATGTGTGCTCATGTGCTTGTGAATTTGCATTTGTGTGTGTGTCGTTGTGTGTGTGTCTGTGCACGAACATGTATTTATTTCAGTTTTAAAGGCAAGTGTTTTGCTTTCCCTCCTGTATCCGGCAGACCTGGCTGCGGCCCACCTTCCTCAGGGGCCAAGACAGGGACGCCGTACAGCTTCCTGTAACACACAAAATTAGAGTTAGATACACAAACAGACCATGAAAGGTTGATGGTGAACATGAATGAAGTTCACTCTATTAGAAACCATACATTCTCACATTAAGAATTTCTGAAGACCAGTATTTCAGTCAAAAAACATTGTTAACCAACAGATGGAGCAATTAATTCCCAGTATTATTCATTGACATTTGTCAAAAGTTGCATATGTAGGCCGATGATATTATCCCATCATACAGAACACATAAGACATTATTAAAGCCGCAGCAGCCTTTCACATACTTGGATTTATGCTCAGCCAGTAGATGTGGGTGCCCTCCTATTACTTAGCCTTAAATGAACCCCGTCAAAATCCCATATACAGTAGATCCATTATCATAGCACCAGAATGTTTTTATGCTGTATTCCCATAACAGGAAGATGCATTTTGATCATGGCCATAGAAGGGTGAGGGGGGGGAGATAATTGAGGGAGGAGATGAGTGGGAAAGAAAAGGCTGAAGTAGCAGAAATTTTTTTTTTAACCCACATGGAGGAGATGGATTAGATTTGCAACATCAGACATTCCAATATACACTTGATTAAAAAAAAAAAAGAAAAAAAATGTAATCCCACACAAATGTTAATCCTTGTCCAGGGCTTGCAGCAGGTTGAATATTCTTTTCAGAAATACCCACCTGTTTGGCAGTGACTTTAGTGTGCTGCCAAAGAGACACACATAGGCACCATGTCTAGATGCCAGATGAAAGGAATTCTCATTGAAGCCTGGCTGTAATACCTTCAGTCCCCTAGAGAAGAATACTTGACTCCGCTGGGGGTGCTGACCCATGCTAATTGCCTTCTTTAGTGTGTAAGCTGCTCGAGGGCAGAATGAGCAGTGAAATGACTGTGTGGGATGAATGAGCATGTAGCCGATTTAGGGCCATTACTCACCAAGAAATTCCAGACTGTTGGAGTTTGTTCTCATGATGGGAGGGGAGGCTGAAACATAATTTGTTATTCTTACTAAACCAAACATTATGTAATGTCCTGGGTTTGCATTTAATGAGAAGTAGAGTCTAAATCTTTTTTTTTTTTAATTCTTCTGTTATCCATAATTCTGGATACTCCACAAAAAAGGTCCAGTAACTTAATTCGGACGTTTGCAAGCCTGTCATGTTGAATGTGATGGAGGCAGATTTACATATGCTTGTGCACAATGTCAGACAATTAAAAATAATGACTTGTTAAGGGCTTGAAGCACAAAGCTTAGGACCTGGACTTTATTTGGAGCTGTTACCTGTCTTGATTGTCTTGACTTCACTCAGGACATGATACTTGAGATTTTACGCTGACTTTTGACTTACAAAAACATTGACTCACTTTTCCCACCCTTACGAATTTCAAGATTTCACATTTTCTTTGGAAATGTACACACTCAGTTTCAATGTCAATAAGATATTTGAATAATGATACTACAGTTGCGATTCACAGATGATTCAGGGTAGGGGGTTATTCCGTGACCTCAGAATGTTTCATTTCCAAGTGGTGACACTCATGTGCTAACAAAAACACTCACACACCTTCCATTGTTTGAAGATTAATCTGTCATTGTTAATACAGAAATGTGGTCAGGTATTTTAGAATCAGCTCATGAGTCATTTAACATGAAACAAGGGCAAAGAAACAACACATACATTCACACACTCTCCTTCCCTTTGTCCTCTTTACTTCAATTTCTGTTAACTTCCCTTGTTTATCTTTCTGTCGTCTTCACCCCATGCATCTCTCTCTCAGTCATCACTCTCAGACAACTGGGGCAAAAGTCACAGGCCTTCGGCAGTGCCAGTGACAGTCCCGTCTGTCACAATACTGGCACAGCAAAGTGTGAAAACTGCCAACTAACGGCTATTTATCCACTGTAGAAGCTTGCCAGCCAATGTCTGTCCAGGCTAAAAACTTGCCAACCAGTGATTGTTGAACCTTGTAACTCACAAACCAGTACCTGCCAAATCACAGACTTCATTTTTTTTTGCTGAACTAAAATTAAAATGTGTTTCAGAGAGAGTTTTCGAGGAAATGTGTTGCTATGCAGAATCCCCACTGTGTGCTTTAGAAAAGTAGGTTTTCTTTTAAGGTGTGCCACATTCTGGATCCAAGCAATAGCATCTCTATTTTCACCTTCATTTTAAAAAATACAGTAAATATTTTTTGCAAGGCTAACCGCATCAGCTCAAGTGTCATTTGCTGCACAAGCCTGTTTCATGTCGGTCACACTGATCACAACAACCTCACTAAAAACCACAGCTTGCTGCTTTTTCCTCTAAAAGTATGTCGTCTCTTCTCTATTTTGCTATGAGTTTAAGATGCCGTTCTGTCTCTGTAGAAAGAAAATCTAGTTCTTAAAGGTGCCCTCCAGCAACTTGGTATTGCAAATACATAAAAAATGGAGCTTTTGAAAAAAGGTTTTTAAGAAAATGATGAAAATCAAAGCAATGGAGCCCAAGAGATCCGGACTTGTTGTCCCTAGTTAGAGTCACAGCCTAAAATGTATGTATCCTACAGTTCCCATGATGAAACCTGATAGCATCATTCATTACAGTCTCTCTGCCTTGTAAAGGCCCACATCAATTGAACTCCACAGCCTCACCTTGTAACACAGGCTTTTTTGTTAAAATTTTTTGGAAAAATCTGTTTGAAATTTTAAGAAAGATGTTTGCCATGAAGTAGGAGCAGGACACGGACACTGTCTTTGGAGTCTGAACTGACTTCCTGAACAACTAATAGGATCCCTCTCATTCATTAAAGCAGTGTGTTGGGCTATTTGAATCCTCATCTCCTCATGTGTTCCCCAGCTGACTCTGTTCTTTCTCTCCTTCTCTCTCTCTCTCTCTCTCTCACCCTCTAACCCCCCTTCTCTTCTTTGCTCTCTCTTCCCCTCTGTCCATCCC
The DNA here is from genome assembly GCA_016859345.1 of Istiophorus platypterus. Lineage (NCBI taxonomy): Eukaryota > Metazoa > Chordata > Actinopteri > Istiophoriformes > Istiophoridae > Istiophorus > Istiophorus platypterus. The sequence goes on along the minus strand of CM029129.1, from coordinate 14,260,091 downwards.
TTTCTCTGTGGCATGTCTTTGCAGTTGTCACCTCAAATTCCAACTTCCATTCATTACATCTTCCCTTACCTCAGCTGGTAAGGTCTCTCTCTCTCTCTCTCTCGCTCGCTCTCTTTTTCAGAGATGAAACTGAATGGATGAATGGACTGAGGTAAAAATTGGATTCATAAGAAAATATTTGAGACTTTTTTATCTTCATGTTCCCTTTCTTTCACTTCATCCTCATTCCCCAGACCTATCAGACCTATCTTTATTATATGCTCTGTCCTGCTCTCTGCTACCTTATGTGTGCGCGCACACACACACACACACACACACACGCACACACACACACACTCAATCCAGTCTCAATCATATGCTTCACTTTGCCTTTCTCACTGTCTCCTCTTACACTCTTTGACTTGCTTTCTATGTAGCCTCTCCCTCACTCATATTCACTTCAGGTTCTTGTATTTTTTCCCCACCTCCATCTGTCTCCCTGCACTGTATCTTAATCCAGCCGTCTGTGGACCTGCCAGTAATGGATTGGAGCATGGCTGTATGCTGAGCCTGTTCAATAAGCACAGTGTATATTCTGCTGAATAGAGCCCATAGATGCATACAGTTCACATATAGAGTACTATGTCTGCATGTGTAGGTTGGCACTATTTTGTGTGTTGTGCATTTATCTTTGTATGTTTGATTGGAGGCATCTTGTGTGAATTTGTGAATAAATGTGAGTGCATTTAAGTATGTATATGCATGTATTTCCCTCTCTGTCTTGCTCATGATTGTGTGTGGTTCATAACACCTTTTCCCCTCTTCCAGTATTAGACCATTCCTTGATTGATCAGAGGTTTCTGCAGTGCTACAGGGCTAAATCTGGAGCTTCACAATGCAGAGTGTGTGTGTGTGTGTGTGTGTGTGTGTGTGTGTGTGTGTGTGTGTGTGTGTGTGTGTGTGTGTGTGTGCGTTTGTGTGTGTGTGTGTGTGTATGTGTATGTGTATGTGTGTGTGTGTCTCGTTCCAGACAGCAGAGCCAATGTTCTCACCTGGCTATTCTGATGAGGCTATTTCAGTCAGTCACTTCTCTCCTCACTCAAATTGATGTAGAATTTCATGTGGAAGCAGAATTGAGGGTTGATGCAGTGGGGGGAGTAGAGAACATCTCAAAAAACTAGAAAGATAGTAGCAAATGCCAGAGAAGTGACAGAATGCAAGACCGAAGTAGTGACATGGAAACTGGTTTGAGCTATAAAGTGAGAGTAATCTCTCAGACAAAGAGAGAGACACAGGATACAACTCATAACCAAGACAACATCAAAGGAAGAATAGCTCAGTTGTGTCGTTGTGAGTCAGTCAGTCTTTATCGGAAACTGTATCTTTGTACGGAGGTGAAGTGCTGCTGTCTGTGGTGTGGTTTCTGGTGCAACAACCTGGTCTGACAACTGTTAACGTATGTCTTCACTTGTGAAAGCTGTCTCTGTGTGTTGAGTTAGCGAAGACTCACTGTTCTCCTTCTCCATGTGTAACCATACACTAAATCTATAGTTGGAAAGCCTTTTAAGGAATTTACCTCTCATTCTGATGCTTCTGTATAGAATTGGGTTGCTAAAAAATCTCTTTTTCCTGTTAGGATTAAGGTGATCATGATGATGACCATTGGTAACAGTGATAAAGTGAGGCCAACTACTATTGTTGCAACATTTGTGAGTCACTGACCCAGCAACTAGATACAAAACTGTACCGTGAATTCAAAAAAAGAGCCTACATATGCAAGAATCCAGAATCTGCATTATTAACCACCACAATTAAGTTTAAAAAGTTATACAAAAATTACTTGGCAGTTTTGGCTGCACATTTTGTTGTATTTCATAGATAAGTTATGGTTGTATTGCTTGCTTTTGCTGTTCACGTCATGTCAAGGCAGTTTGTCACTGCTGACATCTACAGGCTGAGCATGTTCATGTCAGATATCCCACCAGTGACTTCACTATCCATTACCATGCCTTTATTTACTCAGCTGTTGGGTTATGAGAAGTCTATAGCTGGTACTTCTCGCTAAGCAGGTACTAGAATAGGATTTAGCTTTTAATATTCCCTAAACCTCTACATCATTTGCACATTTTCAGTCAGTAGAAATGTTCATTCTTTTTGGGGTCTAATGATATTTGATTCCCAACATTTCTTAGCACTGGCCATTCGGCACCGTCATAATCCCTTATAGGTAATATAGTAAAATTACTCAAATATTTGTGTGTTTTTGGTTTCTTGGTTTAGTGTTCAACCAGGAATTTTTATGTAGTGTCATGCATTGTTTTCCCTTTCTCATGTTTTTAGATTCAAGTATAATAACACCCAGAGATATTCAGTGATGCAGTTCTGTTTCACATATGACTTTGGTAACTCTTTTGATTTGTGAACAAAGAGATACATGAATATACTATTTTATATTAATATGCACCTTCTTGCACACCCTTTGCTGTGCATACAACTTGGCTAAAAAAAATTTTTTTGAAGACATTTAACAATTCCTCTTTCTCTTACATACTCTCATTTTTTTTCTCTTTGCATATATAACAGGGTTGTTTGTAAAAATTCACTGAATCTCATTCGTGTCTTTGTTTCTCTAACCTACTTAATTATCACTCTCATCAGGATTCATCAGCCTCATCACATTTTCTATAATTACTTAGCTAGGTCATTTATCCTCTTTATTATTCATATTAATATATTGTTCTCACTCTAACTCTTACTTATCCTCATCTATAAACAGGTCTCTCTCTATTCTTATCTAGATATCTGTTTTGGTACGTCTGTCTTTCTCCCTGATTAGCAGTAGTTTAGTAAGGTCTCTGGTGTTTTCTGCTATGTAGTCATGAAGTCTCTGCATTCTAACACAGCCACTGCAGAAAACAATGATGGGTCAGAAAACTATCCACTAATAATTAATGCGAAGCAAAATTCATTTTCCTTCTTCGAGGTTTAGTAGCAAAATAGCAGCACAGCTTCAAAACTGAAATCGGACCATGTCCTCTGCCTCTGTCCTCTGGTGTTTTAAGGGTGTGGCACCTTCTAACCCTTCCCCTAATCAACTAATTCCAGACTACGATGCTATATGGACAAGGCCATTAAACGTATTTCAAGTTTTTCTGAGACAATCTGGGAACCGAAAACATCTCTCTGAGCATTGGCCTAAAATGTCGCAAAGATCATGTCAGCGCTAAAATGCTTTGGGGAAACCCAGTCTCTCTTATCTATGTAGCCAAATGGCTAGTTTTGCCTTTATAGCCCATTTTATCACCGAGGAAATAGATGAATCAGAGCACTTAAGCCCACAGCTAGTTAATCTCATTGTTAAAATTGGATGCAATAAATGAAATGGGTTTAGGTTTTACAGAAGAAGGAAGAAGAAGATATCGCTGTAATATGTTTTGACTCGTTTGTTTTTCTTTCAGGGATTCGAGTAGGTCTACTGAAAGATGAATGTAGTCATAAACCTGAGAGAACAGCCATTAAATGTTGTCTTTTTTTCTCCCTGATGGACGGAAGGATCCTTTTGGGTGGAAAATCCTATGAACTATATGGCATATTGTTATATCTGAACAATATGCTCCCACTATTTAGATAAAGTCTATTGTCATTTGGTTCTATTTATAAAGTCTTTATAATGTCTTAGCAGGTGATTTTGTGCATGACCAAATATATCTACATACATTTAAAATGGTTTTTCAAACATAAACAGTGATGTTGCAAAATTCCAATCTATACAACTCACATCACAGTGACTTGCCCAGCCCAATTGTGCTCTTTGTTTGTGACATTAACCAATTATTAATTTATAAGCTGACAAACAAGGTAACATTTTGATGTTCTCCACGCCTTGTTACTCATGGATTCTCATCCACATTGGCCGCTGCATCTTTTTTGGTATGAATCTTTTCACACGCTTGGTATGATAGATGATAGGTTAATTCTTGTGACTCTGTAAGAGACTGGTGTGGTGAAAAACCTCAGTCTGTTTGACTGCGATGTAACATTTACAGCCAGCTTGATCGTTCCGTGATCGTGCCCACTCATAGACATGATAGAATTGTACAGCTCAAGGAACCTTGCACATTTATATTTAATCTCCTAACTCTCATCCTTAATGCATGAGGAGAATGGGAGACCCCATCAACCCCACACCTCCCCTTGGCTTGCCCCGCTGGGAGAGGGAAAGAGGGGGATTAGAGCAGTGTTAAGTCTGTGGTGTGAATAGGAGTCTTGAGCCTGCCACAGTTATTCACTTCCCCCATCACTTCCTCCTACCCTCATGAACTCCCTCTGTCTATCTTTGCCATATTTCATTCCACTTCACCTCCAAAACAAGAACACACACATCTAACGTGTTACATATTTGTGAGGAACTCCTCATCCCTAAACAGAATCTCATCTCCAACGATTCTCATTTTCTCAAATGAGAAAAAGACGTTGGACGTTCTCTGCTCGGACGTCTTTTTCATTTGAGAAAAAGACGTCAGAGCAAGTACAATGCTTGCCTCATGATTTCCTAACTGTTAGTTATTCCAACTTATTTGTTCAAATCTTCTCAGCCCTCTGTGAGCTTAATGAGAAGGAGATCCAACTAATTGATCATATGCCATGTTTTTTTCAGTATCCTCTTTGCATGTGTTTTTTCATGAACCTTTCCCCGGGTCCTGATCAGTTTCAGAAGTTTGGCTCATTATTTCCTGTCTCTATGTGGACTCTGTTGAATGTGTTATATGGATGCAGGGTGGGAGCTTCATCATCACTGGCTTGTAACTACTCCATCACACAGAAATCAATAAGTATTTACCCGTGATAAAATTAGTAATCACTCTCTGTCAACCCTCTAGATTTTTCTGTCTCTCTCTTTTTTCGTACAGACACACAACAAACTAGCAGTAAAGTGTGTTAGTCATCAGAAAGCATTAGGAATGAGAGTAGAGAATTTTACTTGTTTAAAATTGTGATTGTGTGTGATTTAGTCAGTCACACTAACAGTCAAGAACTAGGTGTTGCCTGTGGTCCAATAAGTGAAACAAACAATGCAGTTCACAATAATGCATTAAGGTACCTAATGGGAAGTGGATTTCACTTAAATACCTCTTCAGTCAAAGCTTAAAACTAGCATTGCAGTCATTATGTGTAAGTGTGCAGGCTACAGAAGCACACTTTGAAATTACAATCCTACTGTTTAAGTGTTGCTAATAGCACTGTTATGATTGTAATAATATATGTATTGATATTTAAGTGGAGTACTACATTAATAATGGGATGTGTGTGATGGAGAAACAAGGCATCAAATGCAATGTTTAAAGGTTTTAGATGTTAAATGTACATTAGTTTTACAGTGAATCATTTTAAATACAATCCACTGTATAGTAAATGGGGAGTTTATGTGTTCATTTTATTGAATCCCCTTTAGCTCCTGCCATAGCGGTTGCTAATCTTACCAGAGGTCCACACATTAAGTAGATGTCCAAATAAAATTTTAACGCAGTTTTAGAACGCTGAGTCTAAAACTAAAAAATTAAAGATGAATTAAAACAAATCAACTCTTTGTGATATAACAACCGAATCATTTAAACCTATCAATTAATGGTTAAAATTACCATATAAAATATGTAAGAAATACAGGCAAATATGACAAACAACTAATAATTAAAACAATACAGCTGCATTTAAGCACTTAAATTCTACAGAAACCCTGTGTATAAATATGTTTTAAATCGTTTGTCCTGGGTCTAGGGATGACAATTTGTTGGTAATCCTTGTGGATACACATCTTAAGAGTCCCTAATATTGTATAAATCTGGTTTATATTAATACATTAAACTGAGCATTCCCCGTTCAATATGTCACACATTAAGAACAAGCCACTGAACTTCTTAAACTCCACCCCACAATACAGTGTTTCCCTGTGGGTTTGGGGAATGGCGGGGGGGACGTACAATACAGCAGGCCTATTAGAAGAGAGCACTGAGGGGGCAGCACCCCCAGACTTGACATCTTTAATATTGCATGTTGGCACCATGGTTCCTCGCAGCCTCAACTAGCTTCCCAGCTTCAGTTTAGCTTGGTGCAGAATTGTATATGCAGCTGTTGGTATTAGTGTTTGGGTGGATGTTTGTGTGTGTGTGTGGGGACAGCCAGCACTGCCTAATGTGGTGATGGAGGAGATGTGCTGTAGGTTTGCTCGTTGTCGCAGGAGGACATCTTCTCTCACCCTGACACTTCCCCGATCTAAACTGGTAAGACTTGAGAAATAGAGGTTCGGCTTTCTTCCAGAGCAGAGGGGGGACCAATTGTATTTGTCCACCTGACATTGAAATAGAGATGAAATCTTGCTCCCTCGCTTTCAAGGAAATCTCATGTTTTAAATTCCTCAGTCTGTCTCTAAGTACTTTTTATAGTGTACTATATATTGGTCTAAAGTTGTCTAAAATTTAAGTAATTTAATGTTAACTTATTTTTGATCAATTAGGGAATCTGGGCTTTACTTTTGCTTGACCCGCATCCATTTTAAATGTGTCTGTATCAGTGTCTACTAATGCTGTGTATCAGTATTCTCTGCTTAAGAAAAACTGTATCAGGTTTACACTCTGTTTCTTGGTGCTCTCTATTAGGATTTTGTGGGTTGTGTAACTGTATTTCTACCAAGGTATAATGTGCTATGTACTTGGGGCTTCTTTTGTATGTACTTCATCCAAATCTCTCTAGTGGAGGTAAAATGAATCCCTTTATTCCAAGAATATGGGGCCAATTAATTGAAATCAGAGATGATAGAGAATGTCTTTACTGCAGGTCTATGCAATACAAGTAGGATGAACCAACTTACAGTACATTGCCTCTCTCTCTCTCTCTCTCTCTCTCTCTCTCTCTCTCAGTACTGCCTGAGTGACAACTTTGTTTCATTCAGAATCTTAGGGCCTTGAGCTCTCAGTGATTTTGATATTGAGTTGTGAGCTGTCATTGGAAAAGGTGATGACAAAATAGAAACAAATGGATATTGTTTGTGTCAATGTTTGAATTTTACATTGTTCAAACTGTATTCCAACCCTTAAGTAAATAAGAATTTAGTTTAAAGAATTTAGTTTCTTTGTGGCCTGCTTGAGTTGGCATACATATTTCTGCCTTTGGATGTGCTTCTAACTGAGTTTTAGTTTTCTCATGTGTCATGCATTATTTGAAGTGTGTGAGTATACAGTGGCTGGCGATATAAGCTGTCTGCATAAAAAAAGGCTAGTCAAATAGAACTGCCACTTTCAGGATTTACAGTTTTGTTTTATGAAAGTAACTCTAAAAATATAAAACCAGAAACCAGCCTTTGATCATAATTTATAGCTGTCTGAAGTATCTTCAGCTCCATCCTCATCATGTTTAATTATCTTGGAGTATAACATGTGAAACAATGCCAAACCAGCTTTGGCTTTCAAACTGATGAATTGGCTGTGTGTGCATGTGTATTTGTGTTTGTAAGTTTGGTTGTTCACCTCTGTTGAAGTCACATCCTTTCTCACCTTTGTGTCTCTCTTTCTGTCTGAACAGCTTCCAGCTGATCTCAATAAGATGCACCTAACAGACCACGCCCACCAGCAGGTGATGCACATGCCGCCCAGCCAATCAGGATGCAGCATTGCCAGCGACTCTGGGAGCAGCAGTCTATCAGATATTTATCAGGTGTGATACAGACCTCATTTCCTGTTAAAATTATTTTCCCTTTCTTGTTTGTTTATTAGTTTGTATTTACCCTTTGATTTCTAGGCTGTACTGAAACCACTCTGAAAAAAATCTGTATGCAGTTTGATATTGATGATCTCCTAAAGCTCCAGCTCTATTAAACCTTTTGTTTTTTAAGTTTACTGTTAGTTTGCTTTTAAAGGTTTTCACTTACACACTTTGCCATCATCCTTTCCGTCTCCGTCACATTTGTTTTAGCTTGCATCTTATCATAAGAAGTTCATTGACCAACATTGGTAGAATCTAAAATATAGAGAATTCAGGGTGTGGAAGTGTAGTGCTTCATCACTTTGTCTTACAAATTAGGTTTTGGAAAAATTCTCTTTATTCTTTTCACGTGAGTTTCTTAAAAAGAAAGCTTTTGATGATTGAAAAGAAAATGAAGCTTTTCTCTTCCCTGCCACCATTATTGCATTGCATACATAAAATAAGGAGCCCTTTTCAAACCAGTGACAAACCCCCGTCTACCGTAGCTCTTCCACCACCACACTGTGACAACATCTGTTCTCTGGCAAACATGGATTACTGATGGTGGCTTCTCCACAGCTTGATTTGCTTCAATTCTATCAGTCTAACTGTAGCATATCTGTCAGCACCTTTCCCTTCGTCCTTGTATTTTTTTCCCCTCCTTGGTATCTAGCTAATTATTTTGCATCAGATGTGCAGCCTGATGATCTGTCTCCCTCTGTACTTCCTGCTGCGGAGGAAAGGTCACATGGAGGAAATAAACCTAACCTTTCAAGCTCTGTCTATACCTATGCTACATATAAAGAAGCTGTAAACATCATCAGTGTAGCTGGGTTTATGATGGTCATTTTTCAGGCAGTAATCCTTAATTAATTACATCATGAAACATCCTTCTTTCCCATTTGGTTTTTGGCATTACAAATAAACACACATTACACCTAAAATAAGCAAAGATCCACCCTAAGTTAATGAAAGAATTGAAAAATATGTAGCCTTTTTAACTGGTATCATTTAATAAAAATTAATTCATTTTTAAATTTGTTTTCTTAGCGTCCTGTTCCAAACCTTGCTTTCCTCACTGACGGTTGCTTTTAATATCAGCAAACTAGGAAGCATATTCTGTGGTTGCATTTATTGCAATCACCCATCTTAACGAACGAAGTGTAAAATTAAGTAAGTAAGTTCAAAAGTATTGCCAGACAGGAGGGCCTTTGTACCTTACTCTCCTGTTTTATCAGCCTCATCTTTACATGACTTTCCTTAACATTTAATAACTTAGTGTGCTTTAGCATGAAAATGCCTCCCGTGAGTTTAGGGTACTTAAATGGCCGCGAATCAATTATACATTAAAATGAACATGACAAAGCTGTCATCTCACCATTTTAATCCCTCATCCATATCTCCCCTCTTTATACAGAAAGTTTTAATGAATCAAAGAAACTTTAATATTATCTTCTCAGCCTTCCATGCAGTTTTTCAGTTTTCTGTTCCTCTGCACAGCATGCATGACATATTCTGCATACATGTATTCGTATAAAAGTGGGAGGGGTTCCTCTTTACACCAGCTCCTTGGCATTTTTAGCATTTATCAGTGAAAGTGGTGAGATCCGTTAACTACAAACTACTAATGAGTTTGTCACAAGTTAATGAGCTGGTCTGATCAGTAGGTGTTAACAGAGCTAATATCTTGAACTCTGATGGTTTAGTAATAACATCTTATTTTACTAGTTTTTGTAAGTCAATGGTGAGAAGAACCAAATGCAAGTAGAGTGTAGGTACATTTGATTCATAGTACCCCTACATACCTTGCCTAAACAAATTCGCTATAGTCTCTTTCCAAAAGTGTCGTGTTATTATGTTGCAGATTTAACATGAATTATCCCCAAAACAATGATATAAATACAGAAACAAAAACAAAACAAAACACAGAAGTGAAGGAAAAAGGGAAACACACAACTTAAATATTTACTGAGAGTGATGCAAAATATTAACATGGACACAAAATTTTGCATCAAACAGTTTTTCAAAGTGGCCAGGTATATACCAAGACTATTGACATCAATGATCCCAGTGAAGGAGAAATTTCTTCTGAACTTGGAATACTGGTTGAGCATAAGACACTCTAGGAACTGTAATTGTCTGTTCACAAGGAGAAGAATTCACAAGAAGAAGGCTTTAAGAAACTATTAAATGGACTGATCTTGTCAGCTCAGCATTAAGATCGGTGATTGAATGAGTTATGATTAGCCCTTTAGCAGTTGTCAGCAGAGTTTTGCAGCAAGTCACCCATGCTTTCAGCAGAAAACAGACTAAAAGAGCATAAATCAGATATTTCAACCACCTTATCTCCTACACGTCGTACTATCTGCCAAATCCTGTCCTCCCTCCTCTGCCTGTTTGCGAGTGTTTGCAGATTGATGTGAGTCAGGTCACCCTGGGTTGGACGTTTGACACGGAGACCTGATCTCTTCATCCTAAGATTAGATATTTATCACATGGCTCTGATCCCATCAGCTTTTCACTGACCCAGCTCTGTGTTTGTTTACACCTGTCTTAAAGTGCTGACCCTCCAATCGCTGCGGTCTTTGGCTGTCAGTACAACAGACTTTTTTGTCGTTGGCTTCTCCCACTCATTCTCTTTTTTTTTCCCCAACTCCTTCTCATACCCTGACTTAACCCATAGTTATTCCGCCACTTTTCAGCCCTTTTCGCCTATTCCTGTTCTCACTTCTCATATTCCTCCTTTGTGCCCTTTCCCTCCTTTATATCCCTCTCCCTCCTTTATATCCCTCTCACGTCAGTCACCTTCTCTTCTTTTATTATACTGTACCCCCCACATCAATCTATTCTTTCCTTTGCTTTTGCTTCCTCTCTTTCATCACTTGGCTACTGTACAGTATATCCTGAACCTCTGTATATTCCTCCCTTCTTTTTCTCAGCTGTCTGTCTTTGTTCTGTAAGTAATGTCCTCGTGGCTCAAACTTGTTCTAAGACCAAGAGAATTGAACTGAAAGGGTACATCCTGCATTCTGAATAAACTAGGCTTACATAAGCACTGGAAGATATATCTGTGGCAGTGGGTGAGAGGGAAAGAGATTCAAAATATAGCAAGGTGTTATTGTCCCAGGATTTATCCCCTGCCTCAATGCCTCTATTTAACAACAAAGGTTAAACTTTTAAAAGGCCACTTTTTCTGCCACTGCACTTTGGCCTGTGTGTTGTTATACACACCGTTGGCCCAGTGAACATGAGATAAATTTCTTCCAAGAATCGATTAGTAAAAAAAATAAATAAATAAATCAGGATTTACATTTTACTTTGGACAGGAACCCTCATTACAAATTGTCTGGACTTGTTTAATCTCATCTTCTGGGCAAGGACAGGACAGAGCTGAGCAATTGGTGTGTTTAAAAGTCCTCTAAATATCTTGTCCAACCTAATTAAGATGGACCTATACCTGAACTTTGGATGGACTGTTAGCCCCTTGCCTCAGAGAAACCCATAAAGCCTGTTGGCCAGCTACCCAAAGAGCAAGAGCTCAATTGCACGGTTTATCAGGAGTTCATCTTGTAGTGTGTAGGGCAGAAAAAACAGCTAATATCGCCCAATCAAATGTTCTCCAATCTACTCATTCAATACTAGCAAAATGTTGGTACATTTGGTACCTACAGGATAATATCTGTAGGTATGTAGAGTAAATACTGGTTTCATTCTCAGCGTGGTCTAGTGCTGCCAGTTGTCATTGCAACAACACACAATGTCTGTGTACATGCATAACAGCATTTTACAGCAAAATTGGCCAAGTTTGTACTTGTGAAACTAAGTGATGAATATATAGTACTGTACATAACTTCGTAACTGAATGTTCCTTGTATTCCTTTTTTCCAACTTACATTTTTCCTCATATCAAATACCAGAGGAGTAAGTAACTTCTCTGCCTTGCTTATTAACAAACATTAATTAAATAGCTAAATGCAAACAGAGAGAGGTAAAATTCAGGCTCAATTTTGTCACTCCAGAGAACATTTGCTGCATTTTCTCTTTGTTTCCATGCCTACTTGCTAGAGCTAACAGATGGCATGCAATGCTACCAAAACCACTGGAGAGCTCCTCTTTTTCACCTCTAGGTTGATGGTTCAATTCCCCACTGACCTGAAAGCCCTTATGCCCTTTTAGAACCAGGCTCTGCCAACCATCTGTCTGCTCTGCACATGGGAAATATGTTGGAATATCAGTTATTACTGCTGGATTTAAATATTTGGCCGTTTGCCTCTGTTTTCTAGTTTTAGGCCCTGGTGTCTAAGTTTTATAGCTCAGGGTCACAGATACAGCTGCTCATTCTAAGATTATTCCTCTATGCATTATGTCCATGATGTGTCACTTTAAATAGTCATGAAATAAAGGAAAGCAGATTTGATTGTTTTTTTTGAAGATATGATGTTACTAACTCCTCTAAAAAGAAGAGACATTGATAAATCTTTACACTTGATCCCTAACTTACATACTAATTGTCAAAAACTAAACTATAGGAACTATTTGATGAATAAAGGTCATCACTTTGAATTTGGATGCCTTTTACATTTTTTAAAATTTCTTTTTTCACAACCAGTCCTAACTGATTGTTGTCCTGCACTTCATGTGTTTGCTCCTTTTATACCCCTATAATAAAATAGAATTAATTACCATGTGCTAATGTCAAAACTGTCTTGTAATGGTATTTAATACCCTCAAACTTAATTTCAGGTTGCTTTGAATCAAATCTCCATTGGGTCACATTATTGTCCTGCCTGAAACCTAATACCATAGTACAGACTAGTGCACTGCAAGCCATCCTGTCATGGTCCAAATGGCTGCTCCAGTAATAATGTCTATGTCATATTATTGCTAGAATTTAAGCTTCAGATATATCTTTTTGAGTCAAGAGAGATAAACTCTAATGCAAACGAAACCCAGTCTAATTAAATTTTATTAAAAATACATGGGATGCAGCTTTTTAGAGATAATAGTTAAAAAGCATGGTCATTCAAATCAGTCACTATTCTCTATAGATGTTTTCCTTCCATTGTGCTACCGTTACTTACCAGCCACTGTGCTGCTTTCTCCATTGTCTCCTTGCTCCAGGCCACAGAGAGTGAGCTTGGAGATGTGGACCTGTCTGGACTTCCAGAGGCTGCTGTGGACAGCGAGGAAGAGGAGGAGGAAGATGAGGACTTGGAGAGAGCTTCAGACACTCTTCTTGGCCGAGATCTAGTCCGAGAATGTCTGGAAAAAGACCCAGTGGACCGTAACGATGACGACATTGGTCAGTCTAACTCTGCACAGCTCATAATCAAGTCTTTTTTTCTTGGTATTTCTATTAAAACATGATTAAATTTGTAGAAGCATTCTCATTTGCTTGAAAAACAAACTATTTTTGCTTTCAACCAGTCAATAGAACACTTTACATATTGATAAAAACTGACTTAACTAAATTTAAATTTTCCATTTTGTCATATCCTTTTTTTGGTGGATTTTGACCACTGTCGTTTTCTGTTATGGTCTCAATGTTCATGAGATTCAGCCCTCACAGACGGCATCTATAATTTTGTAAGCACACACTGGGGAGAAACACAAATACCCGTCTCACAAAAAGTCCCCTCTCGGTGGTCCCTTAACAGTAGTGACCTTTCAGTGTGTATTTTTAAGCAGGCAATCAGAGAGACATCCTCATTAGCGGGACCCAGTGGGGTCCTGGAGGAGAAGGTGACCGCATCAGAGAGCTGAGAGAAGTTGTAAAGGCTTGGCCCTGTTGTGTGCCTGCTGGGAGGCTGGCCCTCACCACAGACTGCTTGCACTCACACCTCACTGAGAAGAAAGAGAGAGAAGTTGAGGGGAGCTTGTGTCAGACCCAAGTTCAAGCCTTTTTCTTCCTTCTTCAGTTTATTTGCTCATATTTATTTTACTAGCTTGGATTGTCTGCCCTCTTCAGAGATTCTCTGGAAGTCTTTTCTTAAATCTTTGGGCAGGATCATGCTCATCTGGGTTTTGCCCAGTGGTTCCAAACCTGGAGGCTCAGACCCGTCCACGGGTTGCCAGATAAATCTGAGGGGTCATTAGATGAAAAGCAGAAAAAAACATTTCTACTACGCAGAAACTTCAATCCTCTAGATATTAATTACTGGATAATTGTACTTCTTAAGGCCTCTAAAATGTATTCAAATAAAACATCCACTGAGGGAATTATCAGTCTTTGGTTGAACTGCTCCCAACTTAAAAGGATTTGCAAACTGACGAGGGGTCGCACATAGACGTCCGGTATCTTCCTTTTAAGGATTCAGGGGCCGTAAAGGTTTGGAAACAGCACTTCAACAGTTCTTGAATACTGTCAACAAAAATATTTATAATTGTATTACCACCTTACAATTTATATTGATTCCATTACTACCTGAGTAGAAACATTGCACTAGCACATTATCGGTCAATGTTGGCAGTTTGTGGTAGTCAAACTTTAGTCCCAGAAGAAGTGTTTATTTTTTACACAGTAATGCTACCCAGTGTAGCTTTACAAAAACAATGATTTAGCACATCAGACTAGATTCCTGTGATAGTCATAAACACATACTAAATTGGATCTGAACTTATCTTTGAGAGACCAAAGGCAAGAAATGAAGAGAGGAAATTACAGAGGCTATAACAGCAGGGACAATGAAAGGGAGCTACTGAGCCAGCGTGCATGGTGTGCAGGTTGGAACCAGGTAACTCTGCTCCCAGCCACGGTGCAGAGGATGCAAACAGAGGATCAGTGGGAAAGGAAAAGGATCTGAAAATTACGCAGTAGGGATGATTAATATTTATATCTACTTTGAACCACCTTAACACACTGATAGTATGCACCGATCCAATCCTCAAGTTCAAAGCAAAATGGTTATTAGCTTAGTTACTGGATGAAAGAGTTATGATATTAGGTGTTTTTTGTGCTAGATTTGTGAGATTTAGCAATATTAATGTCATAATAATGTTTGGTTCTATTTTTGACAGTTTACAGTTTGCTAGGAAAATAGATATAGATGTATAGGTATGTGGTATAAGAGAGTAAACAGTAATACCAAAGCCTAAAAGCCTTGGGACTACAATTTTTACAATTTTATTTACATTTTATAATTTTTTTTTGAACTGACATTAGCCCTGGTGATTTATGTGAGTAAGGCCTCCTTTCAGAAGGGGCTTTGTTTCAGGAATGCTGCTCATTTTCTGAGAGAAAATGGATGCAAATGTACCTGCACACATTGATACATGTTCTTTTAAGCAAACTTTTTTCATCCAGTTTATTGTCTGTCTTCTCTCTCCCTTTCGCTTTTTATGCCAAAAAGAACAACTACTGGAGTTTATGCATCAGCTCCCTGCCTTCGCCAACATGACCATGTCTGTGAGGAGAGACTTGTGCGCTGTCATGGTGTTTGAGGTGGTGGAGCAGGCTGGCACAGTCATATTGCACGACAAACAAGAGGTATGAATGGACCAACAGCACATATAGAAATTTTTTAAAGTTACTATGAAAGTTATATTTAAGTCTTTGAAAGTTTCAAACTTTAAGAAGTATTAAAAGTATTGCATATGCAGAAATTAGAGGTAGCATTTTTTCATGTAACTGGCCTATTTTCCAGCATGTCGTCCCTAGATTAATCATGAAACAGGGTAATAATGATATGCCAAATATGTTTTGTTATTTGCTTTATTAGGGCAATTACACTGAATTCACATAGCAATTAACTTAGTGTTTATCTTTATTCATTCTGAAACTTGACATGTTTGCTGTCTTGCTGATCCTTAATTTGGTCATTAATATAATTACAGTTAAAACATTTTCCATCCGTCTTTCAATAAAAAAAAATGCACGCAAGCCATAAAAACATGAAGTGGATTGTTGTAGGGCCCCATAGGTAAACCTAGCAAATGTAGGTTAAATGAAAAAACAAAGGAAGATACGGGAGAAAGAGCACAAAAATACAAACGAGTGCACATACATGTATTGACACATTTTTTTAATTTACACACACACACACACATACATCCTCGCCATCTACCAGTCTATCCAAAGCTAATACACATACAAAAACTGGTATGTGCAAAGCCACTCGGGAGCCCAAAACGATCTGTCAATCACTCGAGCTGCTTCACAGCTAATTAATTACATTACATGCCTGAGAAACAGGCGCTCTGTTATGGCTGTTTGGTTACACATAGCAGCATTAGACCCAACTGGGTGATGAATGGCAATGAACTGCCAGCCGCCAGGCTCGGTAGGATGGGAATCTACATCAGCGAGACGAAACCATATGCACACACTCAATTTTATCCATGAATCCATGAATAGGCAGGGCACATTGTATGTGTGTATGTGCCTTCATACTGTCTGGGTTGTGTCATTTGATGGACAGGTCTCCTGCACTCCACTGATTCTCTTTGGACTTGTATTGAAGGTCAAAGAGACACACTTGGCTCCTCTCACAAGTGAACACAAATGTAAATGAATGAGAGAGGGGAAAAAAGTCTAAAATAATCTAACAGAAGTAAAAAGAGAGATACAGTGCCTCAGAGGACAGAATGGAAGAGAAATTGGAACAGGGAGCACACAACGTTTTAATTTTCTTAACTTGCCGTTTAATTTGAGGCCAAAGAACTTGACAAACATTCCTTTGCAGGCTCCCATAAATATTCATGATATAACTTCATAGCAGATATGCTATAAGAAGCGTTATATTTATGCAGGCTTTATAAAAAAGGATCCCCTGGAGGATGTCGGTGGACAATATATTGATGGTTGATTACCTTACCTCACCTCACTTATTACCATTTCATCATTGCAGAGGAAGTAGTACAGTGACAGGCTGAAAGAACTGGGAAAAGAAAGTGAAAAGCAATGAGAGAACTGGAGATTTGCTTGGTGAGAAACCGTGAGAGAATGAATAGGCAATGAGGAGGAAATCTCTGTTACAGTTGAGGAGGGAGCCCAGGGCTCGTTCACGCTGCCTCCATCCGCTCACACTCAGGATGAATGGCTTGTTTTATTATGCCTGCCAGCATCTCCTTTACAGAAGCTACTGCTAGAGACACAATGCCTCTTCACCACCACAGTCACACTTCACACAACGCACATTATGTTCACAATATACTAAATGTCACTTACTAAAATACAGCCATTTTAACATTAATCCACATGCACCTGAATAGGTTTGTTGCTTGGATAGTCCGCTACTTCCAAAGCCTTCAAAGATAACAGATTTATTACAATAGACTGATATCCAGTGTGCCCTGCAGAAGATAAATATATATATATATAAAATATAAATATATGCCGATCAACCAAATATATTTGAAGCTGTTTTTTGTATGCCAATCCCAGTTGTATCTACAACCCTGTTAATACTTAAGAGTTCTTTTACTACTAGATATTAAGTACATATGGATATACAATATATTGACATAGCTGTGGAGGAGATCATGAAAGGAAAGCAATAAAAAACACACAAGCGAGCATTAATATTGCTAGTAGAGTAACTGCAGACCAAAAATATTTGACGATGTATGTTGATTATTTTGATGATGTCTCCATGCACCCGTCTGCAGCTTGACCTCTGGTATGTTATCCTGAATGGGGCGGTTGAGATCAGCCACCCAGAAGGAAGAATGGAGACTCTCTGTATGGGCAACAGTTTCGGGATTTCACCCACACTGGACAAACAGTACATGAACGGAGAAGTTCGCACCAAGGGGGATGACTGTCAGGTAAAAAAAAGACTGATGGAGAAGAAAAAACAAAAGAAAGCATGTAATAACTGTTGAACTGCTTGCCACAAGAAGGTAATTTGCATTTACAGTGAAAACCTGCTGTTGTTGTACATAAAACACATTTCCCTTGAAAACAAACATAATTTGGTTGATTTCAGTGTGTGTCATGGTGCAACAACAAACAATGAGGAAATTATTTTGTCAGCAAAAATAGACTGACATGTCCCTTGTTACTAATAGTTATATCTCGGTAATTACAAGAAGATCTTCAATTTTCTGTTTAGTTTTGCCCTGCTTAACCTTTTGATGCAAATTTGCATCACAGTACATGAATCGCAGAGTAAAATATTGCATTTCTTTGTTTGACTTTGGAGTAGAACTAAATATTTGTACATCTGAATTTAGAGGTTTTCATTTTTGCCTTTCTTCCATTGGGCTTGAAGGTGATATATAGAAATTTATTACCAATCCCTTCGGAATACTTAAGAAATAGAGAATCTTGGTTATAAATTGAGTTACAGGCCTATTGTAAATTGTCACAGAGCTGTGATTCCTCGAAATGACTTGAGGTTTCTCACAGAAAGACAGTTCTTATGTAGAGCTGAGACGTGACATTATTAAGTTTTTAAAGCTAAAAGACGCCTATCGTGTACTTGTGGTAACTGTCTCTCTGTCCACATTGCAAAGTTCCTCTAAAGCACACATTGTTTCCTGTTGTCAGATACACAGGAAGTTGCAGATGTAGAGCTTAGCGAGGCAAATGCAGAAATTGATGATTTAGTTGAGGGAAGAGCAGCAAATGACAATTCTTGAGTGTAGCGACGAGTCATGTCTTGCCGTTATCTCTTCAGTATTATATAACAGGAAGTTAGTTTAGCTCATGTGTCTTTTATCAAAGGATGCTTCTGTTAAATGGCTAGTTAAGGGGATTTTGGACCAGCATAGGTACTTATATTGAACCTTATTTAATCAAGTTTAGTTAGTATGAGAAATAGTGTTGTCGGACCTTCCTTCACCCACCACTCCTTCCCATGACTCTCTCTATCAACCCTCATGCTTCCTCTGTGCTGTTGTATGAGTACCCAACTTTGGTGCAGAGCAGTGTTCTGCTCTACTACAAGTTCACCCGCTGTCCCCATGTCATCCTCGACCAGTTCGTCTGCATCGCCCAGGAGGACTACTGGCGCATCCTCAACCATGTTGAGAAGAACACGCACAAGGTGGAGGAGGAGGGGGAGATTGTGATGGTGAAGGAGCACCGCGAACTTGACCGAAGTGGGACTAGGAAGGGACACATCGTCATCAAGGTCAGTGATTTTCAAGTGTCATGTTTTAAGATGTTAAGGAACTGGAGTTCGATCACAGTGTTCAAAAAAGCATTTTTGCTCTTTATGAAGTGTGAAGGGGCGAAGATATGCAAGATGGATTTAGAGACCCAACGTAAGGTGGAGTTAGGCTGGTGATTCACCCAGAGCTCAATCTTTGTTAACTGAATTGTTATGGAAATACATTTAACCTTGTTCAAGAACATATCCTAATTAAGATGAGCCAGGGGAGTAGACAAGAGAGGTTTAATCACCAAGGTTAAGGTTTAGCTGCATGGCAGTTATCAGATAAGCATGTTTAATCTCATCCTAAGCTTGGTCTAACATGACTGACTTAGTAAATCAGAAAATCAGGTTATCAGCCTTTTTTGATTTTTTATGTATTACATACACTCAAATGCTTTACATTGATTTGACTACCACCTCATTATGAATCGACATTTCACATTTCCTCACATACAGTATCTTGCAAAAACATCGATAAGGCTGTGTGTTGTTCTTTGTTGATCGTTAAGCAGCACTGTTAGCACTATTAGTGTACTATTAGTGTTTGCCAGAGCCTTTTCTTGTACGCTACATTGCAATGCGCTGCAAGGCCTTTTGATCCTTTTCCCGTGCCTCCGGAGGCAGCCAGCTATTGATCGGATAATGGGCCTGAACGATTCTTTTGGCTGCCATTCCAAGGAAGGTTGTTGGCTCCAAAACAGATCCAGTGGAGATGAGTCAATTCACAAGTGTTAGCATTTCCGCTTCTGTTTTTGGATTTGTTCTTTTAGTGTCTGACAAAAGTGGATGCTTTCTAGTTTCTATTCCTTGTCGAATTAATCATTTCCCCCAGAAACCTCTGCTCTGGTGACATCAACAAACTTTCTGAAAATAGAGGATTAGAGTTTGTGGGTCTTTTACATTGTATATCTGCTACTTGTGAATTAAAATTATGTTAGATATAGAAATCAAGTATTCAGTCCCAAAAATTACATGTAAGCAGTCTCATAAAAATCTATAGCAAGATACCTCTGCTGCAGTATCTTATATAAACTGCTGTATCTTATAAATCCTCTCAGAGAGGAAGTGTTCTGTGTGTGTGTCTGTGTGTCTGTGTGTCTGTGTCTGTGTGTGTGTGTGTCTGTGTGTGTTTGTCTGTGTGTGTGTGTGTGTGTGTACACGTCTTTTTTTATTGATGAGTGACTGACACTTCAGTTCAATAACTGCATCTTTATAGTTTATGTCCTTGTCACTTTTATGATTACTGTCAACATAATTAATTCAAACTGGTTTGCCCATGTACTCTTTTGCCTGCTGGCTTTTTGTGTGTGTGTGTGATATGATTATATTTGCCCTTGTGTCATTTCAGCTGTCTTACATGCGAATGTATGAGTATGAACCTTGCGGTTTCTCTCTATATCCTCATGTGTGTTTTTGTCTTTATTTTTCACCTTAGGGAACCCCGGAGCGCCTGATCATGCATCTGGTGGAGGAACCATCAGTGGTGGACCCCACCTACATCGAAGACTTCCTGCTGACCTACAGGACCTTCCTGTCAAGTCCCATGGAGGTCGGCAAGAAATTGCTGGAGTGGTTCCAGGTGGACGGCCTCCGGGACACGGTGAGTGTGTGTGTGTGTGTGTGTGTGTGTGTGTGTGTGTGTGTGTGGGTGTCTGTGTGCGTGTGCGTGTGTGTGTGTGTGTGTGTGTGTGTGTGTGTGTGTGTGTGTTCGTTCGTGTGTGTGTGTCTGTTTGTGTGTGTGTGTCTGTGTGTGTGTGTGTGTGTGTGTCTGTGTGTATGTGTGTGTCTGTGTGTGAGTGTGCGTGCGTGCGTGTGTGTGTGTACATTTGCATGGCTATATATTGTGAGGACCAGTATGAGTGTTAAGCTATTGGTTTGCATTTTGGGGAGGTGAGAAAATTTTCGCCAGCCCACATCTTAGGGTGTAGGCATTTAGTTGTGATGGTTAAGGTCAGGGTAAAGGGCTAGAGAATACATTATGAGGGTCCTCACAAGTGGAGAAAGACAAACAAGTCTGTGTGTGTGCACATGCGGTGCGATCAGGTAGCGTTGGTATTTTTTGGTGTTTTTGTGCAATATTTGGATGGATTTACGAAAGAATAAATATATTTTGTGTATATTATCAGGTAAAAAGGAGTAAAGCAAAGCTTGGAAAGTTGTGTGTTTGTGTTTGTGTGTGTGTGTTTGTGCGTGTGTGTGTGCGTACCAGCCAGAATGAATGAATATTTGTCTGTACTTTTTCGTTTGTTTGTGTTGTGTCCAATAAGAGTGGAAGATTAAGGGGTTTAGTTGACTTGGATATGTATGTTAGAGTTTTTCCTGTGTGTTTAATCATTGCAGGGTAGAAACACTTAAGAGGATGAATACTCAGTAAAAACTGTATATACTCATCCATCCAGGACTAATACATGTGTGTAGATTTAAATTATGGTCTTTATGCACCTATCAGCACCCCTAATGTTTTTTATTCATCCATGATGATGGAAATTTATGTGTTGTCGCACTCACATGCCGATCAATACAAGCTCAGCCAGCTCAGCTGTCCTTGAGCCCAGCAGCAATTTATTCATGCCTGACACTCCTATTGTCCATAACTGCTTTAACCAAAGATTAGTCTTGTATTGTCAATAGTCTTTATGTGGTTGTCATTCAGGCTTATAATCTTCAGCTCCATTAAACAGGATTTAATCCTGTACAGAACAGGCAGGGAGAAAGTAACAAATGTGCAAAGAGAGGAAAAGAGAGGGCAGTAAAAAACCAAAGGGAGAGTGGAAAGTGGACATTGATTGATGCTCTGTGTTGATGTATCGGTTGCCGCTCTGACCTTTTGCAAAGGTTAGAGCAATGTTACCACCAGTGTAAATTTGCAGATTTGATTGTTTAAGAATGCTCTTTGCTTTAAATTTTAATTTCTAATTATTTTGGGACAAAATCAACCAGTGGTTAAACATTTTCTCTGCAGCCCTGCACATGGTCATTATTTCGTTTCCCTGCTGTTTCTTGTTACTCTTAACTGCTGCTTTGGACGAAATAAAAACATAAATCCATCATATCTATTTCTATATCCATATCTATATCTATAATTGTGTGTATGTGTGTAAAAGCATATATATCTATGTGAATGTGTGTATATGTAAGAACTCTCAATAAAATCAACAAAACCAAACAATGCAAGGTCAAGAAATAAAAAGTGAAAGTAAATTGATACAAGAACTGTATCAATAGTTAAGTGTGAGTTTCATACCGGCACTGAAAAAAGTTCATTTTCTCCGTAACAGGTAACGAGAATAGTGCTGCTGTGGGTCAACAACCACTTCAATGACTTTGAGGGTGACACTGCTATGACACGCTTCCTGGAGGACTTTGAGAAACATTTAGAAACCACAGTAAGTTCAGACATCAATATATAATAATTTTTTAAATCAGCCCATTTCAGCTGTAGTTGAATTTATCATTTTGTATAAGTTTTGCTCCTTGATTGTCTATAACAATATATGTTTTATATAAATCTTCAAAAACTCATGCCTCTACTAATAAGATAGCAAGAATCTCCAAAGACAGGCACTTTACTTATTGTCAGAATAGCAGCTCGGATCAAAGATTATTTTGTAATCAAATTGGTTCTCATACAAATTCAAAACTGGTTTCAAATCAGCTTTAAGTATTTACCACACGATTGCATTTGCAAATTGTGTTCACATCCAAAAGTACATTGCACACCTATGGAGACAAATATTGATTTAAAAAGCGAGTCTCCTCAAGCTCATTCTCCCATTTTCCTTCCTCAACAGAAAATGAAGGGCCATTTGCGGCTGCTGAACATAGCATGTGCAGCCAAGGCTAAGTGGAGACAGATCACTCTGCAGAAGGCGTCCCGGGAGTCACCCCTCTACTTCAGTGTGCAGGGTGGCAGCGAGAGAGGTTTTGGCATCTTCGTGGAGTCGGTGGAGGAAGGGAGCAAGGCTTCAGAGGCTGGACTCAAGCGGGGAGATCAGGTGAGAGGACGGAATGCAGCATCATACTGTTTAAAATTGTGTGGTAATATACGATACAGTCTTCTGCTATTTGATGTGTTGATGATTTTTATGGACCAACAGGTAAAGAGATCAAGGTAGTTCTTACCTATGGGGCTCTCTCTATATAATTGCCACAGCATCTAACATTATCTACATTCCTACTCTAAATTTTTTGATGCAGGTCAACTGCAAATTCTATATTGCCTATAGAGAAAATTTTCTGGTTGACTGCTTCTCTCGTATGTGTTAATTATTGCAAACTACAGATTCATCAATTCATGCTGACCAGTAGCCACACTGCACTGCATACTTTTGTGTTATTTAGAGAGGACTGGACAAACATCGTTAAGTCTTTGCATTTGATTACAGCTTATAGACTTGCTGAATGTGGCATTTTAATGTCATTATAGCAAACAGGAATACTCCAGACAAATCCCGACATGGGTCCATGTCTATCCGTGAGCATCAATGTGCTTTAGTCCATTTTGACTCCGCACTGCCATAATTTTGTCATCTTTTTTTGTGTCAGATCATGGAAATCAATGGTCAGAACTTTGAGAACATCTCCTTCTCTAAAGCTGTTGACATCCTGAGAAACAACACTCACCTGTCTCTCACAGTCAAAACCAACATATTTGGTAAGTGGAGTATTCGTACTCACATACTACTGCCCATAGAGTTCATATCAGTGTTAATCATTGTGATGATGGTCAATCCTCCTCCACCTCCTCCTCCTCCTCTGTCTGTACCTTTGTTCATTTAGTCTTCAAAGAGCTCCTTAGCAGAATTGTGCATGAGAAGAAGAATGGTGGCCCTCACATTCCAAAGATCCAGGAGAAAAAGGGAAATCGCTTCTCCATCCCTGACCTTCCAGGAGACATGGAGTTCCCCACAGACCACAAGAGCACAAGGAAAATGAAAGCCAACACTGTGTCAGGAGGACGCAACAAGATCAGGAAGATGCTGGAGAAGACGCGCTTCAGCATACTGCCACCCAAACCATTCAGGTAAGACGATTTATGTTACAGGCAGTGTTATAATGGGAAAAAAGTGCATTAAAGTAATATTCCAATCTCAATGTTTTGTTTTGTTTTATTAGTTCCATACAAGCATATAAGACAGATTAACATTAAATGGTGACATAAACAAATCTATCGTTAAATCTGTTTTACTGATCAGATTTGACAGGTAAAACTATATGCCCATATATACCACAGAGTTTGGAGTATAATTTTAAATATTGACATTAAATATAGTCAGATAATAAGCCATAAAGACACATGGCATGACCTGAATGTGACATAGAATCATGGGAGAGCCTTAAAAGATGTATTATGTGAGTTCAGATGGATTTACCTGCTACTAAATGTCTGAAATGAAAACAACTTTAAAGTAAGTTGGCTGGGCCATAATTCTCTCTGACTGGATCTCTCCGCTATCCCTGTATCTGTATCTTAGCAAGCTGTGACCACCTGCAGACAGGAAATACTGGAGGCATGAGCAAAAATGTCTCTTCAAATGAACTGAACTGCTCATTGCACCTAACAAAGCGATACAGAAGCACATGTTTTCAGCCTTCCTTCGCTCGTGGCTTGTATGAGCAGGAGATTGAGCAATTTCACCCAACTCTAAGTATAATACAGTTCCTAAAAAAGTTGAAGTAATACTATTACTTACTTACTTACTTATTTATTAGTAATAAGTAACAGTATGCAAGTCAATCCCATTTCAAGCTATGGTTGCAGGAGCGTTGCTTGAAAACGTGGTGTTTACTTTTCTATTTTCTTATGCGTGGTTGTCTGCGATGCACCCCTTCATTTCTTTCACTCTTTCATCATCTAGAGCTGTTGTTAGTCAATAGGTTCCAGCCGTCATCAATATCATCAGCATCATCATCATATAACCATTGTTATATGTGTTGTCATCCAGAGCTAACAATTGTACTTGCAGCATCTGGAGCAATTGAAAACAATTGTGCAGATGGAGGCTCACAATGAATATTCCACCCATAATGTGTTGATACAGACTTGATTTCATTTCATCATTTCATGCCTCTCCAGGCCTCATTAAGCTCCATACTGTACCAGTCCTGGAGAGAGAAAATACTGTTCTCACCCTATGAATTACAAAGCTAACTTGTGCACTTTAAACTCACTCACACAGCCACACAGCCACACACTTGCACACACACACACACACCGTCATGCATATCCACAATCCCCATGCCCCCGCTTTTCTGTGGCACTGTCTGCACTCTGTCATTTTCCAGCGCTGCAGTTATTATGTCCACAAAGCCACACAGTTTGCATGAGAACTGATTGTGCTTTGTCTCATAACGCAATATGCTATCAAACGGCCATTGATCCAACTCAGTGCACAGCTTCCAAAAGCTCTCCACTGCACTCTATTTATCGACCAAACAAGGGCTTTCACTGCTTTTTATTTTGCTGGTTGGCAATATAGAAATCCCTCTTTGATCCAAAGGAATTGATGGCTGATTAAAGGGAGATAAGACGGGTGATTTGGGTCAATAGGGATTCATCAGTGCCTTTTGTAGGATTTGAGAGGAGGTAATGCCGTCAAGTTGTCCACTGGATATATTTGTGTGTGTGTGTGTGTGTGTGTGTGCATGCATGCGCAGACACACACTCAAACACAAATGATACACTGTCATTTTAAGAACACATTAGCTCTCACAAGGATCCAGTCTGTAACGACTGTTGCTATGGCACAGTCTCACTGAGGCTACATTTTTACAGTGCTTTTGCTTACTTTTTAAATCTCAAATGATCTGGTAAGTAGTTTTTTTAACGATTTAAAATCCACTTCAAATGCCTTTACTAAACTTGCATACGTAAACTAACCCACTGCTAGAATTTTATATGACAAGTACACACTCACTATAAACAAGTCATTTTTCAGCAGAGTTAAGATGTCTGGGCCCCTTGCATCCACCTCTACACACATCCCTAATGGACTAACCCAAGTGGTTTACATTTCACAAATTGGAAAACAGTAGACAGAAGCCGTAGTTTGTAGTCAGTTTTGTCCCAGAAGTCTGGCTGATATAGTGAAATGTTGGTGAAACAGTAAACCCATGTTCTAGGAGGCCTTTTTCATTCTCCCTACTTCTGTGTGATACAATTCCATATACTAAAACTTGATGCATGTCATAATTACTATTGTGTTATAAAATGTTCGTGCATCTCAGCAATCACCCTACATGATTTTGACCCATGCTCACTGCACCACCGCTGCGCTGCTACTCTACTTGCAAGAAGAGTTGTTCAGGAAATCATTACTCTGTTAGAGTTATTGACTTACTTCAACAGAAGTTAGAGAGATAAAAAGTATTTGACTGTAGCAGGTGTCCATATGAACCAAAATATGTTGTTACAAGAAAGAAATCAAGAGAGAGAAAATAATAAACAACAGAGGCATGAGATTTTGGACATTGATTAATTAGACGATTTGCAGACAATCAATCTGTAAGTACTGTACCTTGATAATCAAATAGTTGTAACAGTCAATTTTAAAACAAAAAAATGCTTAAAAAATGTCGCAGTTCCATCTTCTCAATAGCTTTCTGTGTGATAGAAATTGATTATCATGGGGGTCTGCTGGTCAAAATGAGAGATTCCACCTTTGGCTTTTAGAAACTTTATTGGGTAATTTTTCACTACTTTTTGACTTTTGAAATACAGTTATCTTACACGTTATAGACCAAACAATGTAAAGTTAAAATAAATGGCAGATTGATCAATAATGACCATAACTATTACTTGTAGCTCTAAACACAACTTTCTGTTCGTTTGCATAACAATCAGTAAAATTCACCTAAATACACTTGAACTGCTCTTCAGCGTTAAAGAAAGTGTCTTCCTTAAAAACTACTTTGAAGGACTGCGAGAAGCCTGCTGAGGTGGTTATCATTTTCTATGTATTTGCAATCAGTAATCCTGATGTGCTTCCCCGTACTATCTAAACATACTACTAGACAGATCATTTGTGTGTTTTTTGTGAATGAAGTTAGATGTCCTGACTTATCCTGAATTATCCTGTTGTTGTATATTCTTTTAAACCTACATGTGTGTTCTTGTTTTGTATACGTCGTTGCGAGAAAAAGAGGCCTTGCCTTTCATACGCAGGCATTGTCAATGATCACTGAATTGCTTCAGCAGAGATCTGCTTCTTGTTTTTGTTCTGTTTTCTTTTTCGTTTCAATGTTATCTCTCTCCTGTTTGTCCTCACTGCTTCAGGGGCCTGTTTGGGTAAGACCTCTTGTGTAAATCCCCATCCTCCAGCCATTTGATTCAGTATATCCATTTGCAGATGTGCAGCATAAACACATTCATACATTTGCCAACACAGATGACCTTCAGCAACATGACTAGACGTAGACTGAATTTGTAGATTCCAAGGTTTTCCTCCTCTGCATTTTCACAATTAAACTTTCCACCTAAATTTAGGTTCACCACTTCTTTGTGGACTCAGCCTTAGAACTTCTGTTAATCAGTCCATTTTATTCTGCAGGGATGTTGCAGAAAATGTCCCGGGGCCTCAGTTTATTGCAATGTTAAATAGTAGAGAGGAGTGTTACAGCTGCAGATGGGTTTTAATTTATTGATGTATAACTGTCAGCACACCTGGATTTTAAGTAAATCAGGTAAATACCTGTATTGAGAAAGATAAATAGGCTCAAGAAGTTTGCTTTTATGTGATTCTGATGCTACAAATATTTTCTTTGCTATTTTTTATGGCATTATTTTCAGCAAACTAATAAATCTTAAAAACTGGGATCAGGCATCACTTAGTCTCTGTCTTGACCTACATTGGTACATGTTGGAACGTAATAAGACATGTGATACAGTCAAGAGCTAACAATGTCAGTCAAATCCTTTTTTAACCCCATGCTCTTTTTGGCACGCTCATTTTCACCGTTAACCTCTATCTAAATCTTATTTGTCTGTCTCTCCTCCATTTTCACCTCCATGCTCCACAGATTTATTTCCCTTTTTCTTCCATTCCTTATCTCTCTGTGTCTGTTTCTACCAACCTTCTATCTTTTTTCCACCTTTTTCTCCCCTCGCTCTCTTCTTTCCATCTCACCAACACAGTATCTGTTGACCAGTGACTCAAGATTACAGAGGGTTTTCTACAGCAACACTCAGCTGTGTTAGTCGAAGCCCTGCATTAATGCACCGTATCTAATATATACTGTAAATACACACACACCTAGAGGGAAGCTACAATTAATATGCAGGCAGGATTAGATGATCTCTCTTTTGGTACTCCAATGCAGACTGTACCTCCAACCCAAGCAACTCATCTGTACATATTTAACTGCGTGCAGCATGTATTAAACATTAATAAATCACAGCATTAAAGTGCCGATTACAGATCATATTGCTTCTATTTCCCTTTTTTTGTTCTTATGGGTTTATAGTTTTTCTGTCTGAAATAATCTGCCAACTTCAAATTGAGTCAGTTCTAGGAGCTGTGTAAGCTTGTAATATTCTAGATTAATTTCAGCAAAAGTGACCACAGCTGTGTAAGAAGTTGTTATCCAACCCTCAGACACCCACATTTATCATTTGAGGCAGGGTTATTCAAAAATAAGTCTGTGGGATTGTCTGAAAAGAATATCACTTCCACTACATGTGCATATTCAGGTATTATAATGGGGCAGTTAGTTTAAAGGTATATGTTTGCATTTCCCCGAGCAGGGCTGAGGAGCCAGGTAGAAAGGTGCCTGTCTCACAAGTCCAGTTTAGCCTCATAATTTGCTCTTTGCTCTTCTGTCTGCATTGCTTGTGTCTGTTAGCTTGCGTGTACAAGTCTCCTTGTCTAATCTCCTCCGTTTGCGTGTTTGGTGAACTTGTGTGTCTCGATCTGTGAATGCTTCTAATCAGTTTGTGCCATTCATGGAACCACCTTATGGGTGAATTTCAGCTGTGTCACTGCTGCATATTGAAAGAAAAATATTGTGATAACTGTGTTGTCATTCATTCAAGAGTGGACATTTTGATTATATCTCCTGATATTTTTTTCCTACGGTGTTATGAGTTGTGATTTTAATATGTTCTCAAGATGAAGGAAAATACACTCATTCTAGTACCTTTGGTTAAAACTCATTAATCAAGAAGGAAAATAAGCATTTAGGCACTTTTTTGAAATATGTCTACTGCTGCAAAATAAAAGCTTAAAAGTTCATTTCAGAACATTAAGTTTATTTTTGATGGAGAAAATTTGGTTTCCCTGTTTATCGCTATCGCTATAATAACACTCCAACCTCCTTGTCCCTCATCTCCCTGCCGTCCCCAATTTCCTCTTTAGTGACGGCGGCATGGGTCAGTCCCAGGATGACAGCATCGTGGGTACCAAGCAGTGTCGTCACAGCGTGGCCATAATGCCCATCCCAGGCAACCTGTCGTCCAGCAGCCCTGACCTGCTGCAGCCAGCCACCAGCATCCTTGATTTCTCTAACCCCGCAGGTAAGAAAAATATGTTAATTTGGTGGGGTGGGGAAAACTCTTTTTTTCTGCCTGTCAAGGTTTCAAACATCATTTACAAGAATGTCACCAAACCTGAGGGAATGTTTTATAATTATTATTTTCCATAAAATACTGATTGGCCAAAGGGAGGCATTAAATTTAATGGTCAACTTGAAGGATAATTCCAGTTTATTACAATTTATCGTAGCTTGAGCCACTTCGATCGGTAATGATAGATAAATTGCAGGGGTGTTCACCAAGCTCTTTTACCAACATTCAGCTGTGAGTAACACCGTCAAAAATCTCAATAGTACGTGTACTCACCTCTTTGACATACTATATGTATAAAACATTTGCCACTGTTCCGTTGGCATCTTTACAACCTGTCTGATCATCTTAAAGCCCCTTTTTTTACTTCATTGGACACGTTTTAATGATATCCCTGCTTCCCAGATGCCAGTGGGTTAGGGTTAGGGTTAGGGTTAGGGTTAGGGTTAGGGTCTTGAGAAAAACATCAACCTCCAACAAAGGGTCAAACCAAAGAAAATCCATCCAAACAAATTTCTTGTTGCAAAGTTCTGCACATGAGACAAGACCTGAAATCGCAAAAACATTGAACTGCAAGTACTTTGGGTGTAAGGGAAACAAAATTTTCATCACACCCCTTGGCAGTTGTTCAAGACCTTTATGGGCTCAGCCATCACGAGCATTTCAGGTGTCAAACAGTTCAGCACCTCTCTCTTGAAGCAGTTTTCCACGTTTGACTGGCGACCTAGGCCTCGTTGAGCGACGAAAGCCCCTTGTGGAGAGGACTCCAATGCTCAGCGAGTACTGAGAGATGCTATAGAGACAACCTGTCACCATTTACAATCAACTCCATCCTTTTTTTTTTTTTATCTTTCTCTCTCCTTGAAAAAGAGGCAAACTCCTCAAAAAGACTTAGGCTCACTCGTGCTGACAAAGGAACAAACATTCACTCAGTCAAAGCAAGCAATGGGAAGTTTCCAGCACAGTTCTGCACACCTTTCTCACACACACACATACACACACACACACACACACACACACATACACACACACACACACACACACACACACACACACACACACACACACACATATATATACACACACACACCCTGGGGTCTTTCTTTTTGAAGTGCAACAGAGCTGTTGCTGAATTGTGTCCATCTGACAAGAATGAACCTCCTGGACTATAATACTGATATAGTCCTCCCTTGCCAGAGGGGTTACTGAACCCATAATTGTTTAAACTAAGATAGAACAGAACAGACCCTGTTTGTGTGTGTGTGTGTGTGTGTGTGTGTGTGTGTGTGTGTGTGTGTGTGTGTCTTTGACTGACAGACTGAGTGAGGGGGAGAACCAGAGAGGGAAATTGGAAAGGTGAAAGAGAGTGAGAGATCGAGTATGGTCCTGATTTATTCTACAACCCATTTGTCAATGAGCTTCACACACTCAAAGAGATACACACACATACACAAACATGTGTATCTAACAGTTTTCAGGTTGTTTTAAGGCAGGTTGCTTTTTAGAGTAAAATATTTTAAATGATTATATTAGATTTTATAAATGAAGAACTATTTATTTTTGAATTTGTGGCCATTTGTTAAATGTCTCACAATGTTTTGTTTCTGTAGATCATTCTTGCAGCTATCTTAGTCAGGACCTCCTTGGAAAGAGATCTTTCATTTTGATAAGCTTTCCTGGTGAAATAAAGTACCACTGTTGAGTATTACTGATCTAGTCTCCTTTATTAGATAGGGCTACAGTATGTCATAGACCAAATAATAAATCAGTCTATGGAAAAAAAAATGAAACTAGTAGCAGTAATTTTGACCAGATATTTAACAAACATGTGATGGCACTAGTACATCCATGCTTATAACAACAGAAGCTATAGCACTCGGAGAAATGGAGTATGGACATTCATGCTTCATTGTTCTTTTTTGTTCTTAAAACAGAGGAAAAGTAGAAGTGTGTCTTTTGGCTGCTGTTTAAGTGTTGTCTCATGTTTGCAGCCTGTTTTTGTGTTTTCATGCGTGGTTCTGAGTAAAGCCACACTCTCAGATCCTCAACTTGTTCTTAGTTTTTGCCTCTCTTTTTCAGTTTCTTTTTTCCTCTTCTACCGTCCCTCCAGTCCTTTTTTCTCTCTCCTATTGCGTCTGTCTCGCTGTGATTTTAAACAGATGTTCTGGTGTCAACATGGTGACTCATACTCCCTTCTGGTTTCCCATGACCAGATTAAGGCTACACTAGAAACTCCACTGGTCTTCCCTCATTTTTCTCCTCTGTCGTGATGTTTCCAACCACTAAGTTCCTTTGTACTCCTGCCATACTCTCTCTCACGCTTATATTCATTGTGTTTTCTCTTTCTCTTTTCTGCCTGCCAAGCCCTGGGACTGTACTGTAAGTATAAATAACTTCAGTGCCACTGTTTGATTGTGCTTCAGTAAATATCCCTCCCAAATGCTCTCTCCAACTTGTCTTTTTTTCATCTTTGATTCATGAGTTTTTGGCATCTCTGCATCCATGAACTGCATCCTTCAAGCTCTAGGTTTGGGCCTTGTAGTGTGTTTATACCTTTTACACCTTTACACCTGTACTTTTTAAGTTGTTTCTACGAATAAGGATTTCATTTGCTTCTCTTTAGAAAATTCATTCATTTGTAAGAGGAAGATTGCTTTTTTTTTTTCTTTCAAAAGTTGCATAATCTCGCCTTAAGCCTCACAGAAATCTTAAGTAAGGTGTCGAGGTGTTTTGTTTTTGTTTTTACACAGGGTTTTGTGTAAAGAAGTTTTGGGTTTTCCTCTTTTGTGTTATTTATTATATTATTATACTCTGCTCCATTCTCCTCTGAGCACCTCAAGCCCATCATGCCCTGCCTTCCTCTGCTCTGGATGCTTCCATTTGTGATATATATTCTCTAATTGTATGATGGAGTGACTGGGTAAAGCTTTGACAAACAGTGGAAAGGAGGAGGATGAGGAGACTGATGTATGTGGGAAGTGGGTAGTCTGTTAGTGCTGTGTTTGCAAAAACCCAAGACTTCTTTTTTCCTTGTGTTGAAATCCTCTTTGGCTACAGTCCATTAATAAATTCTCTGGTGTTGACGAAAATGAATGATACCTTATTAAAGGTGATAATTGATTGGATGTTTGGCTGGGTGGGCAGCAATCGTCCTTCTGCGAGCAGGTTAGGTCGCAGCTCATCCAGAGGATTAAACATGCTTACCCCCCGCCCCCCAGATATGATAGCCAGCCATTTAGCCGAGAGCTTCCCACACTGTAATCACAAATCACAGCTAATGAGACACAAAGTATTTAGCTTCCATTCAGCCCACTCTCACCACCCTGCTGCACATAAACAAAGAGGAGCTCAGCTGCTGCAGCAACATGGAAACAAGAACAGAAAGCTGCATGGTTTACTCTGATGCAGTCCTTCTGATTTTGATTGTTATAGCCAGTGTCTCAGTAGATATCTTCTTCAGCAATCATTTGACTCACATATTAACTGCATATGTCCTACATTTCAAATCAATAAGCTGACACTCTATAAAGAGGTAATTTTTCACCGAGGAAGGCTACAGTCATCAAAACATCAGTATGTGCACATTCTTGGAACCAGTAACTACAAAACAGAAAAGCTGACTAAAAGTATGTCATCAAATAAAGCAGGTAAATGCAAAGCATTGATGAATAGGTATAGATATGTGATCTAGGTATGAAAATAATATTAAAGGTCACGTAAAGTTAGAGAAATCATCGTGATTGAATTCCTATAACTAAATCTGCAAAATTGTATTTTATAAAAGAATATTCAGGTGCATATATACCAATAGCAAAAAAGTCTTAAAGAAAAAAAAACATTGATAAATTCCTGGAAGAATAGCATATCTCAATTTCACAGGCAGAGAAGAAACTGAAAACCAAAGCAAAATGTGTACAGTGACACACACACATAAGCCAAAAGACCTACACTGTCACTGACAAATCAGAGACCCATGATCAGAGACCTATTCTTCATGGTCTCCCTCCATTTTCAGTCCACATTATTTGAACTAAACCACACAGAACACACACTCGCACACCAACACACACGCGCAAACACTGCAGCTATATGATGCCTTCATCTGGCCTATCGTACTCCCTCTCCACTTGTCATTCTGCAGTGTTCATAACTCATTGTTTTAAAGCTCTTTGGCTGTCTGTGGCTAATGGGCCATACCCTCTTCCTTACTCAAAAACAGGGATCTTTAATGCAATATTTCACTCAGGGGGAACATTTCCATTATTTAACACACATCTCACTGTGTGAGTTTTGTGCAGATGCTCCAACATCAGTTGCCCCAGGGAAAAAAAATTTCAAGCATTTTGTGAGACTGTATTTCAAAAAAGGCTATAGTGTGCATGTTTAACCTATAATGATGAATAACCAATGATGTCACAGCATGTGTCACTGACAATATTTGTTTTTAATGCACAGTATAAGAACAAAAACATTCTGTGTATTTTTATTTGTATGCATGGATCTTGCTGTCTGTGGCACTGTAACATAACCGCCACCAATATATAAAGAATAACTAAGGTTTTTAAACCAAATTTTTAACATTAGGAGAGATGTTGCTGTTGGAGGACAAAAATTCTTACAGCCATATTTGGTATCATCATCGTAGTCCCTTAGAAAAATTACTTTTACATAAAGACTGACCAAGTATATTCAACTGCAAGACTGGAAAACAGATAAGGGGAAGTGTAAAGAAGATCAAATATGGAAATCAGAACTTAATAGCTTACCTGACATAAAGGACAAAGCCCACATTTTTATAATGATCACATTATTGGTACATTATTCAGACAAAGGTTATTGTAAAAAATTGCGAAACCGCTTTAAGATTCTTGTCTGATTGTGTCACCAATGTCATTAAATGTAGTTTATTTAAATTGTTTGCTTTTGTTTTAGTTTTGGCCGCTTCAGACTGTAACCATCAATTCATCCAAACCTCATTAGCAACTGAACCTCATTAGCCCTCTTTCCTTTCTCTTCCACCCTCAGACATCCCAGACCAGGTAATTCGGGTGTTCAAGGCTGACCAGCAGAGCTGCTACATCATCATCAGTAAGGACACTACAGCCAAGGATGTGGTCACCCACACCGTCAATGAGTTCGGCCTCCTTGCAGCACCCGAGACCTACTCCCTATGTGAGGTCTCAGTTAGCCCGGAGGGAGTCATAAAACAGCGCCGCCTGCCCGACCAGCTCTCCAAACTGGCTGATCGGATACAGCTCAATGGCAGGTAAGAATCAGAAGAATTACTCTGGCGTCAAATGCAATATTTTTGAAAATCTCATTCTGATAACTTAAAGAAATGGTTCACTTTAAAGTTCATCAGAGTGTATTCAAAGATGAATATGCCTTAGAGCAGTTGTCAGTTGCTTTTCCTCCAAAGTTAGCCCAAATTTGGTAGAAATCAGAGATTTTCTATCAAACAAGAATACTTTAATAAACCAGAAAGCAACAATATTTGATGATCAGGGAAATCTATTGGTCATGGACAAAGGCATGAATACATACTTACAGCTTATCCATAGTGGGAATCTCTTGGAAAGAAATCAGCTTGAAGTGGAACAGAGTATTTGAGAGTTGTGTTGAAGGCTTGAATGAATAAACCAAAATCATGACCCACAGTACATTGAACCCTAAGACATGGGAAATTTTTCTTCCTTTCTTTTTCAAATTTTTTCTTGGTTGGTTCAAGTTATGAAGGCCAAACAGTGCTCAGTATTTTGTACCACTTTGTTTTGTAGATAGATTTCAAGCCCTGTAATGTGCAGGAATTTCCCCAAGGAAGATACTGCATGGTGAAACTCCACATCTTATCCAAATCGCTGCTAACACAGCAAATGCAGACTTCAATACCATACAGGTTTGAGTTTAGCTCTGCTTAAGAGTTGACGATGTACAGTGCATTTGTATCGATTAAATTCTCCTCAGGCACTGGTTCTCAATCTTGTTCCTGGGGTTAAAGTGTACAATTCTCTCATGTAGTTAAATCACTAACTGTAGCTTTGCAGAGTTGTAAATCATTTCCCAAATAAATGGATTTTAGGGAGGGAAAAAAAGGGTCCCGAGGAGCAGATTTCAGAACTACTGTTTTAGTTCAGTAGATTGATGAATCAAGTGATGCGACCCCTCAAACCCACTGGGAAACATTTTATGTTGCTACCCTGAGCAGAACACAAGCTACAGTTTGTTCCATTAAAATACCATAAACAACAGTTTATAGGTCACAGTGAACTGCATGTGATGCATGTGAGGATCACAGAATCTGGATTTTTTTTTTTTTTCTTACTCTCTCTGTAACAACAGCTTCTATTTTCACTTCGCTGTGGACACAACTAAGAAGTTTAAATATCACGTAGGTCACTGGACACTCAGGACACTTAGTCTTTATGTGGTGATATTTATTTGTTTGTTTGTTTGCACCAAAACTATGACAGTATGTGTTTTTTATATTCCTCCCAGTTGGTTGCACATCACAGTTTTCTTGATGCCAGACACAATCCCTTTTAAGATGAAAGTTACTAGGACATAAAGGATAATTGGACAGCAGCCATGAAGTCTGCTTTAAAATGACTTCCCCATCAGTTTTTCAGTCTCTCCCCCTCTGTTTGCCTCCTGTGGTTCCTCATCAGTCCCCTCCCAACTAGGTTAGCATAAATATTTCATCCTCTGTCAGGGGTGGAGGCCTCAGTAGACAGCATGGCACGCCTGGAATTATTCATACACATGCTCACATGCACACACAGGCATAGATATAGATACAGACAATCCCCTCCTTCTACACAGTCACGCATCTGTATATACATACAGACGTGTATATACTATCTACTGTTCATACTCGTATTCATGGATTTTATGTACTTGTATCTACACACACATAATTTCACCACAAAGGCCCCAAACAGGTGGATACGGTCGCACACATTCAGAGACACTCTCACTCACTAAGAAGACACTTGTGGTAACACCTTCCCTGTGTTTTTGATGGATGGCTGAGCTGCGGGGGGCGGGGGGGGGGGGCTGCCATACTGTGAGGTATTGGTAAGAAAAAAGTTGGTTTGACTGTACAGCTATGACAGTACAGCTATGAATAACATCTGTAGATAGCTCCACTCACTGAAAAATATTTATGTGCTTTTCTCTTTTCTTAATGCATGTTTTATGGAAGTTATTATTCATAGCGAAATAAAGCATATGCCTTTAAAGATTCTTCATCTTGCTTACCTGACTTACACACTGAAAATCTGCTGTCATTCTGGCAGTGTTTTTGAATATTTTCATGTACATTGTGCAGCGTCAGCAGGATGTACATGTAGTATATATTCAGGACAGTTTGCAGGAAATGTGTATTTATCAGAAGCAGTAGGCAGATATATCTCTTCTCCACTTCTCTGCACGTATCTCACCTACTCTTTTTCCCTCCATGCAGCTGATGACTGACAGAGGGTCTAACATGGGACAGGCCAGGCCAATAACAAGCCCTCTGCACACTGCCAAAATACATATACATGCAGCTAGGAGATCCTAAGCTCAGCACAAACACACACGCAACCTGCCACTGGCTATTTAGAATGGCTTGGTTCCAGTGGCTGCTTCACCCAGATCTACTCAGCACCACTTTGTCAATCATTAATTTAATCTCTCCATTCCTCTCATCTCTTCTTCTGTCCTCTCCTCTCCTTTTCTCTTGTCTCGTCCCTCCTCTTCGCCTCTTGGCCACTTTGCCTCTTATCTAGTCTCATATAATCTTGACTCCTTTTTTCTACTCTCTTCTCCTTTCCTTTCATCTAGTTCTTCTCCACTTGTCTCCTCTTCTCCCTTCCTGTTCTTTTTTTATTTAACTCTGTCTCTATTTCTTCAACACATACAGATTCTTAGAAAGTCCTAAAATGTGTCAAAGCTAAATCTAAAACTACAGGCTTTTAAGTCTTCACATCTGCTTATGAGCTCTCAAAAACATTGATTGATTTTCTCATCTCACATCCTTACATTTCTGCATTCTTAGATGACAACATTACAGCTCCATTAGAGTGTGAATGGGGGTTGTAGATTAATAAACACTCAAGCAAATAATGAGGTAAAAGAGATGATCTGCTGTTGGACGCTCTCCCAGAAAACTGTTAGAGATCAGGCCTAAAAAGAAATGGCCCTTTTTCCCCTCTCATTTGTGTACCTGTCATCTTTCTTAGCTCTCTTTTGCTGAGCGTTTTTGTCTCCTCTTTAACTCTGTCTCTCTCCTTACTAACACCAAGCTAAAGAGTATTCTTTCCCTTTCCTCAAACTAATTTCAAGTTGGAGACACGAAATGTGCCCATTTAAGAGGAAACATGAATGAGAGGAACATTTACTTAATAAGTAACACCTCAACTTCCGCATCTAATCCTCCTTCCCTCTGTTCTCTATCCTGAAGGTACTACCTGAAGAACAACATGGAGACGGAGACGTTATGTTCAGACGAGGACGCCCAGGACCTCCTCCGGGAGAGTCAGATATCTCTGCTACAGCTAAGCACCATGGAGGTCGCTGCCCAGCTCTCCATGAGAGACTTTGAGCTCTTTAGGAACATCGAGTCCACAGAGTATGTAGCTGTTTAGCATTTTTATTGACTGACAACAAGTGTATCACAAATTCAGTAAAATATCAACATAAATAGATAAATAAATAAAAGTACTAGTGATTTATTGAGCATCATGGAATGTTTGTATTGCTCTGATAGCCTAGAATTACAGATTTTTTTTCCGGAACTGAGAAAAGCCTGTTGATGCACACAATTGTAATAAAAATAACCCCTCCTTTGCTGTGGCTCCCAGGTATGTGGACGACTTGTTTAAACTTGACTCCTCAGTGGGAAGTGGAAATTTGAAACAGTTTGAGGAGGTTATCAACCAGGAGACCTTCTGGGTCGCCACGGAGATCCTGAAGGAGCCCAATGCACTGAAGAGGATGAAGACCATCAAACACTTCATCAAGATCGCCCTGCACTGCAGAGAGTGCAAGAACTTCAACTCCATGTTTGCTATAATCAGGTGGGCTCAGTGTAGAAAGTGTGTGTGTGTGTGTGTGTGTGTGTGTGTGTGTGTGTGTGTGTGTGTGTGTGTTTGTGCTTCCCAAATTGAGACTCATTGTTTCATCATTTTTCTTCATTTTTCCTTAGCCATAGGATAGCAGTAGCATCGGAGCATGGTTCTTGTTGACAGCTATCATTTATTCCGTCTCCCCTGAAAGCTTTTGTGCCAAATGAGCTTTGGCCGCTTGCCTCCTTTTCCCATATCCACAGGAGAACTAGCCTCACCTCCTCCCCCCTCACTCCCCCTTCTGTTGGTAATTCCCTCTGGCCTCTGCGGCTTGGCTGAACTTGGAGATGTGATTGTGATTGAGCCCGATGATATCTGCTTACATGTGTACTCATGTGTAAATGTGTTTTTGTCTGCAGAGGCAGTTGGGAGTGTGTTGGTGTTTTTTCAGTTGCATGTATCTTTTTATACAGGGGAGGATTTATGTGTCTACTGATCTGTGTTTGTATGTAAAAGCAGTTTTAATTATACAAAATAATAAGCTTATTTATAAAGCTCCTCTCAAAATGAAATTACAAGACGCAAAAATAAACACAAAACCATTTTTGGTCATTTGCAAATTCAGTGTTTAACTGGCCTTTCTGATCCTGCAGGTCTGGGGCTCCTGGTGTAGCTGCCCACTTTGCCCATTTGATAATCTATGTTAGCAAAGATTGTCTACAGTAATACTGCCGTTCTACAGTATCATCTATATGTAATCTATTTTTGATTAATTAAGTGATTTCTGAAAATACAACTTTTTTTTTTTTACTTGTGTGCTTAATGTACCAAGGATGTTTGAGCCGCCCTCTTTTTATGTAGGGTCATGTTAGGACAGAACCTGTGGCCAATTCAGATTTGGACTCAGACTTTGAGGAGTTTAGCAGCTTGGCAGCATAGAGGGCCTCTGTTCACAGCTGCAAAAGGCACTTTAGAACAGAAGTCTCTGACCTCCACGTCCCTTTACACTCATCCTAACAGCAGGATGTCTTCGCACATATGGCTCTCTGATGCATAACTGACCTGGTAAAAGGGGGCATGGCTGTGTGTGTCTGTGTGTGTCTGTGCGTGCGTGCGTGCGTGCGTGCGTGCATGTGTGTGTGCCTGTGTGCATGTGTGTGTGTGTGGAAGCAGACAGTAGATTGTTCAGCGTAAATCAGCATGCCTGTGATAGGGGGGCATAAGATAAGATAAATAAATTGAGACTGGGTTACTTGCTCCCTTTCACTATCACCAATTGTCACAGAAAAATTGACAAGACTGACCGCAAGATACAGTTCCCATGATTACCCAAACTTTGTAGTATTCATTTTACTATCTTCTACTATCTTCTAACACTCTTTGACCCAGATCAACAACATACAGAGGGGCAGTAGAGAGAGAGAGTTTAGAAAAACAAAACCATTCCTACCAACAGAGAAAAAAGGTAGAGAGAGCGGATTATGGTGTTGCAACAGTAGATGAGAGC
Source organism: Istiophorus platypterus (assembly GCA_016859345.1). NCBI lineage: Eukaryota > Metazoa > Chordata > Actinopteri > Istiophoriformes > Istiophoridae > Istiophorus > Istiophorus platypterus. The sequence goes on along the minus strand of CM029129.1, from coordinate 14,220,167 downwards.
TGGAGAGTTGGTGAGCAAACAAGCAAGGGACAGAAACTAGAGAGATGAAGAAAGTCTAAATAAATGCTGTGCCAGTCATAATTATCAGCTGTTTAAATGCATCTCTTCAGAGGTGGCATTGCCTCAAGGGCTCCTCTTTAGAAAATGAAGGACTCGCTAATTGGAGGCGGTTGGCTCAAAAAGTAGTAATTTTGCAAACGGCATTATGGGTGTTGGTTGGGATGCACTGTATGTATTGAGCGTTGATGCTAAGACTACACTTCTGTCCATTTTCTATTCTTCCTTCATTTCCCTACCTTACTTCCTCACTTCTGCCTCTACCCTTCCCACCATAACCTATTTATCTCTGCCTCCTACTTCCCCATGCTCTCCTTGAACCTCGTTTGCCCCCTCACACAGTGGTCTTAACTTGGCACCGGTGGCTCGGCTACGGAGCTCATGGGAGAAGTTGCCCAGTAAGTACGAGAAGCTGTTTGGGGACCTGCAGGACGTCTTCGACCCGTCCAGGAACATGGCCAAGTACCGCAACATCCTGAGCAGCCAGAGCATGCAGCCACCCATCATCCCACTGTTCCCAGTGGTCAAGAAGGACCTCACCTTTTTACATGAAGGTAAATGGCTATGTGGATTCCTCAGAATTTTTACTTGTGCCTTTTTATCACATTAGCTTTTCCCATGTTGCTGCATTTTCCTCAGAGGTTGAAAAAAAAAAAAACTTATCTCATTTAAGAAGTTTTAAACGTCATTCTGTTCAGTTTGATGCTCCATACTTTATTGTGTTCTGCAGAAGGTCAGTTTCAGGGTTTGCTTCTACTGAAGACTTCTAAATCTTACCTCTTTGACATATCTCACTGAGTCAAAATTACCCAATCTGATTTTTCTGTAACAGTTTTGTCTAAAAATATAGTAATGGCCTTGTAAGGAATGAACAAGAAAGTTTCCCTAATTATGCAGGTTGAAAAATTTATTAAATGGACCAGGAGGCAACAGTATATAAGAAGGACATCACTTTGATCTCCCAGAGGAATGACACAAAAGAGACCAGGACAAGATTTTCACTTAGAAGATTTTTTCTCAAAAATATTTTTTGCATGCTGCATCTCGCAAATGTCCCACAATATGAATCATTTATGTCTTTTACAATGTTGACAGCTGACTTGACACTTACTGTTTGTGCATTTATGCATGTCTTTGTGTGTGTTTTTATGTTTGTTTGTCCTCTCAGGCAATGACTCCAGTGTAGATGGTCTTGTGAACTTTGAGAAGCTGAGGATGATCGCCAAGGAGATCAGACATGTGGTGCGGATGACATCTGCCAACATGGACCCTGCTCTCATGTTCAGACAGAGGTTGGTTGCTCTAAAACCACATCTCCTAAAAAACTTTGCTTCTTCTTCTCAAGATTTACCAAATTTGCTTTAATTGTGTGCTCCTGTTTGAGCCTGTTTTACCGATATGTGTCAATTACAGCCTTTTCAATTTTCCGGTAAAGAAGTTTAAATTTTTTTTTTTTTTTTTTTCATTTTGGAAAGAAAATGTATCCATTGGGGGAAACTAGGGGGATTTTGTAGCTCAGAAACCGTCACAGGACACAGTGAACCGTTGATTTATGTAGTCTGACAGTCTCCAGTGAGTTTTCAGTCAAGAAACAAGTCAAATTGCAGTAATTTAGTTTGGATTTATTTCTTCAGAAGTGATAGTTTAAAATGTGGGTATCGCTGAAGCTGATTCTTGCTGTTTAACATCAGCCAGACTGTATCAAAACCGACAGTTGTCAGAAGTGGGCATGGCGTCAGAAAGTCAAACATAGCAAAATACATCACAAGTTTTTAAAAAAAGATACCTTTACTAGAGGAGACTACAGGTGTGGGCAAAAAGGGAACCACTACACCATATCTCCACCAACCAACCTGGATCCTTCACCAGCAGGATCATGCACACACTAAAGGTCTGGTTCAATCAATTCCTGTTCACTTCCTGCCCAGTTCAGTTCGACTCTTGGGGCTTCGATTGCATTCCTCCGCTGGAATGTGGAATGGAATGGAAGTGAGATAGAATTGATGCCAACAACAGTGTGTAGTTTGAATCACTCCGTTTGTCTGTGTTAATCACAGTCTTGTCACAGCTCCAGAGCATGACTGCCCCCTGCAGGCACTCTCTTCATACTACAAGCTCAAGACATCCAAGATATTTTTCACTTACTTCAGACTTAAAAAAAAAAAAAAAATCTTGTCTCAGCATTATATCGTATGTGACAAAGGTTTTTTTTTTTTTTTCAAAAAATACCAAAGGTTGAAAACTGTTTTCATGAGTGTGCAATGCAGAAAGCCGTAACACAAAATCTGCAAGTTGATATGGGGAGATGTCCTATGTCTGGTGTCCTCCCATCTCCAATCATTTCCTGTTTGTGGTGGCATGACCTCTACATAGTCTTGTGTCCTCCTCCTCCTTCCCCCTGACCCTTGAACTTGTCTATAAGTCACGCTTCAATCTACACGCCTCTTGCTTGCAGGAAGAAGAGGTGGAAGAGTTTAGGGTAAGTTTGTCCTGGTACTGGTTTCATCCTGTTTCTGTCTGGACCAGCAGAAATTCAGTCCACCCTGCATCCATACCACCATAAACATCTGCATGTTCCCCCTGTGTCTGCCTATGCTTGTGTGTGATTAACCATTTCATTTGCAGTGCCCCTTCAACTGATCCATACTGAAGTCCGTCATTGACCCATTAATTTTCTGCCCTGTTGATAAAATTGTACATTTGAGTCATATAGTAGCTTGAAATAACACTTACTGTTTGTTTTTAACCAAGAGGTTCTAGACATATTTACATTGTGATGGATATGTTCAAATTTATTGTCATTCATTCATAAACAAGTATATAGTTAAGTGAAATGTCACTCTTTTCTTGGGCCACACAACCTTACAGATAAAACAATCAATAAATAAGCAACTCAGCACAAGGTCCACTTTGTACCTTTTCTAGAGCTTTTTATCATATTGCATGATCTTCATCAGCAGATTGAGTTGGCTTAAAAGTAGAGGTTAAAAGTTCATTCTGGACTTTGGAAACAGCAGTTTAAAAAGCAATCTCACTTTAAGGTCCATTAAGTGGCAGTTCTAAAGCTTTCAGTCATATCTGTTTTATTTGCATCAGCAGAGGATCAGCAGATGAAGTTTGTCAGTTGTGAAATTGTAGATGAACAGCCAGAACTCAATGGACTTGAATCTCAACTTTCAAACCAACATTGACAAGAATTTCTGAAATGCTTAGAAAAAAAATGGAAATTTCAACATTTAAGATCCCGTGGCAAAAAGGCAAATTCCATCTCCTGCTGAAGACCATGTGATATTATTGAAAACTCTACAACTAAATGGATCCTTACTTGAGACTGTTTTGTCAACTGCTGTTTCCAAGGTCAAGTCTAAACTTTGAACCTTAGCTAAAAACTCCTTATGGCAAACCCAACCCATCTGCCAAATAATGGCAAAGGAAAGCAAACCATGAGAAATGTTGACAGATGCTATTTGACTCAGGTTTGGTGTTTGTTCATATCTGCATCCTGGCATAATATTCCCCATATCGAATCTTGTGCATCTTTTGTTTCCTAAACCTTTTTGCCTCCATCTGACAGAATGTTCTGCTGTTCTGTACTGTGATAGCATGGCACACCCGCGAGAGCTGCCTCCTTCCCAGTTGCATGGTCCTGTTTTTAAATGCTATGCTCCAACACAAAGAAAGATTTACAGATTTTATAGTAGAAGAGGTATTTGATGAAAAAGTAGTTGTGCCTCTTTTATACATGGCTTTACTGATGGTCATTTACCACTCTTTTCTTCCCTTTTTTCAATCTGCCTTTTTATTTCCTGTTATACTTTCATGTACATTTCTTCGGTTTCTCTTACCGTCTTCATTTATCTCCCTCTGTCTTTTATGGCCTCATCTTTCTCAACCTTTTCATCTTCTACTTATCCATCAACACTTCATCCATTTCGTTCACATCTCTAAATTTCTCCCAAATCACATTGGCCATCTTCTACCCATTTACTTCTTTTTTTCTTCCCCTACCTAATTTTCTTACTTTCACCTCCTCTTCAACTCTCCTCATTATCCTCCTGATTTCCCTCCTTCCATCTCCTTCCTTGCTTTCTTTCCTCCTCTTCAGGTCTTTGAGTCAGGGCAGCACCAACTCCAATATGCTGGATGTGCAGGGTGGCGCCCACAAGAAGCGAGTGCGTCGCAGCTCACTTCTCAACGCTAAGAAGCTTTACGAGGATGCTCAGATGGCCAGAAAGGTGAAGCAGTATCTGTCCAACCTGACAGTGGAGACAGACGAGGAGAAACACCAAATTATGTCCCTGCAATGTGAACCAGCCTACAGTACCTGTGAGTAACATAATCCCAGCATTAGATTGCTATACTGAATGGACAGAAGTTTCATCAGTTCCTTGATTAATATACTTATTTTGATGTGAGTAATTGCAGATGAAAAAAAAATACATCTTTCTATATACCAACTCTTACCTTCAGCACCACTTTGTTTACACAGAGATATCATCGCACATGCCGTGCACTCACCTGAGCCTGTTATTGAGACATTCGGATATTGAAAATATCATAGGATTTCATAGGATTAAACATGTCCAAAAAGCAGTTCAAAGCACTTTTAGCTGTTTATTTTACATATATATTTGTATGTATCTCTTTTGGATTTAAATGTTTAAATTATCAGACAATATAATCTGCACTAGACTCAGGTTACATTTGTATCATTGGCCTACACTGCCACCTAGGGTATTTCAAGTGTCCTGCAGAAAATGATAGGAGGGAACTAATCAATCATGTGACAGATACTGCAGTCTGCATGTATTCTTCAAACTCCCTGTAGAACAAAGCACGGACACAGTTCTAAAGGATTTTCTTTTCTTAAAGGGTAACATAACATTAAATGTGAAATTCTTTTGTATCAGTGTGTTATTGGTTCATTGTAAGAGTTTTGAGCGGATGGACTTTACTCATATTAAGCAATCCTACCAGATATAACTGCAAGAGTACCAAAACACATTGGTATGTTAAGTGATAATTTTATGTAAGCTTTGAATTTGATTATTCTTTCCTTTGGTCACTGCAAGGCAGATCAATGGTAGTTATTTTAAAGTAATTTCATTTCGTTCACACTTTTTTCATCTTCTTCCTGTGGTTGTAGTGTCAAAGAACTTGAGCGAGAGGCGATCCACCAAGTCGGACATGTCTCCAGTGTCTCTGCGGTCAACTCTGCCCTCGGGGAAAACACAAAACAGGGTATCACAAGTCCTACAGGTCCAGGTGCCACTGAACCCTCTAAGAAAGAAGAGCACTGCCAAGGAAATTGGTGCACCTAGTGAGTACACTTGTGCACTATATTATTTATAAAGCTGTTCTTTACATATTAAAATCAAGATAAAACAATCAGCACAAGATCTTGAAAAACTCAGGCTAGTTAAAGTACTTGAAAATATATTTAAAAAGTAATAAAATATAACAGAGTATTATATACATTCTAATAGAATATTTGATAGACAGAAATAATTAAAATAAAAATTGAAAAGAAATATTACAACAAAATAGTAAAACAGAAGAGTGACATGGATACAGACTTTTTTAAGTTTTTTTGAAAAATATCCAAAATGATTAAAAAGGTATCAAGTAATTTAAATGATCATTATATGTTTTTTTTACAAAGTTGTAACTAAATCTAACACTAAGTTTGGTCGTATTCAAGGCCACTGAAAATCTGTGAAAGAAGAGTCAGTCAAAGAACATTAAAATGAGAGTCATGCTAAAACGTAGAATTCCTAAGTCAGGCTTAGGTATATACAATCATATGTGCACACTGGTAACACACTGGCATAAAAATTCCCTGCAGTTTCTGGTTCTGTGTTATTACAGGTATATAACAGATTCTCAAATTAGTTTACTTTTCTGTAACCTTTTCTCTCTCTCTCTCTCTCTCTCTCTCTCTCTCGCTCTCTCTCTCTCTTTCCATCTCTCATTTTTTTTCTCTAGACTCAAATTCTCCCCAGGTAGTGAAGAAACCTCCAGGGAACTCATCAGAGGAGTGGAGTAACAAGAGACCATCTGATGACACCGTCTCCACCATTTCCTCCCTTCACTCCAGCCCCACAGTGTCGCCACAGGGCTCTCCACGGAAAGGTCTGCAATAAAAACTGTGCTTTTCACACTGTATGTTTTTATCTAAGGGAGTTTACCCTAGTTGAAGATTTAGCCTCAGAGTAGATTTAGTAAAACAGTCACCTCTTGGCAGAGCCTCTGTGAAACAATAATGAGAATTTTACTAATTTTCATCTCTCACTTTGGCTCTTCTCCCCCTTTTCAGTTGGAGGTGTGGCCAAGTCCCAGAACTCCAGCCAGATGAACTTGTCGGGATCGTCATCGTCACTGACCAGCGACGCCAGCACAAAGGCCGTCACTGTCAGCTTGCGGAGCTACGGCATAGGTGGGAATCTCCTCCAAAAGAGGATCCTACTGATGACCAGGCAGCAGAGCCTAGGGAGTAGCAGGGAGAGAGAGAATCAGAAAGAGGAGGAGAAGAAAAGAACTGAAGTGGAAAAGGAAAAAGATGAAATAAGGCAGGAAGAGACAGAGCCAGTTCAGAGAGGCATGTTTCCTGCAGAGCAAAGGAGAGGGAGATCCAGATGGCAGAATGACCAGGGTGCACAAACAGATGCAGGGCTAATGGGGGTAAGAGAAGGAAGCCCGACACTGAAATGGCGAGGGATGCATGGGGTGCATCCAGCGGTCCCTACTGGGCCCCCCCCGACTCCACCAGGGCTGGTGAGCATTACTCCGTCACCTCTTTCCCAGCCCCAGTTGTTAATGAGACCAAAACCTCCAGAATCCTCCATCAGGATGAGGCTAACATCACCATTCAGGATACTGAGGGAAAGGAGTCAGACCAGGGAGAGGCCAATGGCAGTCAGGCCACATCTGAATGATGGGGAGCAAATGAGTGAGGTTGTGCCCTCCTCACCTCAGGATGAGAGACAAGGAAAGGCAGAGCAGAGAGCCGGGAGGTCTGTCAGCCCCAATCCCTTCCTTTGGCTCTGCAGGGGCAGACGCACCAGGAGAAAGACAGTTTGACAGAGATCACTGATTGTTCCAGTTACTTGTTTAGAATCCATCACAAGAGAGAGCTTGTTAAAGTGATTGCACAATATTTCAAGCACAAAACAAAGTGTTACCTGAGAGACAGGAGTTTCAGTTCCTTCACAAACATTCAAAGCAGATATGAAAAAGCAGATTGTCTCTAAGGCAGTTACCACAAGCCTGTTTAAATTAGTTGCTTCGTTGTTTCCCCAACATTTCTTTGTTTGTATAATTTGAATTTCTGTGATTGTGATGTCACTGAATTGCATATAGTTCAGTTCAGAGAGCATATTCGCCTTAATTTTTCCTAATCCTAATCCTAAAATAAAGTATCTTCAGTCAGTATGAAACATTCTTCTTTTGAGATTTTCACAAGAAAAACTTGAATTTATTGTGTAGGTGATAGTATGTGATTTTCTTCTGTGGCATGCAGTACTTTATTGGTTTGTTAGATTAGTTTCCCTGGTGATGCAGGTGATTTGATTCAGCAGGTTTTTGTAATATAAAGCTTCAACTTTGAGCCCATCAGTGTCTTTTACAGTCATTTCTGTACAACTCAAGAGTCTCTGCACGTTTAACTTGACATTTTAGAAGTGATCACAGTCTCGCAGTTTTGAAACCACCTGCTCTATCATATAAGCGTTGATGGAGAGTTATTCACATGACATTGAGACAATGATGAGTACTATTGATTGCAACCAGGTTAACACTTATTTTTAAGCATTTGATGTTTTATAGGGACACAGAACCTTTATATTATCCCCCTACATTCGGGGGAACACTATGTTTTTTTTTTTCTTTTACTGCCAGAGTTTGGTAAAAATAATTTTAATGGCCAATGAGAGCAAAATTATCTAAACTCAGCTACTAGACGGTCCTCTGGTAAAAAGGTGCCATATTTAAGTAATTTTCCTCCATTGCTTTACCTTTTTATCTTCTCTCTTTCCATCTTTGCATTGACCCTTTCCATCCTATCTCTTCTCCATTTTGTTTACTCTTTGCTATTATGATCTGATTTTCCCATCTCCTCTGTCCAGGTTATGCCCTCCTACCAGCCAGTAAAGCAGACAACCTGTCGGACTCCAGTCACAGTGAGATCTCCTCCCGCTCCAGTATCTGTTCAGTTGACTCGGTCCCGGCTCCTGGGTCTGATGACCGGTGTTATAGCAGCAACAGGACCTGTACCACTACTGCTACTATTACTGCTACAACTACTACTACAATGGCTTCTGCAGTTGCTGAGAGCACAGCAGCAACACACGCACACTTAAATGCCGATTACAACCAACCCAGCACAAGGTAATTTTTTCAGAGCAGTTCATGTAATCTGACAAACACTGTAAAGTGGGAAAGCAAAGCTGTGACAGCAGAGTGGAAAGAGGAGAGGAAAGATCATTACAACGATACATCCGCATATTCTAAATAGCTACAAGTCTGACGAAACTGAAACGAAACACTACAGAGCCTTTTCTCTGTTGCATCTATTAAGATAATTAAGCTGAAATCTGATTACTGACCTGCTGCATGTGTACACAGATTTAAAGTAACCAGATTAATGCAGTGCATGTAAGCTTTGGTTGTCATATAAGCTGAGTTCTAGTTTCTTGAGTGTGGGTAAACATAATTCTTGTCGGCTTTTACAAGACATTTGGTTTCATAATTACAACTTGTTTTTTTTTTTTTCTTTACTAAAAATTAAAAATTCTACTAGTGAGGTGAGGTAATTCAAGCTAGTCTCAGTGCAGCATGCATGTTGATGAATACCATGTTGATACAAAACCCTAGGAGGTCACGAAAGGTTGAAATGTAAAAATCGGACACATAAGCCCCATTCAGCCGATCTGATATAACAGGTTGGAGGATGGAATCTTCCCGTCTTCCCTCATAATAAATGTTGTTCCAGACAGCACCGTCTGGTTAAGTTTATCTTTAAACTTCCCTTAATTGTATGACCATGAGTGATCTATCAGGTTAGCAAAATCCTTTTCTGCTACTTCAATTCCAAGCACAGGTCCAGGTATAAAAGAATCACGGATCTCTCCAGTCTGGACAGCAAGGTCTGTGAGTTTGCTGAAAAACAGTAGGTAATTATTACTGAAGTGATGGGTGATAAATTTTGAGGACATTGAGGATTTATGTAGTGCACAAATTCACAATTCTAAACCCACACAGACACCTTTTACTTTACTCCTTGGGATCCTTTTTAGCTCATATCATAACAAAACTTTAGCTTAAAATTAAATGGTATGAGAGTAAGATCACAGGAAGTCACATCTGACTTGACATCTGACAGCACAAAACTGTTCTCGTCACATTGCTGAGAGGCTTGACTGCAAAGCTTTTTTTTTTTTTAAGCCTGAAACAGACAGGTGTGCACGCACGCACACACACACACACATAAAAACACAAACCACATATTCATCAGGACCTTCCCTGTGGCAAAAATGAGCAAAGAGACACCACACAAGCACAGTTTGCTGCTTTAAGCCTCTCCTCTGTTCTCTCTCCCAGCTGGATTCCAATTATGTCCTTTCCTCATTAAAGCTCAGAGAACAGGAAGTCGTAGAATACACAAGGTTTTTATTAGCATCCAGCATTTACTGCCCTCTCCCCATTTTCTCCATTAACAACGTATTGGTTTTCACACAGGCGGCTTTTTAATCTGGCTGAGTAAACAACACACCTTTGTTATTGTCAGCTGTTTGTTTATAGTTCCTCCATGATCTGGCCATTCTGTCCCATAAAGAGGGGACTATAAAATATCAACCGACAAAATAATCTGTCTGCTCCTCTGATGTTATATAACCTCGGCAACCTTGCTGTATAACGCCAACGCTGTTTTATGAAATATGACTTGGTTTCATTGATTGGCTTGTTTGTCCAGTAAAACCACGTCAGTGAATAAAACTGCCGGTTTATGGAAAAACAGCTGAGGAGAGAAAAACTTTTAAAAAGTTTTTTGCTGTTGTTGTTGTTATTGTTTTTTTTTAAACCCAGACACAGTGATCTATTGAGCTGTCAAATGTTGGTTTGGAATTTTTTTTATTTATTAAATTTTTTATTTATGTATTTTTTTAAGAGCAAGGGCACAGATGTGGAATAAATTTAAATGGCTGGAAATTCACAGTAACAGGTTGAACAACCCAAAAAAACACTTGAAAAATATGTGTAATACCTCATGTCGACACAAGCAAGAACTCTTTTTGGTTGAAATTCCATGATTGTGTAGAGACAACAGGGATCATCTATATAACACTGAAATTGATCCTGTTTTTATTCATCTTATCGTGTTATGTTTTGTTAGTGCATGACTCTGACCCACATGTCCTCTAGCCTCTGTAGTTACTGAACTTCCTACTTTGCCCTCTTTTCCCTCTGTCTGCCTGTTCATCGTCAGTTCATTGCACAATGATTTGCGCCACTGTCACTGCCACTCAACACTTTTTACCCTCCCTCCCTCTGTTTCTTTCATATAAAGTTTTTTGGCTTGGTAAATGACAGTACCTCTACTTTTTAAAAAGTTTCTACCTCCTTTTCCTTATCACTAATTGTACTCAACTCATCGAGTACATTTATTTGCACACTAAAGTCCTGATTTTGAATCTTATCCACTATATGATCAAATTTTTTTAGAGATTAATATTATTTTTATAGTATTCTCCAAAAACCTGGTCAAAGTAATAGTGCACACAAAGGCACTTATTGTGTATTAACGGGGGACAACACTAAAATGTTGAAAGCATCAGTGTAAATGTGAAGGATTTCAATCGCTAATTTTCCCCTGTGAATTATATCAGTCTTTCTCTTTTATCTGCACCAGCTCTTCATCAATGGCACGAGGATATGTAACACGAGCCTCCACCTTCACCTCCTCCGTCTCGACGGAGGAGCTGACCCCGGACCACACCTCTCTGGATTCGGTGGCCGACAGCGGCCGTGGCAGCTGGACATCCTGCTCCTCCAACTCTCATGACTCCTTCCAAAGCCTCCACGTGTCCTCCTGCCGGCCCTGGGACCACGGCATCCATGGGCACCCGCTTTCACTCCCGCACACACACCTGGGCGGCTTCAAGCACACGCAGCTTGCCGGGCCGATAGCGGAGGTTGAGGCCTCGAGTCACATGTGGGCGAACGAGGGCGCCGCCAAGCAACACCCCAGGGACTCCAGCTCGGATTTGTCGAATCAGTCGCGGCAGAGCTGGGCGTCGTCCAGCTCTCTGTCGGACACCTATGAGGGGAATTACGGGACGATAAAGCGGCGAAACACCTCAGAGCATCCCTCCTCGCCAAGCAACGAGGAAGGAGGGCAAAGCACAGACCCTGCCTACAAAACGGTGACATCGAGCACAGAGAAGGGCCTGATAGGTGAGGGGTCGGCTTGAGAGTTTGATTCCCTGTAAACACGGTGCGACAGTCTTCAACTCTGTCACTACATGTGTGAGCGTCTGCTAGAGGGGGCGGTTGCCTACATAGTAGAAAATGGGCTCCCTCATGTAAGGCTTTGTAAAGCTTTCCTGAGTTTAGGGAGTCGTGCAGTGAGATGTCAGTTTTTGCTTAAGCTCTTTTGATACTAAATATCAAAATGGCTGTCCATATTTTGTCTCAGACTTATGTGCAGTAAATCAAACTAAGTCTGCTGAGTTACTGCGGCTTCCTGTTGCTTAATTTGCTTTTATGCTCAAGTGAACAGCTGGCAAATGCTGCTCTTTTGCATTCCTTAGATCTTGGGCTAAGATCCCAAACCAGTCCTCATCAGCCAGAGTATAAATCTGTCTTTTTGATCCACTGCTGTTGTTTCATGAAAGACTATGAGACTAAGCAGTTTGCTAGTTTAATGAGGATAACAAAACTTTTTTTTTCTAATGATAGACAATTTATCTATAAGTAAAGCAACACATAATTAATTGGTTGAAATTCTGATGATCGATTAATCGTTCAAGTCACATTCTCTGCTTCCAGCTTCTCAAATTTGAGAATTAGTTCTGTTTTGCATTTGCTGTAACTAACTGTTTTGAACCGTTAGTCAAACAAATCCAGCTCCTTAGGTTCTAAAAGATTATAAAGGGCAATTATCACTATTTTAACAATTAATCGATTATTCTGATAAATAGTAGTGACAATAATCATAAGTTGCAGCTCTAGTTCCATCCATCCATCGCATTGGTTGTATATTTTCTTTTAATTTTTGTCACATTTTGGTGCATGTATAGTTGTGAATTGTGTTGGTGAAACATCACATTGATTTAATTTTTCCATTATTTTCTTTTGTTTCTCCCTCCCTCCACACTATAACTACCCACACACCTTCTTTTCTGGCATCATCTTTACCCCCCATCATTCCTCATCCCTCACTGCCCTTCGTCTTGGCTCCATCCCTCCTTTGTTTTGATCTACACCTCCATCCAGTGTATTGTGTCACCTCCCCCGCCAAGGATGAGCGTTACCGAGCTCCCCCTCCCACCCCTCCAGGCTACCAGGGTCTGGCTCTTGGGGATCTCGGCCTCACGGATGGAGTAGTTGGTGGGCCAGGAGGTCTCCTCCCCAGGCCTCCTCACCTCAAACCTCCAGACTACAGTGTGGCCCTGCAGAGGAGCAAACTCCTGCAGAGCCCCGGAGCAGCTGGCACCTTGGCTGAGGCGCGGAGGCTAGCTGGTAACCATCACCTCCACCACCAAGAGGCCCGGACAGCTGGCTCCACGCAGGGCTACTCCAGACCACCCAGCATCTGCCTCCCACAGCAGGAGCTGGCTGACAGTGAGGATGGTGCGTCCCCATAGGATGCTTAAATGATAAAGCACCAGTCTGAATTTCAAACTCTGACTCTTAACATTTAAAACATTTTAAAGAGTTTACCAGTACTGATTCCCTTAAATAAACAATTAATTTCTCTACCAAATTAATTACCTAATCCATAGTTCTTTACATACTAGTTTGCAGTTTGCAAGAGGTGACTAGTCAAATCTTAATAGCGGGTCAAAATGGTGCTATAACATGTAATTATTATTTATAAATTAATTATAAATAATTATTAATTATATATATGGTTTAATAAAGCAACCCACTCCACCCACCCTTTTTTTTGCTCTCATGACGGCAAGTTATTGTCTAAGCTCTCAGTTACTGCCACATTAGTTCAATGCCTAAATGAGAAAGAGAGGAGAAAGAGAAGAAAAATGTTTTACTTAAAATAATCAACTTACAGTGTCTTGCAGTTTGGCCTTATCTGAGATTGACATTTCTCTCACACAACTGTTGCACATTTTTGATACAGTATTAGGGATTATTGTCATTGCTTTTTATTTAAGAATAGATAAATAAATGAAACATGAACATCTGATTTAAAGGAAAACACAGTAACAATGAAAAATGAGTCTGGTGCATTCATCAGCAGCTAGATGGTGTTTTCTCTCCATTTTACAATGCCTTGTATCTCTCTCGCCTGCTGCTTTTAAAAGGCTTTTTCATCTGATTGCAGGCATTGTACCTCATATTTTAAACACCTTTAAACTAAATTAAGGAAACACTGTTGTGACAGTGGATTGTTGCAAGAGGCTTTTCAGTTCTCTTTTTGTCAAGTTTCAGTCAGGACCATCAGACCAATAGCAAGTACAGTCACTTCTTCTTTTGCTTTTATGATTATGAAACAGGTCTTTTAATTGTATTATATATAATATATTGTATTATATATATATTATATATAAACCTTGACAAATGTAATATGGCTTTTTTTTCTACAGACTCCTTGCCTTACACTGTCTTTTCTCTTTTCCAGATGAACAGGTGTCAGCAGTGTAAAAACTGTGATGTGAAGCTCCCTCACATACACAAACACACATTCTCACTCATGGACCGGGTCGTGTTGATCAGGCTTTGGACTACGCTAGCAGCCTGCTCTCACCACATGTCAGAGCACATTCTCCAAGCCATGCCCCAAAGCCCTGGATGACCATCACGGACCATAACGCACCTCTGGACCAGACCAGTGGGTCCTGGCCCCACCTCCAAGGACTCGTACAATCGTCTCTTTTTAAACCCATTTCACAAAAGAAAGAGGAGAAGCCAGATTTTAGATACTTTTTAGAAACTCTTGAACAAAGCAGAAAAAGGCGGTGTGATGGAGTCACGTCGTGGTAGATTGACGTCACAAGATGGACAAATAAAAGAAATGAGTGACAATAATGATGCCTCATGAGAAGAAGTCAGCCTCCTTGGAAACAGACCACCATGTACCTCCATTTTGCTCTCTTGTCTAAAGGTGTTTCCCATTTTCACAGTTTTAACATGTTGTACAGTGATCTTTCTTTTTCTTTCTAAAGAATTTTTTTCTTCATTTCATTTGCATCTCTGAGCTTTGCAATGTTTTTATGTGAGAATAGTGAGGAGGAGCAAACAAAGGGATAAAAGGTTTTAGTCAGTAGTGCAAGTATTAAGGCGAACATTAGCTCCAGGCAAATTTTTTTTTTTTTTTTTTGGCCAGCTCAAAAGAAGTTTAATGGGGAATACAAGACACGAAAAAGCAGATTTTGAGAATTATGGGCCTCTATCAAACCCTGGCACTGATGATGTAAATTTACATGAATAATATCAGTTCCAATGCACAAAAAAACAAATACATACCTGATTTTATTATACCAATACTGACACTTGACTGTATTGAAGTCAGGAAAGTTCTCAGTAGCCAAAAAGGGGCCCCTTATTTTCCACTTCCTCTTCAGGAATTGAAAAAAGAGAACTTAAACTTCTGAACTAACAGAGCACGTCTGTTTGGGTTTAGCACTTATTGCTCTTCGTTGAGCATTATAGAAAAAAAAAGGCAAGCAGTAACTCAGAGGCAGTTTTGTGTCTTCGTGTTGTGCTCTTCGCCACCCAGCCACTTCTCCTATTGCTTGTTCAGTCTGATGCGAGGTACTTTAGTGGCATGCTGCCTCCTGGATGTTCTATAAAAGCTGTATTGTAACTCGTTTTTAATGAGCTGAAGAACAAATGCCTCGCTGCTTCCTGTAGAGTAAAAGGTGTGTCTTTATTTTACTGCTGCAGCTATGATAAAACGATAAATTAGCACTGTGTGCCCACACAACGTGCATGCATATACACTCACACACACCAAAGTCTTAGTTGGTGTGCATAAAGACAAAGGACAGTGTTTACACCAATGCTTAAATATTTTGTTTACAGTATTTAGTAGACTAGTTGTCTATTGGATTACAAGCTGAAATGTTAAAAGTATAATGCTCTAGGTTCATTTGACCTTGTAAATTTGTGTATAATGCAGCAGGAATATATAGCTGCAGCAAAAACTTTGACTTTGTGCTCTCATTGTACCTCCCTCATCTCGATTTATTTAAAAGAATGAGCAACAAAACAAATAACAGATAATGTATTTTAACACCCGTCACGCATCTCCATTCCATGTTCATAGTACATTTTGTAGAATATTTAAAGGATGTGCTTGAAAATTGTTTATTTGTGTTGAAAACAAAGCAAATTTGTACACTCTGAGTAATGTTTTGGAAAAGGAAAATGGTTTTATTTGTGTTTATCTGCAGTGCAGCAGGGGTGTAACTGGAATTAGATGTTCTTCTCCTTCTGCTGTCTGTCTCGCGCTCTGTGATGCTTCTTTTGTAATTGTTTTTGCCACACCAAGACTTGAAATGATTATTGCTAATATATACATGGCATATATATATGAATTTATACATATATATTTTTGTTGTTTCTTTGCCATAAATTAATGTTAACTGATCGTGTATAGATGAAAGAAGAGAGTCCTCTATAAATGCTATTTTTTAATATTTTGTTATAACAAACAGTCCAAGGCTGTGATTGCCCTGTTTCTGTCTGAGGGCAGGAGTCTTTAAAGGAATTTCTGTTAGTTCTAATCATTGTTCCTGACTTGTTTTCTCCCCTCACACTCTGTTGTTGGTGCCATTTCTGATCTGTCTGTAAGTGAAATTGCTGCTGTGTTTTGGGATATGACCTTTTGTTTGTGTGTGTGTGTGTGTGTGTGTGTGTGTGTGTGAGTGTGAGTGTGTGTGCACGCGCGCATGTGTGTGTGTGTGTGTGCGTGTGTGTTTATGAAATTACAATTGTGAGGGTTCAGCATAGCATTTAGAGGTTCAGTCATACAACATATATGAAAAGTTTCTAGAGATATTTTCAGTGAAAGCTTTCCATATTTTGCAGCTTTATTTTACTCTCGGCTGCAAAAAGATAGGTTGGCTTTTAGGCCTCTTGCTGTCTCTTGATTCATGGCACAAGGCAAGTTCATTCAAACTCAGATTTAATGATTGAGAGGAGATTTTTTTGATGCTGTTTTGTCCCTGTCTGTTGAAATGAATAGCCACAATGCCATGTCCCTCCCTCAACAGGATTTTAATTAGTGTCCACTGTGACCCTCGCCCGATTTTTCCTTCTTCGTTTTTGAATCATTCTTTTAAATGGATTGCGTTAGTAGAAACAGACACTAATGCTTCCCTTTTTTTTTTTTTTTTTTTTTTTACACAGCTGTATTACTCATGTACCACAAATCAGTATTAATGTTCCTGATGGATTTAAAAATACAGTGGCCTTGCTACTTCTATTAGTTAGCCCATTCATGAATGGCAAGTCAGAAATCAGAAGAAAATGCTCAATATCTTTTTCTGCTTTCAAGTGTTTGATTGAGAGGAAAGATGTTTTATTAGTTTTTTTTTTTTTTTAATCAAATTTAAAATTACATGCACACAGTGAATTTCCATCCACATTGTTTCCAAGCGAAGGAATGAAGGAGTTTGTTTTATTCCTCATGTGTGCCCTATAAGCAATCCAAATGCTACTTTCTTTGTTTGTTTTTGATTTGTTATTTTCTTTCTGGGCTAAATTTCATTCAGTACTAACCCGCTCCTCTCCTAGTCTACATGCAGCTGGTATGTTTTCAAGGAGAATCTTGCAGTGAGCAGCTCTTGGCCCTGTAATCACAATATGTCAGTGTTTTGAATGACATAATCTGGAGAAGACAAAAAAAAATTCAGCTGCCTTCACAGCTTGATGAAAATGTCCCCTTTGCCTGACTGTAATTTAGCCCCCCACATCCTGCCATGTTTAGTGGAATGCAGTAAGAGAGATGTGAATGTGTTTTCTGTAGACATCTTTTGGCATTACAGCAGAAATGCACAACATAAGCTTAAATGTGGTGAGTGTGCTGCACAATCTGTACAAAGAGGTATTAACTTGGACTGTGGCTTAAAGTTTGCTTTTGTCTCACACTTCTCATAGCGGTTGTAACTTATGTCTTTTAGAAAGACAACATGATTTTGCTCGTACGCTTTTTATGTATTTTTTACGAGTGATTGTAAATAGTTGTTATATTTTTGTTTAAGAGAATGTTAAAAAAAGGAAAAAATACCTTTTATTTCTCCAAGTCTACTGATATGAATTTGGACAATGAATAAAATAATTAGCAGAAAGGATTCTATCTTATTCCTGGGTGGTGATTGGTTAACCATGGTGCCTTTAGCTTCCTCCAAGTAGTGATCAAGATATGTCACTAATAACTAAATATGATAACCTCATGGTGGCACTAAAGGAAAAATCCAAGGATCATCACAGTCGGATGGAGTCATACACTGGGGACCAGGATCATCTCTACCAGATTTCATGGTAATCCATCCAGTAGTTGTTGAGATATTGGGGGAAGGACCAATGGGATGCATGTGGCCATTTTATCAAGAACAATATTTTTAGTGTAGTCTCTACTTTCTCATACTTTCCAGATGTCCTCAGTTTTGTCCTTGCTGTCTCTCCACCCTCTGCTGCATTCGGCTCCATATCAGATCTGATCAGAGCCGTAGAGCGACGCGCTGTGCTCAAGGTCAGGTTCCTTTTATTACTCATTAAAGGTTTACTGTCACACAGAGGAGCCGCAAGTCATGCTGGTTAAACCATCCTTGTGTATGAGAGGAAAAATACATTACACTGTTTGTATATGCATCACTGGCTGCATTGTACTGTACTATGTGTACAGGCGAAACTGACCACGAACATTGTGCATATTTTTTTTGACGATAGGCTTGTTGGTGTTTACATAATGGACCTAACTGTACTTTGCATCATAAGCAGACTGTAAAAACCAACAGTTTTTAATTGGTATGACTGCATCAGACAATTTTAAACCTTGCTGGACTGAGATGGCAGTAAGAGCAAAGTGAAAAAAACAGCTGACTGTTACACTTCACCATCCATAAGAGTAATTATCAGGATATCATTACAGTATCCCCAAAGTGGCTATGGGCCATATCTCAGTCCCCTGTGTTTTCTGTCACTCTGTACTGTCTATCAATAGGTCAGTTCATCCAAATCTAAAAAGTAACAAAAAAAGCTAAGTACAAAATTTTATTCATGACCTTGAAAACAAAATGACTAACTTTAGGTCCACTTCTAGCTTTTCCTAGAGCTTTCAGCTGTAGCAGGTGGTCTTAATCACCTAGAAGAGTATGCTGAGTTGTGATTGCAATAGATCTGTCAACAAATGGGCCAAGTAGCTGTTATAATTTTGTCCATTGCACTTTCAGGACCTGGATGTGGGATTAAAAGTTGAATATGAAGAGTTCAGTCTTGAACTTGGAAACACGAGTCTGATGACTGTGTCCCAAGCTATTTCTGAAGCTCTCAGCCACATCACAATTCAGGGTATGAGGCAACAGGATAGAACATCCAAACATAGCCAACAAACGCAGACCACTGAATCAATGGTCACATGAACAGGAAAAGTAGTTGTGTATGAATCTAACTTCCAAGACAAAGGGTTGAGCAGGAAGACAGACGACAAACAGGCGCCGGGTCAAACCCCAAGAAGCAGATCAAGAGCAGAGTAACAGAAGCAGGAAACAGGATGGCTGCAAAGTTATGACTGCAAAGGAGCATAAGAGAGGATCTGGCTAAGATCAATGGAAATACAGACGGGTGAAAGATTGTTATACAGGCAGGAGACAAAGGAAAAAACAACATAAAGTGTCCCAGTAAGGTGTAAGGCCACCATGCGCTGCCAGGAGAGCTTCAGAGCACATTGGCATTGATTTTCTAATTCTCTAACTCTCTATTGGAGGGATGGAAACCATTCTTCCAAAAGATGATCCCTCATCCGGTGTTTCGATGATGGCCGCTGAGAGCGCTGTCTAACACATCGGTCCATATCTCCCATAGGTTTCTCAACTGGGTCGAGATCTGGTGACTGTGAAGGCCCCAGCTTAGGATTCACATCATTTTTACACTCATCAAACAATCCAGTGACCTCTTGGGTCCTATGGATGGGAACACTGTCATCCTGGTTTCAGGTCTGAGGACCTCTGTCACTATAGAGGCTGACCTTAACACTATCTGAACTGCTTCCTCGCTCTTCTTTCTGCAATAATTTTGGGTGGCGGAGGGAGGGTTGGGGGTGAGACATGTTAACCAGCATGTTCAAAGAGTGCGTCTCTCCATTTCAGAGAGAATATTCCACAACTATGAGAGAAGTGAAAGTTCAGCTCCAAGTGGGATTCGGCCAGAAACGAGTCGGTGAAATTACACACAGCTTCAATTATACATCACAAAGGGCGAAGGAGCCCCACTGGATGGCAGGGGAAGAAATGAGGAAAAACGGGAACGCTTCAGTCTTGTTATATGTGGGGCCTGTAAGCATGTGTGTGTGTGCGTATTACACCTCTCCTCTGTTTTGACTTTGAAGTTGTGACTTTGTCAGGAGCAGAAGCCGAGAGCAGGAGGTGGGAAATCGGAAGCTTTACCACCTGAGGGTTATATACACACACATGGGGCTCGGCTTTTGGAATATTTCCTGTCTAAATTAAAATTTGTGAAGCAAAACAGTCAGGAAAAATATTCCTTCACCTGTGCAGTCGCAGCGCTGCTTCCCTTGAGCATGTGTATGTTTGAGTGTGCATTTGCTCTCACATGCATAAATTATGAACGAGTCGGTTTTCCTTGTGTGTTAAGTTTTCATGTCTTGTTTTCTGCATGACGACATAAACTATACCTCAAGTATTTCAAACTTTTTATGTCTCTTTGTGTTGTCTTTATATCTTGTTATGGTAGTGTATGCATTAATGAAAAGTTTGGGGTTTTTTTGTAGTAACCTTGAGAGCGAATTTGATAATTTAGTACTACACTGCCTTAAAATTATACTGACCTCTGTCTAATCATGAGGAAAAAAATCCCTCCCAAAATTATTCAAAGTGGCCCTATGGACTTTTCTTGTCAACAAGCAAAAATTACGTTCATATTCATCATTTCCCACCAAATGCACTGTGTGTATCCTGTGGCCTCACAAACCTTGTAAATACATTTCCTATCTCAAAAAAACATTTGCACAGCTGTTTTTTTTAATTATCTAAAATCTTGCCATTGTTTTCTGCCTTCTCTTTGTTGACACATTCCAATCTTATTGACAACTGAGAGTTAAAACAACATTAGTAAGGATCTAGTCAGGAGCGAACACAGTGAATAAGTGCCGTAAATTAAAGTTCAGGTCTGATGGGATCTAGGTGCCTAATCATTACAGTGTTAATTACCTGGAAATTTTTGATTAGAGTCTAGTCATGACAAAGAAACAACGGAAAACCAAAGGCAAAGAAAAAAGTACTGAATATAAATAGAGAAAGGCTGATTTTATTTTATTTCTATCATATCTCCTAGACTCTCAACTCCGCCTTCCCGGACCATTCTGAGGGTCACAGAGTCACACGTTGAGCAGACACCCTCCTGCATCGCCCCCGGTAATTTGTCACCCATCCTCAAAGCTTCTTGCAGCTTGTAAAGAGGTTGAGGTCAGGGTCCTTGCATCTCACTGTCCTTAACAATGTCAGCAGGGCAGCGCAGATAAATGACCTGACAAGCCCACAGAATGTTACCGAATGTGTAAAAAGCCCGCGAGTCATTCTTCAAACTGCTGTTTTCATTCGATGTTTAGCGTCACTGTCAGTGTGACTCTGTTAAATCACTTCATTTAGTTTCACTGTTCACATAGTTTAACTATAACTGAACACACAATCTAGTCTGTTTCCCTTTTTTTTCATTTTATTAATCACAGACATATAGGACATGATTGTGATGGAGAACAGATATAATTTAATAATTTACATTTCTAGCTACATGGGTACTTGGTTCTGGCCTGTGCAACTGGTTACCATCTGTCTTATGGTATTTCTATGTTGATTTTATTTTAACCAGAAGCAAAATCAATATTTTAAGTTATTAAGTGTCATGATCTAAATATTTTCTCCAAAGCTATATTGAGTATATCACAGTGTTGATGTCCTGTTGCTAACTATTAGTAATTATAACACATCTATATACATAATTTATATATGTATATTAAGTATTTCTATTGGCTTAGACATCAGTTTGCACATATTCTCTCATGTTTTAGGCTTCTCAAGATTTTTTAAAGGTAAAAAAAAAATCACGAGCTGCTGTGTTTCCAGAAAACCTGGCAAAGCACTGCGTACTATAATATTGTGATAATTTGTTCCCTTCTTGTACCAATGCCAGCCATGAGGGGGCAGTGCAGCATTGTGGGAAACACTGCCTGTAGAAAAGCTCAGCCTTTGCGTCTCTGTATCCATTAGGTAAGATTAGTGAAAGAAGCATATTTCGCTCCGGAGGCTGGCCATTAGGGTGCAAATTACCTATGTGTTACCTGTATTGGAACAATGGAATTCTGTCTTTTTGGAGGTGATGATTATATGTGTCTCAATTGTCTTTGTCCTGTGTGCAAAAGTCTCCTCTCATGCCCTAAATATTGTATCTTATAGGGAGAATTACTGCCACTCCTCCATATGAGATTTAATTGTTGTTTTTAATGGGTGGTTGCCTCAATGTGTGAGTGTGCTTTTGTGTGTATGCTTGTGTGTGTGTTCTTGTGTGTGTGTGTGTGTGTGTGTGTGTGTGTGTGTGTTGTGTGCGTGCGTGTATCTGCATTATTTAATTGACTGATTGCTTGTGCAGCGTGTGTGCAACTTCTCTTGGTGTGTGTTTTTGAGAGAGAGAGCGAGAGAGAGAAATCATTAGGGGTTGTAATCTGTCCTCCCTAACTGGAAAAGAGGCAGTTTCAGCTACACTTAAAGGCCTCATCACCATCAAATACCATCATCATCATCATCATCATCATCATCATCATCATCATCATCATGATTCCATCATCATCATCATCTTCAAATACTATCAACATCCTCATCTATATATCATTATCTTAGCTAGCAGAGTGAGATGCTTGTGAGGAAGAGATCCCCTGTTTGGGTAAGTAACAGCCAGAGCAAAAAAGAATCTATCTATCTATCTATCTATCTATCTATCTATCTATCTATCTATCTATCTATCTATCTATCTATCTATCTATCTATCCATCTATCCATCTATCTATCTATCTATCTATCTATCTATCTATCTATCTATCTATCTATCTATCTATCTATCTATCTATCTATCTATGCATCTATGCATCTATCTATCTATCTATGCATCTGTCTATCTATGCATCTATCTATCTATGCATCTATCTATCTATCTATCTATCTATCTATCTATCTATCTATCTATCTATCTATCTATCTATCTATCTATCTATCTATCTATCTATCTATCTATCTATCTATCTATCTGACATGCACATGTAAAAACGAACCACAGTTCTCTGTCTATTTCTGGATTCAAATTTTACAAGATCACATTTAAAACTGCCCATTCCTGTCACCCTCCAGTTCACACACACACACACACAAACACACACACACACACACATGCACACTAACACACGCACACAAATTGTCTCTTGTCCTTCTTTCAAAAGATTTCAAAAGGATCACTCCAAAAAATGTGTTTGAGTGTTTGCTTGTTTATGCTACATGTATATCCTCATCAATGCAAAGCCTGACTTTGTGTGTCTGCACATGTTTAAGTGTGAGCAATTCTTGCAGGGGGAGCAGCTGTGGCTGCCACCATAAAGTAGCTGGACACCACTTTTCATTAAATGAGTTTGGTCAAATGGTTTAGAGGAGGAGGAGAAGGTCAAGAGTTTGAATAGGATGATCGACCAGATCCATCCTAACTCAGACAAACACATGCACATACCCTCGCATTTTGATGGCAGCACTTGACGTTTTTTAGCCATTTGGAGGAATCAAGTGGAGAGTGGCCAAGGCTGAGGAGAAATGGAGAGGGGAGAGAAGGAAAATGTTGAAGGAAGAGGGCGATAATTCAAGTTGATGTTTGTGCAGGGGCAATATCAACTCAGCAGGATGTTGCCTTTGCTAGAGGCAGACCCAGAAGAAGAAAGAAAAGAATGGTAGAGAAATGAAGATGGGACAGTAGAAAGGTGTGAGGACTATGATAGGTAATGGTCAAGCAGAACTCTTTTGTTTACATGGATGTGTTGTCAAGATTTTTTGGAAGGCAAGAGTATTTACATGATCTGTACAGTCACACCTGGAGATGGTGGGAAAAGCCAGGTTTCATAGAGATGCAAGGATATCGGTGCACATATATACGATTTCAGAAAGTTACACAAGTGTCCAGCCCTCAAACAAAGGACACAGGAGGGCGCTGTTTGTTTCCCATTTAAAAAACGATAGTCGGTGACTGAAAACGTGACAAACGGTTGTCCTCTCAACTTTACTGCCTCATTTACCCTTTTTCATAAAGTGTTAGAGTGTTAACAAAAATCAAACAATAACAGCAAAAACAACCAAAAAGTGTGGATGCACATCAGTTTCGCAATAAGCGGCATTATCAGATTGAGGCGGCTTAGTGGGGACATGGTCTGTAAAAAAAAGTGAGAGGGAGAGGAGGAAGGGAGTGAGGGATGACGTGAGAAAAGAGAGACTGAGTGTCAGAGGGAAAACCTAAATACCCCCTACTGAGGAAACTGGGGGGAGAGCTGCAGAGAAATGGATGAGAGAGGGGATAGGGGGGTACTTAGTGGGAGGCCTCTCCTTTGAACTAGGTGTCAGCAGAAAGAAAGAGAGAGGGAGCGAGGCAGTGAGAGAGTGAGGGATGGGGGCATCTCAGAGCTGATCAGACTGTAGCAGAGCTGATTAAAGACGAAGCGATCACAACAGAGTTAAGGAGACATGAGAGAAAGTAGAGACTGATGGTGATAAAAAGAAAAGGACACACTTTTGCAACTCCAGCAACACAAGAGAGGAGAGGAGAGGAGAAGGTCTAACCTCCTCTGGTGCCTCTGAGCTGCAGCCAGGTCTTTGATCCTGCACTTCATTTAACTCCACTGTAGGAGACCCTCCCAGTCTGATGCACAGGATTAAAGGCCTTTTCCAGAGTTTATTTGACATATAAAGTATCGTTCACACAGGTTCACAAGGAGTTTGAGTTGAAATCGTCCTGTATTTCGTTCTACAACTTCACTCAGGGCATCTGAAATCAGAATACAGCAGGACGTGGAAGCGGCTGAGCAATCTAAGAGTTGTGCGAAGTTGATGTTCCAGGGTTGGGTCCACTCCCTTTGCACATCATCTCTCTCTCTTCGTCCCCGAGGTTTTTTCTTGCACCCTGCTCACAACTGCCATACAGGAAAAATGTCAATTAAAATCTCAAAATAGATAGAAGGCAGATCGTTTTGTGATTTCCACCTCTGCTGTTAAAGACTGTCATGGAATCTGCAGTGGATAGTGGATTTGTGACAGTTCCCATTGTATTTCCAGCAAACAGTGCGTCAAATGTTGTCTTTCACGGGCAAGCACGGGTCACGTTGTGCAAAACAGTTCCGCTTCCTCGCCGGTTCCCTGGCTCTTGAGAAACGATGCAAGATCTGGCATTTTCCCTCCCCAGCATCAGGCTGCTCGGCGCACTTTGGGCTGATTTTTTTAAGAGTTTGTCCATCTCTTTTATGTCAGCGAATTGATTCTCGAGCTGCCCCGTGAAAAACATCAAGGATGTCAAAACATACTTCAGCTTTAAAGCAAATTCTGCTCTCCTGAACTGGCTCATCCTCTGTGTCCTCACTTTAAAAAAAAAAAAGAAAGAAAGAAAAATCCCTTCAATTTCTGGCTTTCATTCAACTCAGTAAACTCTGTGATCTGCCATACGCTTGTGCAATGTTCCCCGTCCAAGCTCGTAATTGTGTAGATGTTGATCATTTTCCTTTGTCAGAAAGCCTCCTGTAGATCTTTAGATGATGTGTGCGTGTTATTATATAAATTTTAATAACATAACTTTGAGGATTTTTCAGATGAATGCATAATTTTTGTTGGACACACTGTGTACACAAATTAGGTGTGACGTGACATTGAGCACTGTAGTTCTCGCTCCCGAAGGCTCACTCATGTTTCATAACCACTTTGGCATTATTAGGCCGTCGAGGCCCATACAAGTGAGGACTAATATCTTCACTTGTAGGGCTCAAGGTTAGAAGACAATACACCCTATCTAATGTACAAAAGCACCTTTTCACTATTCAGTGAGTACACAGCACCCACTTGTATTAGATCATGGCTGTTTCTACATTAGGGATTTAGTTTTTCTTTCAGTTTCAGTGATGTTAAGTGACCAGACATCAAAGGATTTGTTTTCTTTTAGGTTAACATTGACTCATTTGTCCTTGCACACAAATCAACAGATATAAAAGTTATCTTTGCCACTTAGCGCTGCCATTGGGAACTTCTTCTGATTTCTCAAGTGTTCAGTGTTGCTGTCCGTTTATAATAATGACAAAGAAGTCTGTCTCCTCTTGTTATCATGAGTCTGGACTGGGAAAGAAACAATTGTTGGTTAAATTTATGCGGCAGTGTACTCAGTGCGTCCCTGAAAGGAGCACCAATAGTCTTTTCCTGGAAATGGAATTGGAAATAGCTGATCAGATATGCTTGTTGCAGATGAAAAATCCTGTCGCTGTGAGTTAAGTTCTCCTCGTGCAGTATATACCAATGTGTCACTTTTGCACTTTTGTTTTTCTTTACACTGTTGTGATTGATATCTCTGTTTGCAGACCGGATTCTCAGATCTGTCCGCCAAAATAGATCGACCATTCACTTGATTCTATTTCCCCCTCATCAGTTTCCTCCTCCCTCCACTTCACCCCCCCCCCCCGGTCCATGTTCGACTCTTTTCTGTCTGAGACCATAATCTTTGATAAGAAACGACAAACACCTTCATTTGAATTCAGGAAGCAGCGTCTGTACTTCTTTAAATGGTGTCTCTGTTAGCAGGGATAGCAGTTACCATCTTGCTGAGTGCTTAATTTTGATTGCCTCTCCTTTAGTTCTGTATCTGGTGGTACATCAAAAAAAATTAATTGAAAAATTTTAGGAATTGATTAAGAGCACTATCAAGATTTAAAAAAAAAAAAAAAAAAAGATCATGCAAATGCCAAAGATTTGTTGTTTTCAGCGACTTACATTGAGGTTTTGCCGCTTTACTTTGTCAAATTGCTGGTTTGACAAAACAAGTTATTTGAAGACATCATCTTGGGCTCTGGGAACTTGTGATTTGTTTTTTTTTTTAAAGAGCTCTTGCATTGCTTTTAATTATAAAAAAAATCAACAAAATAACTTATGATAATAATAATAATCTTTACTTGAAGTCCAGTTATATAATTTGTGATGTTACACTCAGTGTTGCAGCAGAGGCCATGTTTTACATCCTATATCTGTTTTTGTTGTATATGAGCTGTGGACCTGAGGTAATGTAAGGAGGGAGAGCCATGCTGATTAAATTTCCTTTTTCAAGCTTTTTTTTTTTTAAGTTTTAACAAAAAAATTAATAAGCAGAAAATGCCACAAATTTGCTAAACAAAACGAAAAACCAAAATAATTATAATTACCTGAAGGCTATTTTGAAAAAGTAGAATTAGAAAATCCTTAGTTGTGCAAACATCCTTATTGAGATTTGATGTCCTGTGAAATGATTTTATGGCATATTTTGTTGTTGTTTTGGTTTTGGTGCGTCTCTGGGTGTCCTTACTGGCCCTTCAAGGACCTATACATTCCTGTTTAAATTACTCATGTGCATACCTGTTCCCAGTTGTTGAATTGAACTAAATACATATACTCAAGTACAAATTTAAAGTACCTGTTCTTTTCTTCTGCAGCTCACCCACGCTACAAAACATTTTAGAAAATGCTCTGAAAAATTATTATCATTATTTTTTGGAATTATCTGCATTGCTTTTGTGTTTAACCTGCTGCTATGTAACAGGTTTGGACCTATCCACTTCCTTCCTTTGGAGATTATAACATATATTATTTCATTCAAGGGTTTAGAAAGTCACAGATAGTGTTTGACCCTCACATAGCAGAATAACTAACTATTGTCCTCCTCTGTAGCCAGTGAAGTTTGGGCAGGTGTGTTAATTACAGACAGTCCCTTGTCCCTGCTGTGTTGACTTTGCTGTTTGCATGAAGGGACAGATTAGCTTAGAGCTCTTCCAATATTTTTATAAGAAATATTGAAAAAATTTAATAAGCAGAAAATGCCACAAATTTGCTAAACAAAACGAAAAACCAAAATAATTATAATTACCTGAAGGCTATTTTGAAAAAGTAGAATTAGAAAATCCCTAGTTGTGCAAACATCCTTATTGAGATTTGATGTCCTGTGAAATGATTTTATGGCATATTTTGTTGTTGTTTTGGTTTTGGTGCGTCTCTGGGTGTCATACTGGCCCTTCAAGGACCTATACATTCCTGTTTAAATTACTCATGTGCATACCTGTTCCCAGTTGTTGAATTGAACTAAATACATATACTCAAGTACAAATTTAAAGTACCTGTTCTTTTCTTCTGCAGCTCACCCACGCTACAAAACATTTTAGAAAACGCTCTGAAAAATTATTATCATTATTTTTTGGAATTATCTGCATTGCTTTTGTGTTTAACCTGCTGCTATGTAACAGGTTTGGACCTATCCACTTCCTTCCTTTGGAGATTATAACATATATTATTTCATTCAAGGGTTTAGAAAGTCACAGATAGTGTTTGACCCTCACATAGCAGAATAACTAACTATTGTCCTCCTCTGTAGCCAGTGAAATTTGGGCAGGTGTGTTAATTACAGACAGTCCCTTGTCCCTGCTGTGTTGACTTTGCTGTTTGCATGAAGGGACAGATTAGCTTAGAGCTCTTCCAATATTTTTATAAGAAATATTGAAAAAAATTAATAAGCAGAAAATGCCACAAATTTGCTAAACAAAACGAAAAACCAAAATAATTATAATTACCTGAAGGCTATTTTGAAAAAGTAGAATTAGAAAATCCTTAGTTGTGCAAACATCCTTATTGAGATTTGATGTCCTGTGAAATGATTTTATGGCATATTTTGTTGTTGTTTTGGTTTTGGTGCGTCTCTGGGTGTCATACTGGCCCTTCAAGGACCTATACATTCCTGTTTAAATTACTCATGTGCATACCTGTTCCCAGTTGTTGAATTGAACTAAATACATATACTCAAGTACAAATTTAAAGTACCTGTTCTTTTCTTCTGCAGCTCACCCACGCTACAAAACATTTTAGAAAATGCTCTGAAAAATTATTATCATTATTTTTGGAATTATCTGCATTGCTTTTAATTATAAAAAAAATCAACAAAATAACTGATGATAATAATAATAATCTTTACTTGTCCAGTTATATAATTTGTGATGTTACACTCAGTGTTGCAGCAGAGGCCATGTTTTACATCCTATATCTGTTTTTGTTGTATATGAGCTGTGGACCTGAGGTAATGTAAAGAGGGAGAGCCATGCTGATTAAATTTCCTTTTTCAAGCTTTTTTTTTTAAGTTTTAACAAAAAAATTAATAAGCAGAAAATGCCACAAATTTGCTAAACAAAACGAAAAACCAAAATAATTATAATTACCTGAAGGCTATTTTGAAAAAGTAGAATTAGAAAATCCCTAGTTGTGCAAACATCCTTATTGAGATTTGATGTCCTGTGAAATGATTTTATGGCATATTTTGTTGTTGTTTTGGTTTTGGTGCGTCTCTGGGTGTCCTTACTGGCCCTTCAAGGACCTATACATTCCTGTTTAAATTACTCATGTGCATACCTGTTCCCAGTTGTTGAATTGAACTAAATACATATACTCAAGTACAAATTTAAAGTACCTGTTCTTTTCTTCTGCAGCTCACCCACGCTACAAAACATTTTAGAAAACGCTCTGAAAAATTATTATCATTATTTTTTGGAATTATCTGCATTGCTTTTGTGTTTAACCTGCTGCTATGTAACAGGTTTGGACCTATCCACTTCCTTCCTTTGGAGATTATAACATATATTATTTCATTCAAGGGTTTAGAAAGTCACAGATAGTGTTTGACCCTCACATAGCAGAATAACTAACTATTGTCCTCCTCTGTAGCCAGTGAAGTTTGGGCAGGTGTGTTAATTACAGACAGTCCCTTGTCCCTGCTGTGTTGACTTTGCTGTTTGCATGAAGGGACAGATTAGCTTAGAGCTCTTCCAATATTTTTATAAGAAATATTGAAAAAATTTAATAAATTTTGCTGTTCCCATTTACTTTTCGAGAATTCAGTTCATTCTTACCATTGGCCAAAATACTTTTATTAAAGCACAACCAGTCTTATTTCTCGCCTGCTGCCCCTCTGTCTCTTTCAGTGCTACTTTCAGATGTTGTTGCTTCCTCTCAATACAGAATGTGGCCAGAAGCTGTAATAATATATTGAGGTAAAACCTGTGATGTGTCGCCTCACCCATTTTCTCCCAGAAAACTTCCGAGAAGAATTTCTTACACTGTGAGCCAAAATTAAGAAATGTAGCCTTGATTAATCGGGTTTCAAATCAAAAGTTCCATTATTTGTATGAAAGATTTACAAGTGACATAGGAGATGCTGGTATCAGCAGTTTACAAAAAGATTCCCACAGTGAGACTCTTCTTACATGAAGTTCTGAAAGTTAGTTATGTTGATATAATATGCAAACCTGCTTCTCTGTCTCTTTCCCTCTCTTTTCTTTTAAAGCTGCATAAATGTTATGATGTATGTGTGTGATTCTGAATGACTGCAGTGCCTTGAGGAAGCTGTTTCAACTTCCAAGCTTGTCTGTGTTTTGAAACTAGCTTTTATATAATTTAGAAGAAGACACCCACTCGCATGCCCCCGCACACTATGGAGCTAGCAGACCTCAACCATGGTTTTATCATTCGCTTTCACCGCTCTGCATTGGCTGGAACTCCTTAGGGTACACAGTGACTGCTGGGATGGGTATGTGTTTGTGTAATGCATCCAAATGTATGTGTGGGTCTGTATGTGTTTAGCTTAATTTAACTCAAACACGCTCCCCTCAGTGGGGTAGAATTATGTTTTCAGTGAAACCAGGCCGGTGTTGTTAAGATGCACAGTGCCTCTCTGCCATCCCTTAGTGTTGCAGAGGGGGGAATAATATGTAGACTCTCATTAACGGGTAGACATTGACTTCTTCACTGTGCTGCTTATACCTTAAGCGCCCATGTGTTTATATTTATCTGTTTTTATGCATTTATTTTGTGCATTTATTGTGTGTGAATATGCGTATGAGCTTCGCACAGCATCTGCTGTACATTTGTGAGTGTGTCTGTGTGGGTGTCTGTGTACACCAGTCAATCAGCTATCAGTTAGTATGCAGTGACTGTGGGTCAAGATTACTGTTGTGATTGATGTCTCTGTTTACACACTGGATCTCAGAGCTGTCCACCAAAATGGATCGACCATTCACTTGATTCTATTTCCCCCTCATCAGTTTCTTCCTTGTTCTCCTTCCTCATCCTCATCCTGCCTCCCAGTCCATGTTCGACTTTTTTCTGTCTGAGACCATAATCTTTGAAGAGGAAAGACAAATACCTTCATTTGAATTCAGAAAGCAGAGTCTGTATTTCTTTAAATGGTGTCTCTGTGTATGTACAGACTTCTCAGTGTTTGAGCTCTTGATTGTGTATGTGAGAGGAACTCAGGTGGTAGCAGGGATAGTAGTTATTCATTTATTGAGTTCTCAACTTTGACTGCCTTGCCTTTAGCTCTGTATCTATTTATTCCTTTATAAAAATTACTTCACAACAATTTTGAGAACCGATTAAATGCAGTTTTTGACTTTATTAAAAAATTTCATCGAGCAAAAAAGGCCAAAGATTTATTTTTTACAGCGTCCTTCATTGAGGATTTACTGCTTTACTTTGTCAAACTGCTGGTTAGACAAAAAAGGCT
This sequence comes from Istiophorus platypterus, assembly GCA_016859345.1. Taxonomy (NCBI): domain Eukaryota; kingdom Metazoa; phylum Chordata; class Actinopteri; order Istiophoriformes; family Istiophoridae; genus Istiophorus; species Istiophorus platypterus. The sequence goes on along the minus strand of CM029129.1, from coordinate 14,188,847 downwards.
ATTTGAAGACATCATCTTGGGCTTTGGGAACTTGTGATATGCTTCTTTCATTTCGTAAACTAAACTGTAAATTAATTGATTTGATTGGAAAAAAAAATGATAATGATCACAGTCTTTATTTGCAGTCCTACATACCACAGAAATGATACATGATGAGTTCCACTCCTTTGCAGCAGAGGCTATGTTTGTACTTGTATGTTGTGTTGTGCATACTGGCTTTTGGAAATGAAATGATGTAAAGTTTCTCTGGCAAAAAGGAGAGCCGTAGCTCCTGGGCTTCCTTAGCCTTGCTGCAAAGTGGACACAGGCTCTGCAGGCTTGACCTTGGTGACTTCTGGGTAAGCATAAATAATAGAGCTCATGCAGAGTTAAAAGTATGTTAGTAACACATAAAAAAGTACATAAAAATGTATGCTGAAAAAATATAAAAAACCATCACGAGCTCACACAGAAAAATGTGTATCAAGTGAAGGTATAATACAAAAACCTGGGGCACATCAGGCCATCGGGCCATCATCACTGGCAAATTTTAAATATAAGGCTAATCATTTGCTCATCAATTCTGATCATTTAGCAGTTTGACGGCATGAGAGATAAAAGAAATTCTTGTTTCCGACTCCCAAACAGGTATGTTTCTGACTCACTGTTACCTACTGTTAGTGTGCTGGTGGTTGATGATGGTTTTAAAACTTAAAATAAACCTGGCCTGTGATCCTGCTACTGATGAAAACATTTTAAATGAGATATTTAAGAGCTGAAAAATTGATGAAGACTTTCATGTTTTCAGCTATATCCAAATTACATCATTTCCCCACCTGAGTTCATTTTTCTCTACGGTCTGCTAACAGCTGTGCCACCACATTGTGTGTCTGAATGGTCGCTGTGTGTGTAAATCAGAAGCATTGTTCACATGTTAGTTTACAACATATGCGTCTTCATCTGTGATGATATTGTGTGTCCTGTAAAAGCTGGACAACAAATTGTACTTTACCTTTAGTTTTCTATTTCTACTTCTGCTTTCCCTTGCAAACTAATTTAACGGATTGTGCTCACACCAATTTGTAATCCCTCAAATTAGCTGAGCTACTCCACAGTTTTGCAGTGTAACACCTGCTAACCGCAGAAAAACCTTCGCCCCTTGTTGGGATTCATCACTTCAGACCATAGTTCGAATGAGATGTTTCTCACTAAGAGAAACAGCTAAATGACTTCCACACTTTTTTTCTTACACCTGAATCTGATTGAACAATGACAATCCATTTACTAAGCAGAGTCCAACTGTCCAATCGGAGGGCAGATGGTTCTGTCGCCTGAAAGTTGTAGTAGATTTTCAAGAAGGACAATGTCACAGCTCTTCCTGAGTGGGTTTAATTATATTTGATGATGCTGTAGAAAATGTTTGTGCACAGTTAATGTGCCTGTGTACTGTGTGAACTAACCCACCTGGGTCATGGAGGAGCCAGTGCTGTTGTCCATCTGGAAAATCTGCTGCACCATTTAAGCCAACGGAACCAGAACCAAAAGAACCTGCCCTCTGATTGGACGGTTTGACTCTGCTTTGCGATTTGATTGTCTTTGTTCAATCAGATTCACATTTTATACCTGTGAGTTAAGCATCTCACATACAGTTTGGGAGCCTTCAGCGCTGAGTTTTCTTCTTTGTATTTGTACATCACACAAACACTTCTTTTTTTTTTACAGTTTCTTTGTGTTTCTTTATGACATAATCTGTTCACAGATTTTATTCTCATGGTCAGTTTGTAAACATCAGTTTACCTAACTATACTCTCACTTGAAGATGATGTGTATATAGAATGCCTTAGTTAGCATTCAGCTTTATTCTTAGTAGGGCTTTTTCCTCACCGCAGGTGAGATGGTATAGCACATTATCACAGTTACGCTATTAATTAAGCCCTACAGTCTAAATGACTGAACGGGTGACATGTTAAAGACTTGATGTTTTCCAAACTGTAACTGGCACCAGTCATGTGCACCTCTTCTTCCTCCACTATTCTTTGTGTGTGTTTGTGTGTGTGCGCGTGTATGTGTGTGTGTGTGTGTGTGTGTGTGTGTGTGTGTGTGTGTGTGTGTGTGTGTGTTTTATGTGAGAATTTAGAAGGGCAAGTGGAGGTGAATGATCACCTTGTCCTGCTCTGTTTAATCGCTGTGTGCCTGTGGCTAGGACAGCTCTCTCTACCAATACACATGCACGCACACACACACACACACACACACACACACACACACACACAGACAAACGCCCCTAGCCCATCAATGACCCATGTATAGCATTCAGCCAATTGAAGTCATCTCAATGCAACAGTCATTTTCTTTCAGAGGAACAAAGGCTGTTGATCTGCCCAAGGGCACATATAATTTTCTGCAATCTGAAGTCGCTCATGCTCCACTTCTGATTGATAGACTTTGTGATCCACCTCTCTTCTCTAGATGTCTCTAACTCCTTTTCTACTGTCTCGGCATCATTCTTTCTCTTTTATGCCAGTGGCTGTCTTTAACCTCTTCTATCTTTTTGTCTCCTCAGATTGTGGTGGAAATTTCTTTGGAAAGCGCGGGACATCATTTACATCTCTGTTGTACAGAGGAACAATTGGTAAAGGATAAAAGGAAAGTTTTGTAGTCGGTGCCGATGCCATGGAAATTTCCCTATTCCCGTTACCAATTTCGATACTACAGCAAAAAATAGAAACAAAAGTAGCTGCTACACAACACACGCCCGTGGGCAACAGACAGACAGACACACACACACACACACACACACACACACACACACACACACACACACACACACACACACACACACACACACACACACACACACAAACACACACTTCCATGCAGAAAGTGTACAAGCAGTAGTAGTCATTTCAATGGACTAACAAGGTGACAATGGTCATGACTGTAGCCCACTGACGTGGTGAGCCACAGCTACATTAGCCTCAACACACTGATCTTAGCCTTTGTGAATGCTGTGTGTTGTGCTTTGATACAACAGATGTTTGAAGTCGCATTTTGCAAATAATAATGGTGACATTCCTGGAGAATTTTTTTTTTTTTATGAGCAAGCTGCTTTAGATTCTTGACTTGGATCTGACGGGAACAAACATAACTTTGTGCTGACCACTGAACAAGGGCACATAGCTGCTTGCCCACAAAGATTTCCTGACCCTTTTTAGGAGCTACAGTCTGTTTTCTAACATTTCGCTCTGTGATCTTAGTGCTCCCATAGGCCCATGTTTGTTTCAAGTCTCCTTCACTCTCTATTGTTATCGTAATGTTTTTCATCAAAGTGTTTTTCTTTGCTCGTAGATCTTCAATGATATTTGTGAGCTGCAGGATCAAAGCTGGATCCTGCTACTCTTCCACTGTTTGAATAGCCAGACAGTAACTGACCTTGACCTTCAGGAGAACTAAGGCTGAGCTCCCATGGGGTTAATTTAACTTCAAATGACCTACATCAGATTAATAAAATCTCAAAAGGGTTATACATGAAGGTGCTGTCTAACTCTATAATCAAGTCTTTGGTCATGTTTTTGCTGAAAGTTTATTAATACTTGTATTGAAATATAGAAATATACTGCGGTGTTGTGATGCATAAGCCATCGTAAGCTAAAGTAACTTCTCTGCACTTTATTTTTTCCCTTGTCTACTGATGTAAGGGCCTTATGTGACATTTCCAAGCAATCAATATTTTGTTTGTGTGTGACATTTGCAAGCAGTTCATAATTTGGTATGGCTTCAGATTTAATGGTTTTGACCAGAGTGTACCAGAGAAGGTTGAACCAGTGATCCAGACTCTAGAAATCTCCAGATGACACGTGCTGATTACATACCATGTATTGATGTGTTTCTGCTTGCCTCCAAGAAACCTTTACAGCCTTTTAAGACAGAGCTGTGAAACAAATACCAGTATGTTCATGGGGCTATGGAAAAGGAAATTAATCCATGACCTTGTGTTGGAAAGGTTGAGCCACTGTCAGATTTGTGGTGTATTGCAGGGACCTGACAGTCTTGTTATAAATCGAATACATTCATTTACCAGTACACAGTACCTGATATAAGCAATCCTTGCTCTACATTGGGAGAAATCTTTATTGGATCTATTTTGGATTCTAGAGGGAAATGGTGGGTGAGAGTGAGTACGATTTTATTAAGTTTTAAAGTTTTTTACACTTAAAAGTGTTATTTCCTCTAAAGTTATTTCCTTACTGTTCTGGTAGCTGCTAGATTTCGCAACAGTAAGAAAATCTTTTTAACTTAAAAGGAAACCAAGTAACTTTTGCTGAGCAGGGACAAAGACGGCCTCTGTGGACACAAGCGCTAATTACAGGGGACTGGTATATCAAATTCTGTTTGCCTCCGACCCCAAGCAGTGAAGCGGGCTGGAAAAGAGAGGAAAGGAAAAACTTCTCCGGGTTGAAAAGACAGAAAACAATCGAGCCCCTAGCAGTTGTTTGCCAAAATGTCGCTGCAAGGGGAGATAGCTTTACACTGGCCAATTGTCTGCCTCAGCAGGGGTGTCAACTCAGACCAAGGCAGCAGACAGTTAGTGAGTTACCCAACATGCGAATATGTTCCTCTATCGCTATGATCCATGTCACTGTCACTGCCATGGAAATGGAGCTTAGTTCAGCTAATATCCAGCTTAGTTACAAAAAAAGGTCTGAGAGCTGGTAGTCCAGATCTTAGCTCTGTTGGTCATGAGCCAGCTTACTTACTGACGACATAACAAAAATGACAGGTATGCATCTAGTAATGAAGGCTGTTAAATCAAGATAATAATAAACCCTGTCATGTTTGACTATGAGGTAGTTTTTGTAGCTCAGTTTTACGAACACGTCCGCTCAATGAAATATCTGTTTGCTTTATGGCATTCACCCTTTTAACATCGACTTATGTCCACAAACAGCAATGACAGAAAAATATAATGCACACACAAAACTGCCACCTCAACACACAAATAAATGTATAGTAAACAAGTTAGAAGTTACATTAGGGGTTGATGTTGCTTCGCTTCTTTCCATCATGTTCATTGTTCGACCAAGAGTTTTTCTTGTGTAGCTCTGCCGATTGTCACTTTTTGGCCTGTTGACCCTCCGCTGAGCTCCCTCTTTTCTTCTTAATCTTAATCCACCACGCTGATACAAAACCAAAGTTTAGGAAAAATATTTTTACATAAACTGTTTAGAAATTACAGCCATTTTATACATTGTTGCTCAATTTTCAGAGAAAAATCAAAATGAATTGTGGCTCCCACTTTGGGAACCACTAGAAACTCAAGTTGTACGGGCTTAACACCTTATACATTAAGCCGATAGAGCAGAAAAGTTGTTGGTAAAGGCCAGTTACAAAACACCGAAAACACAATTGACAACTGAGTTTTCCAAAGAAATTTAAAATTCTTTACATTTTTTTTCTTTCTCATACATGGCTCATCCTAGTATTATATGATAGGATGTAATAGAGCACAGGAGTATTTTTCATATTGTTTATTATCACATGGAATTTAATCAAACTGCTTTGAATAATTCAAATGAATTATGTCTTTCTAGACACATCAGTGTAACTAGTTTATAAATGTCTCTTGGCATAATTTGATTACCAGTGCACTTCCTAGAACAGAGAGAGTACACAGCAGGGTTTCAACTTTCTCAGACTTTCCCTAATCAGATCTTAACTGGCAGGTTATGAGATGTGCCACACAGAGGAGACTGCCAGTGATTCTGACTAAGTAAAGGGAGGAAGTCCTTAGCAGCTCATAAGAGAGTGTGTTTCCGAGCAGGAATCAGAATATGTGTGTGTTAAGAGTAGAGAGCGCATTTATATGTATCCACTTTTCATGAGGAAGGGTTGCATTGTAATACTCCTTGACCATGAAATATCAATCCTCATCACAGATGAGATTCTTGGAGGTAGTGTCTGTCAGTTGCACTGTTTTTTTGATTAATAATGCCACGGTGTTTCTCTGAGTGCACTCGTGGCTTTCAGGTGCTCAGGTCAGACTTGCAACCCCAGCTAGGAGTTGCAGCACCCAAGTTCTGCCAATTAGGAGAGAGGGGGTTAGAGGTTATGGTAGGTTTAAGAAAAGGGGGAGAAGTGAATGTATAGGAGTAAGACCCTAAGGAGTAAGTAAGATCCTAAGTAAGGATGAGCTGTTGAGGGGTGATAAGCCAATACTCTTGAGGATTGATGAGAAATATCATGGGTGAACAGAAATTGGAGCTTTATTTACCACAGCATGGTGATGGTTTCCTTGGGTCAACAAAATATTGTTGTCTCCTTCTGAAGAGACTTTTTAGCAAAGTAAACCAAAGCTGTAACTACTGTGACACATTTTTCACATACATATGCGCACCATCGCCGTACTCCCACAGTTCACCACCCCCTGCTGTGTCTACACACCCTGTACCACCTGTATTATTGAAATATGCCTGTCATTGCTAAAGTAGGGGGTTTAAACTCAGATGATGTAGCACGCAGTGGGACAGACACAGAGGGAGGCACCGCTGAACTAGAAAGTTCTAGTTCGAAGCAATGATGTGAAAACTGCTTTTTGTTTTTTTTTATTTATTTTTTTTTTCCATTGTATTAAAGGAATAGTTCACCAAAATGGAAGGTAGGTATTTTTGTGACAATTACATTGAAAGTTAGACTTTTCTGTACCAAGAGGAACAGAGGATTACAGGTCTCCAAACCACTCATACCCAATAATCCATCTGTTGTTCAAGGGACTGTAGCTGATTGGTACCTGAATGTTACGTGGTGAGGATGGTTAAGGGCTAATCCCAGTCAGAAATTGCTTTAGTCCATAGAGATAGTGATATGTGCTTTAAAAATGCACTATCCAAGATGATATTGTCTGTACACTGAATAATGGCACTTATTTATATGGGTCTTTGTACACATGGACTCTTTGTTTTGCAAAAAAAAAAAAAAAAAAAACAGTATGAAAGGGATGAATTCTCTCAAATTCTAAACAGTCAGCTCAGATTCATTTGAACTATGTGGGAGAAGGCTACGCTGTTTTTCTGTTTGAGATTCATATTACACAAAAAAATGATGCAGCTTGAGTATTATGATAAAATAATACCAGAAAGTCAAGCTATTGCAAAGGGAACCTGATGAAGCCTGTGGTGAAATACACTATTTACGCAGTTGCATCTCTGATTTAGTACATATTAATCTCTGAGGAATATTGATTCTCCCAGTGTGTGAATTTTAGTTTTTTATTGTCAGAACAATAACAGAATTGCAATTTTCAGCAGTTCCCTAAACACATATAGATTCTAATACAGATAACAAGGATTTTATAACAGAAGAGGCAAAACATTGTGATGAAATTTGGAGTGTACCTAAGTGGATGCCAGATGCTGTGGTTTGTTACAGTGGTACTAGATAGTTGATAAGGAATATTTGCTCTGTTGATTCATGGTTGTTAGGGAATACTATGTGATTATTTAAGCCTACAATAGTTTCTTTGGCCATTTGGGCAGCAGAAACAATTTGTTAACCCACTATTGATATAATATCAGCTTTTGAGTTGATATGGGGAACTTGTTAGCAAATAGCTGCTCATTTGCACTTGCTGTAGTCAAAGAGCAAAATTATCATTCATTCATTTTAAGTCTTTTAGCTCTGGTTTAGGTCTCTATATGAACTCCTGAGGGAATTTTTCCACCTTTTTCAGCTGCTAAATGCTCCAGTATGTTCACCAGCCAGTATTTTGTTCGGTGCTAAAAATGTGGTGTGCACTGGGTTTTTCACAGTTTTTTTGTTGAATACAGCTGCCAACTGCAGCCAAAGACAAAGCTAACAGAGCAGTGAAAGTGAACCAAAACAGTAAAGTTGCAGGACAAACAGCTAAAGCATGAGCTGAAAGCTCTGTAAAACCTTTCTGTTTGCAGCAGTAGCACAATTGGTTTCTGATTGTTCGAATTTGAAAAAATACTCCTTGATTATATAAAATAATAGAAGAGACGTCGGTGAAAAGACTGACAGGGTCTAACTATGATGGGACAGTTTTTGCTGGGATATTTATTTTTTATTATTATTATTATAATTATTTTTTGCAGAATATATTTTCTGGGCTTTTATACAAAACACACTCAGGGGTGCAGTTCAAAATCCTGACAATGTTTGTATCTTTATCTTACATTCGTAAATCGCATCTTTTTTTATACAGATGTATGTTTGTACCTAACAATTTCCTGTGTAACCATGGAGCGTGAACAGACATAGAAATGACACATCGGGGGGATCAAACAAGAATGTGAGAGACCACCATTTCTTCTGCTCCTCCTCAATCGTGCCAAAACTGTCACCTTGTTTTCGACCTGGCAGGTGAACACTGCTGCTCAACTGGCAGATGGCTGTTATCACACACAGGTGCAGAGGTGAGAGGGCGGAACAGTAGAAAAGACAAGAGAAAGGTGTTGACAAAAAAAAAGAAGCAAACCAGACCAGAGTGGAGATGGAGGCGGCAAAGAAAAACCTGGAAAGAACAGAGAAGAGTCAGATTGCAGCAGAGACAGTAGAAGTGGGAAGCGTTGGAGGAAAAAAGAAAATCGATAACCAAGACTTGGCAACTTTTTTTTTTATTGTCTCAAGTGCAGCTGACAATAAAAACCAATAATGATTTAAGGGTCTTAAAATAGGCTCAGTTGTTAAGTTTATTTTTTTGCGGCCAAAAAAGACAGATTTGTCTAATTTGGATTTTATTTTGTCAAAAGCTTGTGTTTAACTTTAGTGGATAAATGGATGAAAACAGTAAAGAAAGACTAGCTGGTGGGGACACGCAGACAGAGAAAGTGGAGAGACATTGAAGGAGAATAACTGAGAACTGCCTTCGCTTTGACTTTGGCTTTGCGGACCACCTGCCGACACCTCAGTTCACTTACTGTTGGTGACTTTTCATTTCAGGCATGGTTTTTCCACTGTTTCCCTCTCTCTTTCCACTCCTGTCATTCTTCTTACTCACACAAACTCTCTCATGCCCTTTATCTCACAGATATCCCCCACACACATTCCTGGTTTTCATCCACCCTATCCGTCTCTGTGACATTTTTTTCACCCACACCAGAGCAGGAGACGCACCTGAGACCTCCGCTCTGTTGTTGCGCTCATGCTTCATCTCAGCGGGGTGTGCTTCGGGGGTGCAGCTCTTTTGTCACTGTGCTGCTACAAAGGAAGACAGAGAGGTTGAGGTCAAGTTTACAGAGTTCGGGTGTGGAGGCTAGCTCATTAACCACAAAAGAGAAGTCACTTTTTGATTTGGTTTCGTCCGAGCTGCTTGATTTTTGCTACCTGATTTAAATCTATAATGTTCTTAAGGAGCACTACAGCAGTTCAGATGCATGGTTTATAAAACAGAACAAATGCATCAGTTAACAGAGAGAAAGCATCAAAGATTGCATCATTATGTCTTAATATAACAGACAGAGAAGGCAAATCATCTCATTCCCCTCTTATATGACTTGTGCCCTTTCATCAGGTTGATATTTTGCCTTTGTATGTCTGATGAGGTTGCTTCACTGATTTAGCATGACACTCAAATACTATGATATTGCTGACACATAATGGGGAGATAATGGGTTAAAAAAAAAAAAAAAGGATCAAAATCACTGCGGCAAACCCAGAGTTTCTTTTACCACACATTCTTCCGCCTTGTCAAAACCTGGCGCCTGTATTATAAATGATGCAACTTGAGCGCTGACAGTTCATTAGGATATTCAGCTGTGTTTTGGCTATCAAATTTTCAGTTTGAAAGTTATCTTTTTCTATTCTATTTCTTTTTTTCAAATTTGAAGTCTTCAACCACAACCAATGCAGACTCGTGTCATCAGTTGATGTAATTTACCAGATATTTGCGGGGGGATAAACCCTAGTTTTTTGGTACGTTGAAGTATTAAAAGAAATGCATTTTTGGTATTAATGAATTTTCTTATTTATAGAGTAACCTGCAAAGCTTTACCTCTGATATTGTATCAGACTTGAGCTAAATTCTATGACTGGATACATACAATATTTAAACTGAAATATCTGCTGCTCACACTAATGAGTTGACCTGTCAGTCCAGCCACCCCTCCCTTTTTCAGTTGCTCGAGTATTTTTGTTCTAAGAGTCTTCTTCCAGGTCCTCCCCCAAAACAATCCTGCTCCACCAGGGAGCTGCACCTTCCCTGGGTTCTTCCTCCATACGGTCTTCCCGGAACAACTCCAGAGGGAGGCAGCCGGGGGCAAACTTCACTGGGTCCCTCTGCCTCTTGATATCTAGGTCCTCACAAATCACTGTGCTCACTCACTCCATCATGTAAAGTGAGGCCAGCCACCCTGTGGGGAAATATCAGCTTGGCCACTTGTGTGTGAAATCAAGCAATGAACGACCAGTAAATTGCATTCAATCACATGATTTTTTTTAATCAATACTACGATAATGTATATTGAGCCTTATTCACATGGGTATAATTGGAGCCTCAAGTAACCATTTTCTGATGTGAAGTTCCAATTTACTTAAGGTATCACTTTCCTCTCAAACCTGTTACAGTATAATGAAAAAATTGTTAATCAGATGATGATAAGATGCTCTGAACTTATACTCTCATTTATAATGTCTTCTACATAAATTTCAGAGTCTAATCGGTATAATAGGACCTATTTGTAGTTGTAGCACTCTGCCAGCTATGGCTATGGACTGAGAAAAGAGGCTCAGGAGTTGAGACTGTTTTTCTCCATTAGCTTTGCAATAGCTTTTCCAATGCATGCCAGAGCTAATAAGTGACCAGCTGGTACTTAGAAACCAAGCGCCTGAAGCCTTGTCAGGAAGCCTGCAGTCACAGTCTAGTCCCTGCTACAAAACAAATTTCTGGTGACAGCATGACATACGCTTGAAACAAAGGGAACCATGGCACTCCTCTTCTGTCCTCTCTACTAATTAGCAGTAGGTGTGTCAGTGCCAGAAGTGCAGACTGTTGACAAAGAGTGTGGGCACCTGCACCTTTTAGTTTTACATAGAAGCAAGGAGAAGATTCAAACTTAGGCCAGCATCCCTTCTAATATTTCTGTCGTTGGACAATTTAGCATCTGTGAAGCTAGAATATAAGGTAGAACCCCACTTCTTTTTTCACACAAGAGAAAATACACTCAGAGGAGCATCCTCCCAACACATCATAGTTATTGTTATACCTGTTTATGTTCGTTATTGAAGATTTTCAATATTGGTGAAGCTGCAGCTGCTAGGTAATGAGCATGTGGCAGCACGTAGCACATCTGTAAAGCGAATGTGCATGTGTTATGTTAATAGAGTTGACGAAACCATCAGCAAAGTTTGCAAAAATACTACTGTGGAAAACAACTTTTCAAAATGAGCTGTTCAACATCCAGCCTGCCACCCCACTCTAAATGCTTTATTTTTCATACGGGGGGTTTTTTGGTATAAAATTACCATCACGAGTTCTCTTTATCTTAGCGTGTGCCTAGCCAGCTGTGAGGCAAATGTTGACTGTTCTTTTCTATAAAAAGTCTAAACATCAAAAGAGTGTTGGAGCCCTAAGCTGTTGTTCGCCCCATCCACCCACCTGCTGTCACATCGTGTACTGTAACTCCATTTACAAAGTATTAATTAGAACATCAGTCCCTTCAGGTCCTAAAATAAAGTACAATGGCATGCGTGGTCATCATTAAAGCCGATACTTGTCATCTTTTAATGTTGTTGGTCTCTGCAGTAGCTCCCGCAGTATAGATGGGTGAGCTGCTGTAGATGGATGTGTAGGTTAAGATGCTTTATGTCATTTACGTCGCAAAACTAAGAAAATGTACCTGTGTGATACAATACTGAATTCATTATGAGAGCCAGTACTTTAAACTTGTATAATGGACCACAGTGCGCTTAGAGAAGTTGTTGGCTTGTGAGGAGGAGAAACCAATGCTTATACAGGACATTGACTGTTATTTCCATGTATTACTTACTGATAACCTACTGCTACTCAAACAGTTCAGCTTCAATTTTTCCTGTATTTCACTGACTGAAGACAGAATGTGCCCACATGGCCGATATGTTTTCTTCAAAGAGAATATATCTAATAATACTGACATTTGACTTATATTATACCTCCATTTACTGCAATTCTTTGCACCCTGTATGGGTGAGCACCATCTACTGGTTATTTGAATGTTCCAGATGGTTTGACGTGTCACGGAAACTTGAAAGTTGGAAATAGTGCGTGCAATTTTTGAGTGTTGAAACTACCACTCATAACACTTGTAATCCTGTGATACCTTCACCTCGCTCACTTCCCTGCCCTCAGGTGGGATCCTAGAAAGTGCTACTGAAAGTGTTTTGGCTCTTGCTGTCCTCCAAACTACCGGCTTGAGAATCCAACCCTAATGAAAGTCCCTTCTTATCTGTCCTCATGAATTTTAATACAGCCACACCGATTACATATCTGTAGATACTGCAAAGCCAGAGGAAAGAATTTGTCAAGATTCAGATTGTATTCATGTGAAGGAACACTTATTGTTTTCTGTGAATATATCAGCACGCCCAGGGATGGAAAAAGTAAGATGAGTCATTCCTTTAAAAAAGGGATAAGGGAAAATGTTGAATCTAAAAATATATATTTTTGCCAAGATTCAAAGTTACTTATAAAGCTACATTCAAACTTTTATCTTTTGATTTTGGTGTGATAAATTGTTTGATACTGTGATCAGAGAGTTTTCCTTTTCAACTAGAGAAGAGAATGAGATCTTAATGAAGACACGAGTGATTCTAACTGCAGGTGATTTGTCTCTAATGTTTATATAAATTATTATCATGTCTAATAACCTGTACTCTGGCATTGAATCTTTTTGGATAAAATCCCCTAACAACTCTGAGCCATTAATCACTACTAATACTATTAATAAAAAGCCATTTTATACTTTAATTTTAACATTTTATACTGAATGCAATTCCCAATACATGCAGAAACAGTACAGCAAAAAACAAGTTTTTATTTGGCTGCTACTTTCAAGTCTCTGTGTGTGATGTTGCCACCATACAGCCTTGACCAAACTGTCCTTTAGTGTCACTGCCAACAACTGTGTGTTTTCCCATATTCTCACACCGCATCAAACAAACTCCTTTGTTGCTATGCTGATGGGACAATGCCTATTTGTCTAGTTTAATATTCCCGGTAGATCAGATGCTCTCAATTTTACCAATGGTAAGGGGTCACCTTGTCCTTGAAGATGAAAACAAGCTGCATTTAGCCGCCAAGCTGCAGTAGTGTATTAGGAGACGTGCTGCTCTACATTTGGAAACCAGCGCAGGGAGCAGCGAGAGCAATGCTATTATCACAACCATATATGACAAGGGAAATTACTGCCAATGAATAAGTGCCAGCCTGCACACATACACAACATACATGCAAATGCAAACTTGTTTTGTGTTTTGTGCAAACATGGAATGATATAAAACCACCTTCTGGCCCTATCATTTGTTCCCTGTTGGCGATTTCCCTGTTCATATATATATAACCAAGAAAATAAATCTGTTTTGTGACTTTCTCTCGACTTGTGTCAATTTCTCCAATTTCCGATGCTCAATTACTGACCCCTGAGAGAAAAAGACAGAAAATTGCAAATACGGCTTTGACCCCACATCTCAGTGGAGGTTCAACTCATTTTCGATGTTTTCACCCCCTTTGGAGCAATGGCGTCCACTGGAAAGGTCTGTATGCGACAATGGAGGTGTGATGATACGATTTACCCTGAGAGTGTTTGTGTGTGTGTGTGCGTGTATATGTGTCGTGTGCCACCTTTGCTGCTCACAACACCATTTAGATTGCTTTCACCTCATCAGCCCACACACACTTGGCTAAGGCCATAGGGACATACTCTCCTGAGGATAGATGTTTTCATTGCAAGACACACATATGTTTTTTAGTGTATGTGTGTGTGTGTGTTTGTCTGTACGTGGTGAGATAAGGAGAGACAAAGAAAGAGAAAAGAAAGAGTGCAGTTAGGGTGTGGAGGAGAGACGTGATTCAGAGAAATGGAGGGAACTACACAAACATAGAAAATATTCACCGGACATTTGTCTCCACTTTGTCTGGCAGAGGAATAGAAATAGCTCCCAGAGGTGCTGATCACACATTAGAGTCTAAAATGAATATAATACATATGCCAATAAGCTGCAGCTCCAGCACTTTCAAACAACCATTTAGGTTATTGGGAACCAGGGCAGTCAATTTTTTTTTTCTAACCAATAATGACAAAAGATACAAAAGATAAAAGATTTGCTAAAAGAAAGGACAGGAACTTTTTAGACTTTTTAGAAAAAGCAATAATATTCAGCAGTAAATAGTACACAGCTTTGTTTTACTCCAGATCTCAAACTCAAAGTCATTCCTAAGCTGAAACTTCAGCGGTTTTTACACATCAGAGTTGGTCTGATAAGTGTTATAAGGCCTTGATGTCACTTGGGAAGACTGTAAATGGTGTGTGGAGTAAGAAACAAGCTGGCTAACCAGACCTGTGCAGCCCGCGGCTCATCTCTGCTTGAGTTACAGCTACAATTTGCTGCTACTAGATCAATGTACTTTTGAAACTCCAACTGAATTGTCAGTGGTTGAGTTGCATTGTGGGTGATATAGGCAACAGGTTTTTTCAAGAAAGAATAATATGTGGGGAAAGGAAACGAGATATCTCTTGTTCTGCTGCAATGATTTTTATCCTTTTTTATAATAACTGTCCATATAGAGTTAGTTATAGGAGTGCAATGTTAAATTATTAAATTAGTGGAATATTTCCTCCAATGACTTAGAGAAGTGTTAACAACATGTACATATCCAGTATCCATGACTCATTCAGTTGGTTTGTCCTGCTTAAATATTTGTTCATGTTCATGCAACCCAATCTGTAACCTGAGCGGTACAAACTTTTCATCACACACAAGACCTCCACTCCATATCTCATGTTACAGCTGAAATTGTTACATATTTATGCACGTCCAATAAATATAACATGGCTGACTGAAATGGATAGCTTTGCTCTTGGAGTCTTGTGGTGTGTATGAGAAATCCAATAAATTAAATTGAGTAGATTCACCCTTCTTGGAGACATCTCTTGGAGAAAGTAGATGCATCTCACCCAAAAATCATATGCTCATCAAAATAAAAACTCAAATACGTGTACAGCTTTATAAAGTTCAGCTTCTTAGCACTAAAATAAAACTGATGGTACTGCGAGATAAAGCGTTTAGAAAAAGTATTATTTTGGTTGTGATTTATCAATGACAGTGCTTACACATACTTTTCACTCCCACACAGAAACGATTAGTTGATGAATTTATTAGTTCATTGGGAGAAAGAAAAAATCTGAAATGTTTATGATAAATTTATCATAATGCAGTTTTGCGTGAAAAATTACTTGAAACAGTTTGATGATATAAGCCGTCCTTCATCTTACACTTCAGTGAACCACTGCCTTCAGGTTTTTGACTGTTTATCTGACAAGAAAAGCTATTTGAAAATGCCCCCAAGAGGGACATTCTTTTTTACTACTACTTTATGGACAAAG
Source organism: Istiophorus platypterus (assembly GCA_016859345.1). Lineage (NCBI taxonomy): Eukaryota > Metazoa > Chordata > Actinopteri > Istiophoriformes > Istiophoridae > Istiophorus > Istiophorus platypterus. Next base: position 14,173,275 of record CM029129.1, on the reverse strand, counting down.
AATTAGTCAATTAATTGACAAATTAATTAAAAAAGGATAGAAAGGATAACAATATGTTCACCATACAACAGAATAGAGAAAAATCTGGTAAGACTACACTGAAAAAGTAAGTAGTCCCAATATTCTTTACAGCTAGTGTATGTAAGTATACTGTATTTAGTCTAAAAATACAAAGCAAGGCAAACAAGGTGCCGCATCAGTATGAGTCTTGACTTCAGGGCCACAGTTTCAAACCTATGTAAAATGCAACCCGAGCACCGGTCCTCCAAGGTCGCAGGTGAAGCAATTTGAGGCTGTCAATCAAATCACATCCACTGAATAAAAGTAATATTTTCTGCGGTTGGCTCATGCTGCTCTTAACTCTAAATGACACTGAGCCCCTTGGTGGCTGTCGGCAGGAAGCACGGAGATAGCTGAATGAATTAGACATTTTAAGCATTTTCATGCACTGTTGCCACACTTCCCATTATGTGTACTAGCTAGATGTCCTCATTTCAGATGGGGGGATTGGAGAATTGAGGTGGACAAGGTTAAGGTTGACAAGCTGACCAACAGTTGGGCAGGGACACAGACTTCCTGTGTATACTCAAAGATTTTATTCCAGCTAGAATTTGATAGTTTGCATGAGCAGAGGATCCCTAATGACCTTTTTCTGTTTACTACTTAATTGCTGCATTTACTTAATATAGACAAAGAAATACAAATGGAGATAAAAATGTTTTAAGTTTCATTGAGCATTTATTACGTGTCTGGTCGATATGTGAAGGATCAGGGGAAAAATGGATTGTGCTTGTTATCACAACTCATTAAATCCATTCTCCTCATGAGCAATTGATTTTGCGGATAATCTAAATGAAACCAGATATTGACCTTCTATCCTGCCTTGTTCAGTGTGAGGCAATGAACCGCTCGGTGTTTAGTCTGCTTTTTAGAAAATGTGAAGATGGATTGTGTTTACTGTGTTTAAATGAGATTGTCCTAATTTGGCAAGTATTCTAAATGTGCATAAAAATTTCATTGCTGGTGCAGAGATGTTCGCTGTGCATAACAAGGTATCTCTTATTTTATTGTATGGTATATGTTTTTGTACGGTACATCGACAGTTGTTCTTTCCAGCCAGGGCAAGAGGGATTGTTCAGGGTGTAAAATGAGCAGCACACGGTGCAGCGTATATTCACTCTATAGGCACAGTATCCTCACTGACAATGGAACATCTTCGCAGGAAATATTTATGATGAAAACGAAGGCCGGACATCCAGTGTAATCATGTATTGAATCATCTCACATCACTTGCAAGGCAAACAGGCAAAATCTGAAAGACAATCTATAATAGCTGGTAGTATCAGATGCTGCCACAAGTTGTGCACTGTCTTTCATAATGCAAAAAGAGGGTTGGCATGCATAGTCTCCTATAGTATTGTTGCTTCTAGAAAATCTAGCCTATGGCATATTTACATTTCTTTGTATTGGAGGCGAAGGAATGGTTTTCCCATCTCTGAAAAAATTGCCTGTCTGGTGCTTTTGTGTGCTCTCACTTGTCTGACAACCCAATACAGTTGACAACAGTGATCTGACACACTGGTTAAGTTGTTATTATACAGGTGGATGATTTCCTACAATTTTTTCCAACATGTGCATGAATCACAGCCATTTGTTTGGCTTAGGGCCAGCTCCTATCAGTGGAGCTTACAGTGGCCTGAAAATGCTTTAGCATGTCTGGTTAAAATTCCTGTTACTGTGAATAGGTGAGCAGAAAATGAACGGAACTCCAAAAGGCTTTAAGTTAAAGATGAAACAGTCTTTAACAAAATTTTAAGCAAGATTAGTATATTTTGGTTTTTTGTACAACTTTATTTAGAATTCTATTATAAGTTTGGGTACCCCAGGATATTTGAGCTCTCAGAAAACTTTTACCAAGGTCCCCAGACCTTAATTAGCTCGTTAGGGCTTTGGCTTTTTCGCAGTCATGGTTAGGAAAGTTTAAATTTCAAACTTCAGACCTTTATAAATACTCTGACTCCTCAAACCTTATCCCATCAAGCAGATGCCTAGCACTCTGAAAATTAAAATAATTGATGCCATCACAGCAGGAGAAGGCTCTAAGACGATTGCGAAGTGTTTTCAGGAGGCCGTCTCCTCAGTTTGTGATTTGATTTAGAATGGCAGTTAACAGGAATGTTGAGTGTCAAGTTGAGGTCTGGAAGACCAAGAAAACTTTCAAAGAGTAACGGTTGTAGGATTGCTAGAGAGGCAACTAAAAACACCTGTCTGACTTCAAAAAAGCTTTAGAAAGATTTAGAAAACTCTGGAGTGGTGGTGCACTGATCTACTGTGCAGTGATACCTGAACAAATGGGACCTTCATGGAAAAATTATCAGAAGAAAACCTCCCCTGCATCCTCAACACAAAATTCAGAGTCTGAAGTTTTTTTTAAAGGAACTTCCAAACAAGCCTAATGCATTTTGGAAACATGTCCTGTGGACTGATAAGTTAAATAGAACCTTTTGGATGCAATGAGCAATGTTTGCAGGAGAAAGTGTTGAGATTTTCATGATTTTCAAGTAACAATTCTCCAACTATTAAGCACAGAGATTATTTAGTAAAACTTTTGGCTTGTGATTCTGCCAGTGGCACAGGGAACATTTAGTGGTAGAAGAAGATGATTTAATGATTAATGATGATTGATTTAATTAAATATTAGCAAACTTTTGAAGCAAACATCACATTGTCTATAATGAAAAAGCTGAATTTTATAAGAGGATAACTTCTACAACAGTGTAATGATCCTAAACACACCTCAAAATTCCAAATGAACTACCTCAAGAGGTAAAGGTGAAGGTTTTGCCATGGCCCTCGCAGTCCCCCGAACTAAACATCAATGAATATCTGCGGAAAGACTTGAAAAGAGTGGTGCATGCAAGACAGCCTAAGAATCTCACAGGACTACAAGATTTTTGCCAGAAAAAATGGGCGAAAATCCCCCAGAAAGGTTCTCAAAGACTCTTAGCTGCTACAAAAAGCATTTACAAGCTTTGATACTTGCCAAATGGGGTATTACTAAATCCTGACCATGCAGGGTGGCCAAAGTTTTGTTTTGGGCCTTTTCCTTTTTGTTATTTTTTTCCACTTTAAAAATTCCAAAAAAGGAAAAGGGCCTTAACTATTCACAGTAACAAAAATCCTGACCAGGGTTACCATAACATTTTCATGCTACCGTGTTCCGTCCCTCGGTCCGTTCCTTCCTCCCTTCTTGTGTCCCTCTCACCTGTCCGCCTACGGGGATCTACAGCCATAGCCAACATCATTAAACTTAGAACCATCAAGATAAGACTCAGTTACTGCGTGACTCTGCTTCGGCATCCAAGATCGATATTGAACCAAAGAAGGGGGCATCTAATAGTCTGACAAACAGCCAACATTGGGGAGAGAATGAAGACGAGTAAAGTGAACACACTAGATCTCCAAGCCACACCAGAAACATGCGGTCTGGGTTTCCATCCTAGGTAATGGCTCCCTTGCATGTTTGTACATTTTGACCAATGTTTTGAACAGTAACCTTGATTACTGTCACCTTGGTTACTGATGACATAGTATTGTTCAAAAAGAGTATGATATTGTCAGAGATGTGACAGAGTGATGAAAAAAAATAAAGCATCAGACTACGCAAAGGTCAAGTCATTACCACAAAAATAGCCTATATGCTCATATAAAAAAATGATTACTTTTTCTTCCCCTATGTGCGGGGTAACTGCATGATTTTACCACTTACTCCACTGAATTTTCACTAGTCATGACTGTCTCTTCAAAAATGTGAAGAAGTGCAGCCCCGTTGAATATTAACATGTTTTCACTGGGGAAATATTTACCCGTTAATCTATTGAAATTCAGATCAAAGTGCTTACTCATGTTGAGCCTATGTGGGTACAGCTGTAATATCCAGTCCGTTATTTTCTGCTGGGATTTCAGCTCCCATGTTGGTCTGGTCTTGGTAAATCTTTGTAAAGTTGCGATTTTTTTCTGGTCGTGTCTATTATGCTAACCTAATAGATGGATCTAATTCTACTCTGTCTTTACCACAAATAAGCCCCCTCTCCTTTGCTTTCTCCAGTGCAATGGAGAGGTCTCTCCCTGTATCCCTGCTGCTGCACTGAGCAGAGGAAATAGAGAAATAGCATATCAGAAATGTTAAAATTGAGCCGTGCTTAGGGGAGCATAAAAGATGTATAACTCCAGTCTCTAAATATCCACCCATATGTGAGCTGTTGTCCGCTCTTGCCACATTAAAGTAATGCTGGCTCAACTTCTACATTATCAGATCAGCTCTTCTAAGGGGTGGCTATATTATTGGAAAATCATTAGATTGGAACAAAATAACATCAGGAAACCAAAAAGGTTTTTGTGGACAATAGCAAAGTGTACAATAGTAATTTTCTCTATAAGTGGTTTTCTCCTGCATTAACTAATATGTATTGTATGTGACAGGCTTTGATAGCAAGACAGAATGCCTTTAATCAACTCTACATACAATATTCATCCTGTGAGACTATAGTATAGACAATATATGGATTGTGTTCATGTTCATTTGAACTTGAAATTAAATATTTGTGACATGTTTTAAAGATTTACACCTTCAGTAAGAACCATCGCCGGTTTACCCATATGCCATTGGGTTAACCGAAGAACATGTGTGTTGATGGAAGTCAGAAAGTTCAGTTTGAGGTTATACAAAATCACAAACAACCAGTAAACTACATATCTTCTCATGTAGCACCTAGGCTGTCCGCATTCCATTTTTATTTTTCTAATTTATTTCACAATTTTCATTGAGACAAAAAACATCGGTCTTTCCCTCCGGGCTGACTCTCGGGATTGATATAGAACGGCCCCCACTATGTGTTGTGAAACGAGCACACATAGTGGGGGCGAATGGCGTTGAACGGAGACTGCATCGATCTTCGTCGCTCTGACCACCATGCCTAAACCACGCAGGGTATCTCTCGCTGGCTCCAGTGTGTCTCAGTGAGAAACAGTGCACGGCTTGACTCCCTGACCAGGTTTCATCCTATGTCCTCAAAACACATCGAGGCAATTACAGGGTCCCTCTGGGACCACAAGGTGAACGATACAACACTCCTGGCTCATCAAAAAATGAAAGGGAGGCATCACTGGAACAGGACCCTGTGATTATTTAGGTTCAAAAGCTGTTAGTGCGATGGCTTTGTAATCGTTGCTAATGGAGTTCCCGCTAACATAAACACCCAGTGGGAGTTTGGAGAGTGGGTTTGGGCTACTCCCACCTTCCTGTTCTCTCAGTATCTCCATGATTTTATGATATCTAGCCTCATGTCCTTAATATTTTCCCCTTGTCCTTGGACAGCAATTATGTACTGGAAAAGGAGTGGCTGTTACTTTTAATGTAGCAGTAGCTCTCTTGCCTTTTAAAGAGCAAACACAAACACAATATAGCACTCAGCAGCAGCTAGACTCACCCCAGGGCAATGTATTAGCTGCTGAAGTGGCTTTTTAGAGTGAAAGTAAATGAGTCAAGAGATGACAGGTGAGCTAAACATTTTGAGTTTGGAACAAGGACACCCCCTCCCCCTTCACATGCCTCTTACTCAGGGTTTGTTTTTGTTTTTTATTAAATAGAAAGACAGACTTGATGAGATTTTTTCACCATAATCTGTTTTTCTCTTTATCTACTGCTTCATCCCCTACCACTCACTTCCCTCTGAGTCTGCCATCCTGCTGTGACCATGTCTCTCCTGCCCTCCCACAATCTCTCTTTCTTTCTTTCTCATTCTGCCTCTCATCTTGCCTGTCTTCCTTTCTGTCTGCTGGTGCTGACTGTAGAAAGAAGCTAAAATGAAATTTAAAGGTTTATGTTTTGGAAAAGTCCGCCGCATTGTAAGGACCCCCCCCCCCACCACAACCAAACCTCCCCTGCTGTTCTCCAAGTTGAGGTGTCAGGTGGACTGTGCAAGGATAAAACCAGGTTGGGAGCTTGGAAAGAAAATCTATAAAAGCATCGGAGTAACATGTTTGAGGAAGGACAAAGTACTAAAATCAAGTTAACAAGTTCACTTCTGCCAGATTAAGACAGAATTTTTTTGAGAATTGATATTTCAGGACCTCAGGTGGTCCAAATTTGTTTGGCAGTTAAGGATGTATTTGACTATAATTCAATTCAGTTTTACTTATGTAGCGCCACATCATAACAGAAATGATCTCAGGGCACTTTTCATATAAAGCAGGTCGAGACCAGACTCTTTAAATCTATTGTTTACAGAGACCCAGTATCCTCCCACTTGGCGACAGGAGAAAAGAAAAACTCCCTTTTAAGAGGTAGAAACATTGAACAGATCCCGGCTCATGGTGGGCGGCCGTCTGCCTCGACCGGCTGGGTTGAGAGAAAAGAAAGAGAGGAGAGAGAGAGAGAGAGAGAGAGAGAGAGAGAGAGAGAGCGAGAGACGGGGGGCAGGAGGGAGGAGAGAGAGCATGGCATTGATGATAACAATGGGACTAATAAAACAAATAGTTATAGTAATGAGGCTAATATTACTGATAAGACAAAATAAAATAGTGATAGTAATAATCAAAATAAACAGTGGGTGTTGAGCAGGATTATACTGGTAGTAGGTGGTCTGCAGGCATAAATCCAGTCTCTGCATTATCACAGACAAGAAAACCTACAGAAGGCGACAGAAGGAGAAAGGAGAAAGATGAGAAAGCACAAAATTATGGGAGAGAGAGGAAGAACGGTTAGTAACAAGCATTTTTGAGATATTAATGCACACGGGGGAGAGGAGGAGGAGGAGGAGCTCGGTGCGCCATGGGAAGTCCCCCGGCAGTCTAGGCCTATAACAGCATAACGAGGGAATGGTTCAAGCTGAGCCTGAGCCAGCCCCAAGCTATGAGCTTTATCAAAAAGGAAGGATTTAAGCCTCCTCTTAAACATGGAGAGGGTGTCTGCCTCCCGGACCCAAACAGGAAGACGGTTCCGCAGTAGAGGAGCCTGACAGATTAAGGGTCTGCCTCCCATTCTGCTTGTGGAGATTTATAGTTCATATGTGTATCGCCATAGATTGTGGAATACAGTAGACGTGTACCGCTGCCCTTTGACAGCGCTCAGTCAGAGACGAGACGTTGTTTCTCATGAATCATTTAATTACTGATAGTAAATGGAAAAAGAACATCAGCTGAGATACCTGTGGGGGTCCTGGCCTATATTTGTGGTTTAAAGAGATTTTGCAAAAAGTGATAAAATAGCGCACGGTGTAGCAAAAATGATTGAACCGCAAACTGGGGTGACTGTGTATTAATATGCTGTTAGGATTTGGATTATCAGCATTTTCACCTAAACAGGGTAACACTTGTGTTGCTGCTCAACAGCAGACCAAAATCATAGCAAGACAGTCAGTAAGAACTGACAAATATGTATGACTATTAAAGCCCGGCTGATACAGAAGCTGATTTCAACTAATTGCAGATAGCAGCATTGGCCAAGCTCTTTGTCCCCTCTTCTCCCCGACAACATCATTAGTGGAGGATTCCATAATCAGGAACATCTGTTTCTTCAGCGCAGCCATTCACTGCTTCCCTAGAGCCACGGTCCCTGACATCCTAGATAAGCTCCCGAGGCTGCTGCACTCACTTCCCTCCTCTACCAATCAAGTGATAGTTCACGTGGGGACAAATGATGCAGCTCATCAGTAGTCTGAGCTGACCAAAAAGGACTTAAACAACCTTTTAAGCTTGTTAAGTACTTGTGGAAAGTCAGTTTTTATTTCCAGTCCTACCCTCTCACTGGTCGGTGGAGCAGGGGGTTTTAGCAGAATCCTCAGCCTCCACAGCTGGGTCCGGTCTACCTGCAGAGCTCACAATATAGGTTTTTATGGCAACTGAGACATGGCTGTCCGCAGGGGACACTGTTTCCCTTATTGAGGCTAGGCCCCCAATTTTTTACAATTTCAAATTCCTAGGCCCTCCAGAAGAAGGGGTGGTCTAGCTGTTTAGGGCCATCCTATTACTTTTGGTAATTTTATTTCCTTTGAAGTTTTAAGTTTCTTAGTCACGTGCCTTCCCGCCTTACGCTGCATCTTAATTTATAGCCCCCACCCTAAATTGGTCGATTTTATTTCTGAGTTTTCCGAGCTTTTATCCATTTTCATACTTTAATATGACAGGGTGCTAATTCACCGTGATTTTAATATTCATGTATGTTTTCACTTTCATTCCCAAACCTCTCATCTTTTTGATCTAGTAGACTCGTTTAACCTCATTCAATCTGATATTAAATCCTACAGGTCCCAAACTTTCCTTAAATTTAACAATAATAAGCCTGAGGTCATTCGGTTTTGGGCCCCCTAATTCAATCAGCTCAGTTGGCGGTTAGTCAAATAATATTAAGCAGGCTGCCAAGAGTTTAGGGGTAATATTTGATACAAATTTCTGTTTTAATGATCAGGTCAAAAATGTCGCTCAATCTTGTTTCCTCTGGCTCAAGATTAGCTTTTTTAATCAAACGCTGACTTGCAAAAAGCTGTTCGTGATTTAATCTCTTCTTTGCTTGATTATTGCAATTCATCTTACTCTGGTATCAACTGGGGCTCCCTCAAGCGTCTCTAGTTGGTGTAAGATGCTGCTCTTCGACTCACTAATGGGACAGAGAGCCATGACCACATCGCCCCCGTGCTTGTCTCCCTACTGTAGCTTGCTGTTAGATTTCAAATTGATCTTAAATTTTTTTTTTTGCTCAATTTTTTACAGCCCCTCTTCTAAATGTGTCATGTGATTTATTGAACCGGTATGTGGCCTCTCGACGAATGAGATCCACAGATGGAGCCCTGCTGATTACTCCCTCGTTATAGTTTGTGACAGAGGGTGACCGGGTTTTCGCTATTGGAGCCCCAACATTCTAGGACCCTCTGCTTCCTGAACTTAGACAAAATAAGTCTTTAGCTTCTTTTAAATCTCTTCTTAAAACTTTTCTCTTTGTGAAATCTTTTGGAAATGTTTGACATATTTTTTGTATTTAAACTGTTTTATTCCCATTTATTTTTTTAAAATTCATTTTATTTTTTTTTACTTCCTCTGTGCTCGTATTTGTTTTGCCTTTCTTGTTGAATTACTTTCTGTGTTGCAAAAGCACTATATAAATAAAATTTATTATCAATATGTATTTTTTTTTTTCAGCCGATAAGGTTAATTTTTTAAGTATAAAATGAAATACAAAGAACACAATTCTCAAAAAGAAAACAACTCTGTGTAGGATCCTTATAAAAAAATGAATATTGACTGATATAATGTCATCAGATTTTTAGACTCTTGAAAAATGATATTAGTGTCTGCCTCAAAAATCCAGTATGGCTTGGGCTCAAATGAGATTCTGCTGAAGCTGCCCCATCATGCGGCCTGAATCAGTAAGTGTAAAAGAAATTAATGGTGCTTCGTTATAGGCTCATTGACTGGTTTAATGGGCATAAAAATGATGTGAATCATGTACTTTGGTCTTAATAGTCACTAAATCTCAACCCTACTGAACACCTATGGAATATTTTGTACTGAAATGATAGACAATGCTCTCCACCACCATCTAAACACCAAAATGGGGGAATATCTTTTAGAAGAATGGTGTTCATCCCCCCTGTAGAGTTCCATAGGCGGTCAATATAAGTCAAGGAGCTCTGAAGCTGTTTCTTGAGGCTCATGATGACCCAACATCTTACTTAAACACTAAGTTGGTTTCTCCTTTAATTTGTTACCCATCTGTATAATAACATTTAATAAAAACTGGTCTATAAACCTAGTTTGTTAGTATGACAGCATACTACACATAATAACCACATTTTCAAACAGCAAGTACTTTTTACAAATAATAAGTGGGAATAATTTTAAAAAGAAAAATGTAAAACTGAAATAGACATTAGACAAAATTGCTTATAAGTATATTTTCACACATTATTAACTCACAATAAACTATTAAGAGAACAAAAAGCAAAAATGGTGTGGGGACAAACTTTAGGGTGACTTTACTCTAAACGCTCTCCATGTAACATCCATAGGGAAATCCTAACCCCAGTGCTCTGCTACTGACTCAGCATACCAAAGCATTTTCTATTCATATGCCTCATGGGTGCATCCTCCCATGGTGCCATGAGCTCTGCTGCACGCCCAACCACAACACCCTCTCTGGCCTTAAGCTAGTACCCATGATTTCCCATAGGATTGTTTTCACTTTCCCCAGCCCACCATCATGCCTCCATTTGCTATTTTTTTTCACCCTGAAAATGGGCCAGTCTGTGTGCTGCCGGAGAGTTGTTATGGCTCCATCAGTCTAATTTTCTTGATGTCTTGATTCTTAGGATCTATAGGGACTATACTTGCAGGAAAAGTGGGTAAATTTGGTCTTGGTGGTGAAGCATTCTGCAACCTTCAGGAATTTTTGAACAAATGTGGTCTATCATGACATTTCCTGTAGTGGGTCTAAGGACATACTGGCGGAAAACCCGATCTGCTCGGGTTAAATGAGCTATAATAAAAAAAAGTACCATAAGGTTTCTAGTCACTTGTCTACCAGTAGCTTTATTCAACTACTGCATTACATTTTTGATTTGCTGTCAGTGAGGTGTGTGTGTGTGTGTGTGTGTGTGTGGGGGGGGGGGGTTATACACACTGTGGATGAATATATGAGTGCATTTTCTAAGCAGCAACAAGGGCCAGCATTTTACTGATGAATTCCACATCCAGGCTGCATTGTCCCTTCTATGAATTTCCATCTTATTTTGATAGAGAGGTTTTCATGTCCTTGGACCCTGGGAGCTGAAGGAAAAATTGGGCCCATGCAAGGACCCTATACTAAGACTGATTCAAGGACCATTATAGGTCCAAGATGAGGAAGATCCATATAATCCAGAACTGTGGAACTATGCCTGGGAAGGGAGCTTGTGGGTGGCCTGACCTGTATACACAGGTTCTGCTTGGGGTCATGCTGCGAAAATAATGCAAGGCTTATGTACCTAAGTGTTTTCACGATGTCTTATTTCATTTTGTCTAATAGCCAGAAATATACTGTTAGATGCCTATGTGAGCTGCAGCTCATTTCACTCTAACTTGTTCATGCTGCAGTTAAAGTCCTGAACCTCTTCCACCCAGACCTTATATTTATGCTGTGATATTACTACTAGTGTGTAACTCATACCACCATTGCGTCCTGAGGAAGCTATTTTTCATCCTTACGATTATCGGCCAAGTGCTCACTTTAACTGGGGATGCAAAATGGCACCAGGGGAACTTTCCCTACAACAGCAGGAGAACCCTATTCCTATTTCTTTGTTCTTTTAAATGGTCATTAATGGATGCCATCACACCTATAATTATCCCCAGCAGTACTTTTGATATTTCAGAGTATATGAGGTTATCTATTTCAATAATCTGATCAGATGTCTCTTGGCAGCCATATTGAATATCCTCAAGGAATATATTTGATATGTGCTCAGAGTCCATATCTGTTACATCATCTTGACTGCTGTAGCGAGATATTAGAAATCCATACACTCAAAATATGATGTATGACTCGGCAGCAGTGGAATTGACTGGGGCTATGGTGTGTTGCAGTATGTTTCCTTTTCTGGGGGAGGAGAAAAGGAAAGAAAAAAAAATTACAGGCTGCAAAATCAAGAATAATTTGCACATTCAGTATAGAGGAAAAGGTCATACCCATAAGGCAGCTTAAGAAAGAGGCTATTACTCTTGAAGAGAACGGACAGCGTGTATTCATGGGCTGCATATGGCAGCTAATTGGCTGCCATATGCAACTGTTATGTGGCATGGCTGAAGGCAGTTTGGCCAGATTTTCACAATGTTTGTGTCCCCACAATTTCACAGTTGGAGGGATTTCTCTCATTTCTTATTACTGTCATTTATGTAAACAAAGGAAGGTATTGCTGAAGGCCATATTCAGTAGAGTAAGGCATGCTATAAAACGGTTAAAGTGGGTAAGGTTTGAGTAACATCCAAAGTCCATATCTCTACTACCCTACTGTGCCACTAGCTCTTGAGCTGCCTGGTCCATGTGCAACATGGAGGATGTTATTTTCCAGTTATCAAGTTTAAAAATTCATTATCCACCTGGTTTAGGGAGAGACAGAAAGGAAGATTCTAAGAGATGATGAGAGAAAGGTAGATTGAGAGTCAAGTATGAAAAAAAGGAATGGTGTAAAAAAAGACATTTTAACAAGACATTTTATTTTTCAAAATAAATAAGTATGAAATAATCAGTATAATGATATATCAGTTTGATAATTGGTATAATCATATTTAATACTCATATTCTGCCTGACCTCTATATTCCTCACACTGACTGTTCCCTCAGCACTCAGCTCTTCATATTACCACAGAGCTCCCCGTTCGAATGCTCTTGCTCTTCTTTAGTTTAAACACCAACTAAACCAACTGCAACAAATGTCATACTTCGACCAAAAGTATGTGACGGGGAAGGAGAAAGAGGGCTTTTGATGACAGGCAAATATGAGCTTCGTGAGTATTGAAGAATCTATTTATTATTGGCAGTGCACACATGCATATCTTTGGATAGAATCAGAATTCTTAATGCTCTCCGTAATGCCAGAGCTGCACATGCTGGCATTTGACTGGGCTCAGTGTTATCATTCTGACCAAAAGGATTCTTCATTTGTCTATATGGACCACGATGCAGGTGTAATTGTGAGTTTTAAATGTATTTTCATATGTGTACCCACATCCTCCATGTGACTGTGTATGTATGTGTGCAGTTTGGGCAAAGCGTGTGGAAAATAGTCTGTGACTGGATTACTTCAGTGTGGTACTGCCCATCCCAAGACAGACATTTCTGGGGGCTGTCCAGCATATGCCGTCCTAATCTGTTTCCCCTGCTGTGCCAGGTGTGCAGGCAGCAGGCACTTCTGCAAGGAGAATGAACTATGTGGAAACTGCACTCAAGGCAAAGCTGGGGCATAAATCCTTTTGTAATTATGTCGTAAACAGAGATAGAACATTAAAGCTTTGGTTTGATGGGATGTGCAACAGAGTAGGAGTCTTGTCAATCTTGTCACTTCGTGTGGAAATGACTGAACACTGGAAATGTCAGTTGCCAAGTGATGGATTGGTCCATAGGACTCTACCAGCTGTCTGTGCTGACTAACCATCTGGTGCATAAAAGACTGTTTTAGTGTTAGATAGTTACCAACCATTTAAGAAAATATCACCATGCGTCTTTTGAATGTTCGAGCTTACTGTCTTTAAAATCTCAATTTGACCGAAAAAACAAAAGGCAATTATGCCAGCCAACTGCTGTCCTGGTCGTCGTTTAGGTATGTGCATTATTAGAATACCTCCTTACCTTTTTACTGAAGAACATCAGGTAGCACATGGACACAGTTGTGGCATAAATTGCTTTCTAGGGATACCCCAATCCCATTTTCGTACCAGATCCCAATCAGAGTATCAAGATATACCAGGTCAGGGAACACTTTAAGCTGACCTACATTATAATTAATGGAACAGTTTAAATATATTTGATCGGCGAATAGTTTTTCATCAAGAAAATAATGCCTACACCACAGTGGAGTATACTATCTGTTTAGCCTCCATGGGAGGAGGGTCACTTGGGATATGTTGAGGCTGGGAGGGCTCAGGAAATTCTAGCAGCCTCTCTTTATCTCCATTGTCAACAATATTCTTTTGTTCAAACAGTTTTCAATGAAACAATATACTGTTTTTATACTCTATATGCTGTAAATGATGAAGGACACAGCTAATACCTCCTGTCATTGAAATTTGTTTGCTTCTTGTCATTTTCCTGCTTCCAGAGTTTAAACTCATTTAAAATCGCTTGTAGTGAACATCACTGCACAAGAGTATTTACTTATTTCGATATGATAAAATGTCAATTTAAAGTAAAGCCTACTAAGTGTGAGGCAATTAAAACTTCTGTCTGTGAGCTACAAGTTTTCCCTGGTTGTCTGAAAACGAATCCAACCGTAGATTTATTTTTTGCGTGGCCCTTTGTCTACTTTCAGACTTTGAGGACTTGTCTCTATCAGAATTGTCTGATTCTGTTTCATTGGGCCTAATCCACCATCTGCCTGTGCAAATGACCCTTTCATGAAAGTGGCTTCATTTCATGCATCTATTAAGAATTCTCAGTAAGAATCTAATATTCACCTAAAAATCAGACAGAACTATCTTCCGACTTTTCAGAAAAACCAGTCATCATTTTATTCTGTTCACGTTCAGTAGCAGTAAGGCGGCGGGGGGGGGGGGCATCTTGTTTGAGCTTCTGCCATGCTGACCTGTTGTCCTGTCTGCCATTGCACCAAGGGGGATAAAAGCATAAAATGTGTTCTGCCCCGGCCCGATAGATCCACAGCTCTGAGATCACCACTTGTGTGCCTGAGTTTATTGGAGGTTGTGAAACATTTCAGGCTCCTCTGCTGATTTTCTCTCCAAAACTCTTCTGAAGTGGTCAGTGTCCTGGTATGAACAGCAGAGATTACACAGCAGAGGAGCACAGAATTCTGTGTTGTAGCCTTCTTTGGGTTATTTGACACATCCATAACAAATCGCCACACGCCTTTGTGAGTTAATGCTTTTAGTTTTAACTGGTCAAGGCTTAGTCTTTGGCTGGCATTTTGTGTTGCAAACAATAAATATGCATTTTCAAAGAAACATATAGAAACACTGTTTCTCTCTCTGTCATATAATGTAAAGCTTAAACAGTCCTTTGAATGTGTGTCCTTCATGATTTCACTGGCATGCGACCTTAGCTTCCAGTTGTGTTCAGACCTAGTGTCGGGGAGGAGACAGTGACATAAAAGGTGGGAAAAGGTGAGGCCATACACTTGACATATAATCCAGTGAACCATTTGACCATCAGCCTGTAGGTCATTTTGAAACCTTGAATTCATGATGTCATCTTTGCATTACTAACTCATTTTAAAATATTTAAACTTTAAACAGATACCACTTTGCTTGTGGTATTTGGACCAAAGTTATTTGGATATAACTGATTTGAATATAATATAGACATTTCTTATCCATATGTGGGTGATATGAAACAAAAGAAGAAGTGAGTTTCTGCTAAATTATGGCATGGTTTCTTGCTGGTATGTGGGTGTGAAATTCATTTTGAAACAAAAATTACAGGGAACACGACAGTGTGCACCACAAAATAGATTGGAGTGTTGATCAGAGGCATCATTAGTAAATACAAATCAGATTAGCCTATATTTTATTCATTTCCTAGAGTGTACCAGAGAGTCCTTTTCGATGGACATTAGGGGTTGACTGACATGTTATTTTTCAGGGCCGATTCAAAAACTGACTAATAGTAATCAAGGAGCTTGATAAATGATATTTAGAACTTATATGCATTTGTAGTAAGAATAAAAATCTTGTTGAAATTAGGAATAACACAAACACCAACACGAAACTACTGCTACATAGGCTGACGGCCACTCTGACTCAACAACCCTCCTAAGAATAAATCTAATCTTCTCCACATATGCTCAGTCTCCCCATCAACTTTTCTCTTTGTACTGACTGTACGCCCACTATTTATCATAGCAATTTCTCACTCTGCTCATAATTAGTCTCTGACCGCAATGCTCTTATGACTTATTTCATGTATGTCAATGACTCGGTATTCAGTATTACTTTATTGATATTTTACAATACATTCTGTACCTTAAGTGCAAGTAGTGACATAATGCTTAATATTAATTGAATTTAACACCTGACCTTGTGCCATGTGTCCTTGTACAGATTCTTTCACAAGAGGATGTCAGTGTCTATAGAAGTGTTGTTAAGTTAGATATTCTAAAGTGATGGGATTTTAGTGAAATGGTTTCCCCTCCCTGAACAATTATTGTGAAAGTATCACAGGGTTAGGCATTCATCTTAAACATGAACTACTGCTACTAATTGAACTTGTACTTACAGGGTTCAAGTTGGAAAACACGTAGCTATGGTAAATGAAAGAGGCAACATACACTTAGCTTATGATCACGTACATAGCTTACATCCATGAAACATTGGATATATCACTGGCAGCCAGCTGTGGAGTAAATCAGGAGTTTTTATAATCACAAGGTTTTCAACATAAAGTCAGATTGATTTGAAAAACAGGCTACATGTTCTAAGGATTTCTTTGTCAAACTGCAACGTGTAAGACAAGATCAGAGGAACTCATTAATATTTCAGGTATTATAAAGAATCTTTGAAAGAACAAGTAAAGCATGGAATCAAATACTGCCTATTTCCTGGTGAGTATGGAGAGTGACTGTTGACATATCCTTGTCATAACCTTGAAATGCATGAACCTGCGGTCAATGAACTTCAAAGGCTTGCAGTGCATCATATATCTCCCGACATGGCTGGTGCCATGTTACGTGGAAATGTGTGAAAACCCATTTTGTCTTCGGAGATATCTAACATCTCACTGAACAAATATATAACAAGAATAATTGGAAACAGATGGAAAATATTGTATGCTGAAATACTGGTTTTGATTGGGCTAGTAATGTCTTAATTAAAATGACATATGCTCCATATTATTGAAACAGCAAAGTTGGATGTTTACAAATGCAGCCATCCAAGCCTGAGAGCTCAAGTCCTTTATTTCCTGCTGGAGGTGTAAAGCCCCCATCTATAGATGTGGAAGGAACAAATTCCCAATTACTCTGTGGTAATAAGGGGGATTCAGAGCCTCTCTCCCCTTTTGCAAGTTACTGGAGGGAAGCTAATGGGCTCTATGCAAATTAGAGTTGGCATTTGGTTCTTCTCTGTGGACCTGAAAGGTGAGGTGAAGGGGTCAAGAGGAGGGACGGCCATTATCATGACTCATATGAAGGCCGCATCCGTATCCAAGTACTTTACATCTTTGACCTTGAGGCTGGGGAGAAAAATTAGGGAGCACAAGGGGTCGAGGAGTAGCTGAAGGAGAGAAATCGAGAGTAACAACATACAGAGAGAAAGCATGAGGAAGATTTGGAGGGAAAATGAGACTGAGAAGGGCATAAACACAAGATGGAGTAAAGAGGAAAGAAGGGGAGGTGTTGATTTGTCCGTGATATTAGTCATTGTACCACAACTCCCTGGCTTCATGGAGAGTTTGCTGTCATGCTGCTGTTTTTTAATTGACATTAAAAATCACTGACCAGTGTGTCAGTGCTCCTCCTCTTTCTATACCCTCATTCCTCTTTTCACTCCCTAACTCCTTAACTCTCTGCACTTGACTGACGTGCGCTGTCATTTACATACAGTGTGGCGTGACAGAAATCGCCCCCTTACCTCTCGTCTCACCAGCAGCTTTGACAGCCAGCAGTTCCTTCGTGTCAGAACCATTTTGCTTGTAAAACCTTGCTCTGTATTCTGCCTATCTGCACAAGCAGCAGCCTCTGTGTGTCAATGTCATATTTCATGGCCTTGTCATGTGTAGAAAGAAAATTGCCTTTTGCCACGACGAAAAATGCAGCATTCCCTTGGGAATGTGAAACCTGCTCCCACAAGTGCAGCAGAGTTTTCAGATGCTATGAAGGGGAGGAGATGGAGACTAATGCCTTTGAGGTCAAAGGAAAGTAGATCTATGAAGCAGAAAGTGTGCGCTATTAAGGTGCTGTTAATGCTTGGCAGAGACGATGGGAGCACATTGTATTGAAATATATCCCTGTAAATCCTAAAAGTTGTTTAAATTTAGTAACATGCAAGACCTGTTTTTTTCTCTTTGTAAAATGCTACTCACTGAACTCTTTTTTTGTTTATAGCAGTGCAATTATTTGCAATACAATGTCCCAGCAGTTGCACAGACAGCGGCTGGTAGATCTGAGTCGATGTAAATCAGACCTGTGGAAACTTATTAACTTTCATAAAAAGAGACCAGATCTGAAAAAAGATGGTAATTAGACACAATCCAAAATGCACCTGAGCCAAATGGAGCCAAACAGTAGCAGTATAAAACAGAGCACTACTTGTAATTTTACCTTCTGCTTTAGAGTTCATACTTTCTATTTTGCTACAGATAAAACATATCAATCCGTTGGTTTTTACAGCTACAGAAACACTCACAGTTGAGTGAAGATTCTCCCATCACAAATAATCATATTCACCAAACTAATCTTAATTACTGAGAGGTGATGCGACCTGCCGTTGGAGACGTTTGATGTGTCATTTTAACGGGTGAAAGTTATGGCCAGAGATGGCAGAAATAATGAGCTGCTATTTGAATGATTTCTACACTTCTCTTTGCTGCTGATTAGTAGCGCTGGAGTTTAGCAATGCTGTGCTTTTTGTCAGCCTGTCACATAATTTTTCAAGTTCACACACTTTCATAACTTTTCACTCTCATATTCAGTGAAATGCTCACACTGTAGAGCCTGACTGTCATAGGGGAAGAGCAGTGCCACAACACTAGCGGGCCTTGGGGGACAAAACACAGTAGATTACAGTAAAGAAAGGATCAGATTTTTATTAGATTTATCTTGGCTGATATCAAGTAATTAATAATGCCTGGATCCCCGTACTGATTCTCTCTATTAACAAATATAAGCTGCAGTGAACTGGTAGATAATATCATCATTTTGATTTTTTAATTTGTATTTATGAGGAGTTATTTTCATTTTGGAGCCAAATACAAAATAAAGTTCAAATGCCTATAGGTATGAACGGTTTTATGTGAGATACACCACTGTGTCTTTGCTTAAAATGTGACTTACTCGCGCACACGCGTTTATTGTGAAACATGTTTAGTAGTTTGAGTGGAGAACAGCTGCTCCTCAGCATTTTACCCTCAGTTCCTTTTCTGCTCCACTTATTCAGATCAATGAAACGATAGACTGCTGAGAGAGGACTAAGTTCCTCTGGCGTAGTAGAATAAATGATTGTGTGATTGTGCCCGAGTCTGTTAATGTGTCAGCTTGTGCTTTCAAATTCTTGCATATGTGAAACCTGGGCCTGGGCATACTGTGATCCTGAAGGTTTTTATATACATTAGATAATGAGAGCGTAATAGCATGTGAACTGTGTGTTTGTGTATTTTTTAGGCCTAAAATATAAATATAATCTTTGCATGTGTGAATTTATGCATTTTCACAAAGTGTCGGATATTTATTTTTTTGTGTGTTTTATTGTGTGTGTTTATGGCTGTTGATGTAAAAAATGTTTGTCACTCGTAGTTGACCTGTTTATTCACATATGCACAAAAACACACCCAGAATTGCACAAGTCTCAGATAATTCAGAGGGTACAGAGGTAAGTCAGTGGTTTGTAGAGCTGAGTTAGTGGAGTTACTTGATGAATAGCTACAGAGAGAAAGAGAGAGAGAGAGAGAGAAAGACAGAAAGAGACAGGTGGGTTATTAAGGACAGTTAAAGAGGAGAGATAAATATAAAGTAATAGAGAGCAAAATGACACGCATGGAGAGAGAAAGAGACAATGACTGTATGGACATCATACTGTGCAGTCACTGTGCAAAAGCCATTTCAAGGACATACTCTCCATCGTGGTCCTCCTCCCAGTGGCAAAGATGTTTATGGGTCCAAAGTTCAGGAGTTAACGTCCTCCAAAGCCATTTCCTCATATGAAATCCGGACAAAGTGCGGTGAGTCAAGGATGAACATTGTCCAGATTTGTCCTTTCACACATGTAGCACGCAACGGGAGATTGTGCGTGTCGAAAATGTTCTCGCCTGGGTAGAGTGTGCAGGAGGCAGGATAGAAATGTCATCCACATGCCTAATTTCAGGGTTGCAGTGCATGGTGACAGCACTACAAGACTGCAGTCCTGCTCCGTTTTCCCAGCTATGCTATGTCCACCATTGACTAGTGTGAGCAACAGCCCCCTCTAATTCAATCATTAAAGACCCATACAGGAAAGATGCATTCATACACACGCATGTATAAAAACAAACTCTATGCTTGCCGAAGTGCATGTATGTGCCATAATGTCTTTCCATAAAAGAACTGTACACACAGACCTACCTGTTTCCAGAGTGCACCTGAATACCCTGTTCTCACAATGCTGCTGATTCTGCTGCAGTCTGAGCAAGAAAACAGATTCTGCCGATTAGCTCCCCTCGCTCTTAATGATAATGATGATGGCCATGACTGAGCATTAATCAAGACTAACTTCCTCGGCAGGTGTGCCCTACAACACACGTGAGATGACAGATGCCCTGGAAAGTATTTAAAAGCATCAAAAAGGAAAAAAAAAGACTTGTAATTAGATGACTAACCTTGTCCAGAATTTCTCCTGTTTTTCAAGATATCTTGAAGAAAGATATTTCCCTCCTCTTGTGTCATATTTGTAGACGTGTCTGCTTCATTTCAGTGATGGAAAACATTTCCGGCAGGATCAGAATGCTTTTCTATTCCTTTGTAAGATTTTTTTTTTTTTTTAACCAAGGAACACACAGTTCTCTTTGTGAGCTTTGTGAGTTACTGTAGTGTTTATGTCTTCATTAACTACTCACTGTCTGTCCCTTTATTCTATAATACTAATGTACTTTTAAAAATTATACACCTCTGTGTTTAATCAAAGGTATGAAACAAAATACATTTACAAACCCAAACATTGCACATATTAGTTATGACACCTACAATATATGGGGAATATGTACGGGGACATTATTACTTTTCAGTTCAGGTTCATTTTGTGTTCACACTGACTTACAAACAAATCAATAGTATGTGTTAACATGAAAATATATAGTTTGACAGGTATCAATCTACTGTATAATTTCATAGTTGCTGGACTGGACAATTCTTATGATGTTATTCTGCAGCATCAATGTTATATGAACCTATGCGGGGAAATCAAATTCTGGTCACTGATAACAAGTCAAGCACTTGATTGTTCATTTTGTTTTTGTCTCCTGAATAGATCAGTAGATTAAGAGAATTTTAAGACTTTAAGTCAACCTCACAAGTCCTCTACAGGTCAAAAGGAGGAGATGAATTTTTGCTTTTCAACTCATGCTAAATCTCATAGTTGGTCTGTTTTGCTTTTACACCTCAACAAACCACACCAGAGTCCACTAAGAACTGGACCAGGTGTCTAGCTGTTTAGTTCACGCAAGAGTTTGTGTGACAGCTTTCACACCAGTCTAAACGAACTAAATATCACTGGCAAATGCTCCAAAATGACATTGATCCATACCAAACAGGTATGTGTATGAGCATCCCAACTAGTAAATGTTCCTCCTCATTTAACCCTCCTTCCTCTGTATAAACAAGCACAGAAACAAGCAAACACAGTAACAGGAATTTCAAAATTAGTAATAAGACTCTGTATATTGAGCTGTGACAGTATGAGAGGTGGAGATGTGAAAACAGTACAATTTATTGAGAGAGTCAAGAGCTGAATTCTGTCATTAGTGTCTTTGTATTAGACAATATTCACATATGATGGACTTTTTTCTTTGTTGTCTCAAGGGTTGAATCAGATTTGACTGCTTTGAACTAACAGAGAGTTTGTAAAGTAAGCTACCACACCATTAAAAAATACTTTTCCGGCTTCTGAGTTGTAATCACTCTCCCACATCTACCTCCTCAACTTATCCAAAAGTACTGAACTTGAAAGAAAAGCCTTTCTATCTCCTGAGCTGTCTCTTCTTGCTATTATTTATTTTTATTTATTTACCTTTCACTAAGAAATAACAGTTTAGCCGGTATTGGTTGTTTGCTTTGTTGTTGATATTAGATAATTTATTCCCCTGCTGCACTCATGGTAAGTTGCTCTGGATAAGAGTGACAGCTAAATGCCTAAAACGTAAACACCTTATGGTTAGCTTGAATGGTTCCCAGCTTGCAGATATGCCGACTGCTATTGGAGATGGCAGATAATGTTACGGGCAAGTGCTTTTTCAGCTGCAGAGTAGAGAGGAAAACCTGCTACAGTTTTCAGTCAGGTTTATTACATTTGAAAATTGCTTTTTTTAGTGGGTGATGAAGACATTTAAGTCATTCTATCAAGGAAAAAATTTGAATATTTTACATGTTACATAGGTATTACACACCATCTACTTTAGTGCTGAAATTATATAAAAAGAAAAATGTATCAACAACATTTGTAGGTTTCAGCTTCTTCAAGGTGAAGAATTGCAGGTTTTATCTATCTAATATCATAATAGACAGAACCCCTTTTATCTGTTGTTCAGAAAAAATAAACTGCTGGAGGATAACATCCTGACTTCTAGGATATAGTAGTGGGCATTTGTGTTTTTCTAATATCTAAAGAACTCAGCAATTGATTGATAAAAGTTAAAAAAATGACAGATTTGATCTGTAAAAACAGATCACAACTGCAGCCCAAACTTACTCAAATCCTTTACTTGCCAATGTCCATGTCCATGGTATTTTATTTATTCGAGCTTGTAACCGTCTTACCAGTGTTTCTTTCAATTATTTTTGAATCTCTAATCTATTACTTGTTTTCACAACTTCTCCTTGTAAGTTTCTTGATAAACTCTAGTTTCAGGGTAAATTATACTGGGTCCGATGTTGAACCAATTTTGAAAATTTTAGGTTTCAGTGCAAGTATCTGCTTTCAGCTGGATATGCTGCTTGAGAGCATACGCTGTTGGAATTGCGAGGTACATGCTATTTTGTTATTTTTGTTATATGTTTTGCAGTGTTGAATGTACATAAATTGATGGTATCAAATGTTGTTCCACTCTGTTTTAATTGTGATAAATAAAAGTGTAGCAAAAGAACCTCACAAATATTCTCTGTCATACCCTTTCTGTAAAACCTTGCTCAGTTAGCTAATTATGTTTATATCTAAATGTATGATTTGCTGTGATTTGCCATGGTAAAGCTAGACCCAGCATGTGCATCATCAACTGCTTCAGATCATAACATAGATTTTCCAGTCCTCTTTTATATATATATATATATATATATATATATCTGTCTTCAGTGCATCTCTTAGACATTACTGACTCAAAAAATTAAGTTTAAAAAACGATTCGGATGTAGGTTAAAATATTGTGTAATCACGGTCTTAGAAGGTCCCACTGTTCGCTCTGTGGCCTTTGATTTTTCTCAACCATCTGAAGCTCCCATCAGACTCCCTGCTCCAGTCGTAGACTTGACATAAACCTGACAAAACTGATCTTGACTACGGCTCCGTTGGGGTCTGCACTGTTTCCCTGAGGACTGGAGGCTGATTTCATAATGCTGCAGAAGCTGTGTTTTGTTGACATGAGCTTATAACTGGGTTTGTGCCACAATCTGTCACTTGGTGTCACGCACACACTTTTGCAGGTGCATTGTTTTGGGGTTTGAGCAACCGAGCCTGTAAAAGTAATAATCGATGACATTTTCACATAAATGAATGGCCATTTTCTTACCCTCTGTCACTCACTGATAAAGCACAATGGTGAATGAACCTATAGCAAGCTCTTCAAAGGTTTTAATATTAGCAGTTCTAAATTGCAAGCTTGTCATTGTTTTTCTTTTCCTTTGGTCCACGTTCATATTAGGTTTCTTGAAATGGCATACTCCTACTGTTCTTTCAGTACCCGATTTCCCCCTGATCTGTAACTTTAATTTTTAATCAAAGGGCACAATGGGCAGATATGAATTACAGAAATCTAAACTTTTAATCCAACAATAGCGATGTGTGTTATGTTACTATTGTGTTATTCATCTCAACATTTTCGTTTGATGAAGGGCAGTAAATAGACCCACTTAATTATAGCCTGAGCTTAATTGTTATTTGCAGGGCCGAAGAAAAGCCAGACTTCTCTTCTGTTGCTTCCTTTTCTTTGCCCTTCTCATTTCTTTATTTCACCTCTTCTCCTCTGTCCATGTTTTTGAATTCCCTCTCACCTGTCCTCTCTTCAATTTCTCTTCTTTATTTCATCTCTCTCCTTTTGTCTTCAGAGGTGCTTTCAATATTATCCCCTATTGTCCCTCATTCTGGAAAAAAGATATTGCTACTTGTCTGTCCTCACATTCTGTGGTATGCTCCATTTCAATTTTTTTCTGGACAGTGAGGTCAAAGAGAAGTAGCGGTAACGGGGCTTGATAAAGGGTGAATCTGAACTTTGCTAAATAAAACCAAGTTATGTATAACTTTCAAAAGATTTCAAAAAATGTTTTTGATACTATTCACTGTTTGAATTTCTTCAGAATAGTAATTCACTGTATTTTTATTCAGCTATTACATCTGCATATATTAGATTTCATTGTCAATGGCAGAGTCTGCCATTTGCATGCAGTATTCAAATAGCCTTCAAACAGACACCAGGGACTGGCAGGAAACAATACAGCATGTAATCCAGCATTATTGTTTGTAATTATATTTTATTTGCTATCAACCTCACTATTTACTATTTTGTCTTCATTGGTACACTCTACCAGTGCTGTAATAAGTTACTACAAATGCAAACCAAACACAGGATTTATTGTGAAGCAACTGCTCACCCAAAATACTTCTACAAAAGATAACAAATGTTATCTTTAGAATATCTTTGAACCAGACCAGTTGTGGACATTGCAGGAGGTTACTGAACAGGAGGGAGCAGTCACAGGTGATATGCCCCCCACCCTCCACTTCTCAGCAAGGTAACTAACTCCCTTTACTGTACCCCTTTCTGCGGAAAAAAAAAAAAAGTTGCACTGTATGTTACACTGTATGCTGTATGAAATCAGATTGCAGCAGCTAATGGAATAATGGGAATTGGTTTAGATGCTTATCCATCAAGCAACACTGGCCGGGAGGCACCCAGTTGGTCCCAAATTCATTTTGCAACATGACAACGACCCCAAAGAAGCCTGAAAAGCTCTGCACAAGTGTACCGAGGAGAACTTGTGCTGTTTCTGAGGCAACTGTTGGTAACATCAGCTGGTGCTTTGATTTTTATCTTCTGTTTATTGCACTTTGTATAAAGTTAATTAATAAATAAAAACTACTCATGGCATTATTTATGAAAGCAGCCTAACTTTATTTTTAATATCTAAAACTTTTGCAAAGTGAAGATAGAAGATAGAAGGCACTTAGTAACACATTTTCACCAGAGAGTAAACCTGAAATTAAACTGTGTCCCTTTTGTCTCTACACTTCTCATCTTCTGTGATCCTGACTGCCTGTCCCACCTTCTCATTTTTTCATCATTCTCTTCTTTTCTCCTTCCTCTCACCCTCCCACTCTGTGCTGTTGTCGGCACGTACAAATACAGCCAGGAGAGGTGCTACTCAATAATGAGTCTTACTTGCCCCTTCCTGCCATCTTAGCTCCACATCACCCAGTACTGTTTTCACCTTTACTCTTACCTTTTCCCAGCTCATGCTCCCACCTCTTTCTCCTCTGTTAATTTTTTGTGATGGTACTGGTGGTGATAGCGTAATTAATTATATCAATAGTGTCCATGTTTTATGTCTGCATAATATAGTAAACTGCCTATGAGACCTATAATATATTGGCAAAAGGTACAAGCAAGAAATCACAAATTGTATAACAAGAATACACAAGTTAATTTTCTGTTAATTTTGCCCGATGATGTGACAATTTTTCAAATGAAGATTAAAAAGCATTTCATTGGCATGTTGGTGTTTTTACATTGAGTAAACCTTAACACACTAATAGGCCTTTGTGAACTGTCCCTAAATAGCAGCCAGGCATTTATATCCACACTGTAGAATGGCTCCCTGTGGTATCAGGAAGACAATTTAAAATCCTCCTCCTCACCTACAAAACCCTTAATGGCCAGGCTCCATTCTATCTTAAAGAGCTCATGGTACCTTATTATTCAAGTAGAACACTTTGCTCCCAGAAGGCAGGCTTATTTGTGGTTCCTAGAGTCTCCACATGCAGAGTGGGGGGCAGAGCGTTCAGTTATCAGGCTCCTATGCTGTGGAACCATCTTCCAGTTTGGGTCCAGGAGGTAGACACCCTCTCCATATTTAAGAGGAGGCTTAAATCCTTCCATTTTGATAAAGCTTATGGTTAGAACTGGATCAGTATTAGCTCAAGCCTTCCCCTCACTATGCTGCTATATGCCTAGACTGTCGGGGGACTTCCCATGATGCACTGAGCTCCCCTTTTCTCCGCCTCCTTCTCTCTCCCTGTGGACATTAACATCTTGAAAAGGCTTGTTACTAACCGTCCTTCCTCTCTCTCCCACAGTTTTGTGCTTTCTCATCTCTCTCCACTTCCTCCTGTCACTTGCTGCAGGTTTTGCAGCCTCTGATGCTGCAGAGTCTGGATCCATGGCTGCAGTCCACCTACTGCCCCACGAGCCTGATTAACACCCACTGCTTTAATTATTATGATTAGTACTGTTAGTCCTATTAGTAATATTTTTAGCCCTGTTAGTATAACTATAGTATATATATCAGTCCTCTCTCCTCCCTCCTGCTCCCCGTCTCTCTCTCTCTCTCTCTCTCTCTCTCTATCTTTCTCTATCTCTCTCCCTATCTTTTTCACTCTCGACCCAGCCGTTTGACACTGATGGCTGCCCACCATGAGCCAGGATCTGTTCAACGTTTCTACCTGTTAAAAGGGAGTTTTTCGTTGCTGCTCATGGGGGAAATGTTGGGTCTCTGTAAACAATAACTATTAAGAGTCTGGTCTAAACCTGCTCTATATGAAGGGTCCCCTGAGATAACGTCTGTTATGGTATGGTGCTATATAAGTAAGATTGAATTAAATTGAGTTAAACTGAACTGTGGAATGGTCAGAATTAATATAACTATAAACTTTATCCTCAAGGGTGGCACTCAGTGACCTATAACCTTTATAGATTTGCATCAGTTGCTAAAATCATATCATTGCCACAGGATCGATAGAAGGGATCTCATCCTATGTAGGTTCATACAATAGTGCAAGTTTTGGTAGTGTGCAAAGAAAGAACTTCTTTACAGTTTAGATAGTAAGACAAGTAAATGATCAATGTGTTGATCTGCTGGGATGGAATCCTCGTTTGAGTACAGAACTGCTTCATACCCTGAAACAGATGGATACTGAATGAGATATTTATACTCCATACAGCTTCAATGGTGGGATAGACCAAAGAGAAATGTGGGTTAAGCAGTTGGTCTACTGCTCAGAGCCAAACAACACAGGCCACAGTATATTATTAAATGAACACAAACTTGAAAATAAACACACACACACACACATACACCAGTTGTTAGTTTACAATTGTCTACATACAAATTCTGTAGATACAGCACAACTTTAGCAGTCGTATGAAGTTTGGAGTTTATAATTCCTTAGAAAAATGTCTGGCTATTTGGCTTCTACATGATTCTTCAAAAACTAGTTACTGACTTTGTGTGCCTATTGCAGCTAGCTAGGCAGTGCACAGTCAGAGATTCTTGCGTAATGAGAGTTGTGTGCAGCAATGAGAGTAAGAAATGTGACCTAAAATCAAACCATGAGTTGAACTGGGCTGAAAAGCTCAGTAGAGCTGTAGAGTTCAGTAATCTCAACGGGTTAGTTACTGAGCGTGACCCCTACACATTTGACCCCAGAAAAATGTACTTTTCTGCCATCAACTCCTTTGAATCATGACTATCCACTGTGTTATGGGAACTTCAACAATGTACTAACTTTTTCTAGATGTCTCCTCAAAAAACTTGTTTTTTGTTCAGGGGATGATTTTTCTCCAACAGTTTCTGCATAATATTTGCATCTTAAGACCATACTCATTGTCTCACAAAATATTATGAGACAGACCAGGCTATCTAATCACAGTGAAACCCCATGGGAGTAATTACTCACACAGCCATAAACTTAATGGAGGTGTGCAACAAAGGGATAAAAACATCTCATTTTCTGTGATGAAAATGAAACTTTCTAGCCAGTAAATAGTAGCTTCAGTGGGAGGACAGCAAAATGTCCTATGGTGTAGGAAACAGGGATACAGAAGGACACAGCTAATTGGCAGAGCAGAGTTTCAAAAATATACCACCCACATATTCCCACATACACCCCTATATATGATTCAAATCTCCAAGTCATTTTTTGTTGGCTCTGACAGTGTTGGCCATGTGGACCTTTAC
Organism: Istiophorus platypterus; assembly: GCA_016859345.1. NCBI lineage: Eukaryota > Metazoa > Chordata > Actinopteri > Istiophoriformes > Istiophoridae > Istiophorus > Istiophorus platypterus. Next base: position 14,145,232 of record CM029129.1, on the reverse strand, counting down.
ATATTTATATGTCTCCACAGCTGAAAAGTCAATCTGATGAGCCTTTCTCCATAGGGATAAGACTGACAGTGAAATGATCCATCTCACAGTTCAGCTCCTCAATAACTCCCTTATGGAACTTCATCAGACTCTATTTACCTTTTTGTTTTAGGTGGCTTTAAAGGATAAGCTTATATTTATATGCTAGATTTTACTTAAGGTCAACAAATCCAGTGAAAAGACCACAGTCAACAATGAATTGATCCATACTAACAAGTTTTCTTTGTGTATTGAAAGCCTGATATAGAATCTTTTTTCTCTGTACCAAAGAGCTTCATTGTTTTCCAGAAACTATTGCAAACACATTAGTGAGCCACACACTGTTGCAGTCGGGGACATATTCTTTTATTACCACGAACCTAGTCACTGTTAGATATTTTAAGTCAATCTCACATTTACCATTCTGCTGATATAAATACGTATTAGAAAACACAATGATTATTAATCCACCTAATATACTCCTCAACAAATACATTATTTATCTGCGTGAGTAACATTTGATAAAAACTACTCTGTCTGACTTTTTTGGAATATTATTTAGCCTTTACAGGAAATAACACTATATTTGTGATTCTTGTCTGAAGATGTAATCAGCAGGAACCATTGGGCTTGGGGCTAAGTACAGACAGGGCAGGAAAGTCAGACAGTATTGAGAGATGGACTAATGCATTGTGGTTTTCTTGACAATAAGTTTGTCGACAAAAGTTTGTTTGAACCTAGTTCTTCAATTAAAATCGTAACAAGTTAGGAATAAGTCAGAATAAGCAATCATAAGCATGTAGTATTGATAAAGTTTTTTGAAGACTCAAAAGAATTTTTTAAAAAGAATAGGTCAAAACATAGTATATGGTTTGGCTGCCCTTTATCCGCTTGCTGCTCTCCTACACTCTGTGCTCAGATATACAATATTTTAAAGCAGCTGAATTCCTGAAAAATTTGTTCTCATTTAAGTTTTTCTGTTTCTGTTTTCAGACAACGGATCAAGTATGAACTACTGACTGAAACACAGCCCATTAAGAATATATGTTAACCAGCAGTCACTCCCAAGCGATCTTCAAGCTGCTGCTCTGCACTGCTAAAAACCTGAACAAAATCCTGAAGTTAAGGACAACCACTGTGTTTTGATTTTTGGCTATATTGACTTGTAAAATGATATCTCATTCTTTCTACCATGCAGTCAATCAAATTAGATGCATGCATTAGTTTCTAGATTTGTTGCTAGGTGATGTTTTGAAGAAAAGCCATTGAAGGTGGTCTGATGGCATAACGCCCTGGTGACGCAGCAGAAAATGTTTGGGCCAATTCATTTTGAAAGAGCAACGGCCAACTCTGGAGGTGAACACCTGAGACGATTCGTAATATAAGCTGGTGCCAACCCATTCAATTAATAGAAAAATTGTTCACTGTAACGAGTAAAACAAATCACCTAATAAGTAAATTACCTGCTTCATAAAAGGGATAATAAACTGACAGTCTCTCTCCACCACAGGGCTTAATCAAGACAACTGAATAAGAGGGACTTAATAATACCCTATTTTAAACATTTGTTAAAGTTGCAGAACTGGAGAATTACTGGCAATTTTACAGTCAGTTACCTGGTGTTTTAATTGCAAATATGTTAACTTTTTCTAGCCTTACACAGTACTTTAGAGATGTTCCTCATATAATGGAAGGAAAAAAAATGAACTTATGATGTGAAAGTGATAGATAAAAAGACAGAATTGTCCATATTCTTAAATATCCTTATAGCTTGCTATGAATGTGATTTGTTTCTGTCTTATCACAAAGCTTTCAAAGGGGTTTAGTGTTAATCCAGATGGTATCTGACATTGGTGCTACAATAGCTGCTTGCACCAGGGTCTAGATTTGTTATATGATGTGCCTTTTGATAATGTAATCAGAAAAACATGTTAAAATTAACCTTAATCCCTTGTCAATTCCTCTTGAAAGTCAAAATGCTTTTATGGGATATTTTTGCTGATAAAAAAACAAGCTGCAGGCGGCAAGAGAAAGTCTTTCCTCATAATCTTTTGATACTCACCAGCCCACACACATTCCAGTATTTTTCTCTTTGAGTGTGTCCTGGAGGTACAGGCATACAGAAACACAAACTTTGGTGTGTTTATATACACTTATCATGGCCTTCTAACTGAGTGAGTCCTGCACGTATTCCCCATCTATTGATAAGGGTGAATAGATGTATGCTGGCGAAGCAGACCCCTGCAACCTGCAGTCTACGGAGAGTAAATGTTAAATCCACTGGCCTCCAATATACATCACTGAATGGTCAGTATCTGAGTAAGCAGACACAGGGAGACGTGCTTGTGTGTCTGAGTGAGAGGTACATTTTTGTATGGTCACTGTAAGTGAATGCTAAGCAGGAAATACTGAGATTCAACTTGTGTTAGCAACTGCTTGTGTTTAAATATATCAAATGATTCTTTCAGATGATTCAGTGAATTGAGGCCTGGCTATAGTCACTGCTGGAAGATGTATTAAGATACTTTATTCAAGTAAAAGTGCTACTACAATAATGTAAAAAGAATCTAGTAAAAGTAAATGTCCTGCATTCAAAATCCTTCAAAATATCACAAATATATATTTATTTTCAAAAAATAAAAATAGTCATCACCCAAAGGGCCAAAAGATAAATGTATGTGAGATGATTATACATTCATGCTTCAAGCCTTTCTCCAATCTTTTAATCTCCAATCAAATACTATAATTTGCTCTCTTTGGGCCTCAAACAGTGATTTAAATGAAACCACCTGAGAAGCTAAAAGGGGAAATCTCCTTTAGTGTAACTGCTAACAACTCATAGACACCTGTGACTTACCAAAGGTTCCCAAATACACATTGGTTCTAAGGGGTCAAAAAGCTAAATGGTTTGGAAACCACTGGAAACCACTGGTGTAACTTATTTTACTTAAATTTATTTATAAAATCATTTTATGTCATTTTTTTAACGTAACATCTTATTCTGAAAAACACATTTATTTGACAAGTAATTATACTTGTCAAATAAATGTGTTGGAGTAAAGAGTACAATATTTTCTGAAATTTATTGAGTAGTATACAGTACTTAGGTAAATTAAATTCCACCACAGCCCATGATAAATCAGAAGGGAGCACTCTTTATGTTTCTTTTCATGAATATACATAATTATATGGTTATTGTGACTGCACATACGCAACACGATACATTTCATCCCTGTCAAACAATGTCCCACTCCCCCACACTTAAAGTAGTACAGTAAGCTAAGGTCTTTATAGTGGCAAAATATTTCTGGCCTCCTCTAGATAATATGTCTCGTATCTCTCCAGTGAAGGAGGAGACCATTCAGACAGTTGCACCCACGAAGCTCCGTCTCATACCAGATGAGCTGCATCCAGGACCCATTACTCAGCCTCCCCCTGGGACAACAGGTCTTCACCTACCTGAGAGTCACACCATAGTGCATCATCAGATAGGCCATACACAAGGCAGCGGAGCGGCCCACAACAGCATTGCAGTCCACCAATGTGTGGCCCCCGCGCCCTACAGTGTGTTGTTTTTTTATCTGCCATCAGCTGCTCTGCCATGACGGAGATAAAGTTAACCTTTGTCTGGCACAAGCTTGAGATCTGGAGGGCTCGACTCATTTATAAACAGCAAGAAATTTACTGCTACAGACTGCTCCTGCCACTTGTAAAGCAATTCAGGAAGACCAAACAAATGAATGCGGTTTTCATGAGGTGGACATAACAGCAATGTTTCTCAGTTTTCTTTGTTTATTAAATAAGAAACAAAAGCAAATGAATATTCATTTATAAATGTCAAAGTGCATTTTGATAGTTAGTCTTAGTTTATTCCTGTATTTTTTTTCTCAACTTAATTTTTTTTGCAACAATTTTGCAACTATAAAACAATGAAGTTTTTAGGGGAACTCAAGAGGGACCCAGTGTTTGCTGGAAACATTTCAGGGGTTAGGCAATAAAATCTACCTGCTACAAACAACAATGTAGAATAGCTTCAGTGCTTGTAAAACAAAACGAGAGAAATCTCTTAATGTCATTAACCATTGGCTTTTCAATGTCTTGCTTTAAGTGTGAAACTTTGACGTGATGTTGAATAGTTTTAAAAGTTTTAAAAGTGTAATGGTTATTAAGAAATACCAATTCATTTTCTGCAGGCCATTAGTGCCGAGAAAATTCAAGCGAGTAGTTAAAATATTTTGACCAAATTGATAGCCTGATAGACAGGCTGAAGTACAATCTTTTAAGGTATCTCATTTTTCCAAAGCACACGGAAAACATCTGAAAGTAGCTATTTTCAGAGACTGTGTTCCACGTAAAATTTTCATAGGATTAAAGAATTGTTCAGTTGTAATAACTCAGTTGTAAACTAATGAGTTATAAACTAATGAGACCAGGGGTGAGATTAGACCGTAACTGATGAGTTGACTAAACGATTAGTCGATAAACATCAAATTAAATTAATAGACAACTATGTGAGGTCTTTTTAAAAACATTATTAAAAATGGGTATCTCTAGGTTGTGGAATGTTTTCATAGGATTAAAGAATTGTTCACTGGTAATAACTTGCTGTAAGTATTGTAAACTAGTGAGACAAGGGTGAGATTAGACCAGAACTGATGAGTTGACTAAATGATTAATCCGTAAACATCAAATTAAATTAAAAGGCAACTATGTGAGGTCTTCTTACGAACATTGTATTATCTCTGGGTTGTGGAACGTTGGTTAAACAAAAAAGTAACCTTCCTTTTCAGTAAATGAGAATTTCCATTTCCCACTGTTTAATGACAATTATTATATAATTTTGGATGAGTAAATTTGTTGTTTATTGACACGGTTTCAAAAATTCAAAGTTGCTTTGTGATAATTTACTAAGAAAAAACAAAGAACATGATGATTTGTCAGCCCCCAAGGTCACGGTTATCCAAAAGGCTTTTTTGGTTCAGAGCCGAAGAAGCCTTTTGGATGAGGAGAAATTTCATTAAGGGCCTTAAGGCCAACTAACCAAGTCCAGCTCTCATACTCCTTAAGAGACTGCTGTTCTTTATTCTGACCCAGGCGACTTAAAAAACAATCACCCTGAGCCTCCTTCAAAAACTCCAGTGACAATTGTTAACATGGGGCCTATATGAATATGACATTCAACATTTCTTTAGTCTTTTTTTTCATCGCAAACAAGGTCCTTATTGCCCTGCCAAAGAATTTCAGGAATCTCTGCAGTGGGCTGGACCTGGGCATCAGCAGGTGGACCCTCGTCAGGTGACCTGCCATTGGTTGATTTCTTGTCAGCTGAATGCTCCAAGGCCATAGTCAGCACCTTGGCTAACAGCTGATTCCTTCAGAGCTCAACCAGTAGTTATTTTTATAACTACAGCAGTTTCTGCTCCATCAGATTAGTGAGCCATATTAATAACACCATCAGCAAGGAACGGCTGAGCCTGTGTCATCTGAAGAAGGCGTGGCTTAAGGCTCCTAATCTTTGGGCTCTTCATCAGCCTCACCATCAAGAGATAGCCCCTTGTCCATTGATAATACCTGCATTTTCTCTAAAGAAGCCTTTACACTGAATAAAACATGACAATAAATTAATAGATTACTCACTCAGTAAACAAATCTCTCTATTAATCCACTCATGTATCTATCCGACCCTACTGAAACCAAAAGACAGACACTTATAAGCTCGTCTCTATTTCATCTACTGGATGAGCCATTGTGACAAAGGTTTTGTTAGAGCCTTCTCTCTAGGTCTGTATGTAGAAGAGATTTCAAGAGGTTGAAAAATGCTCTATGATCCTCCAGTTCAATGGAATTTCTGTATCTGGGTATTGCTGGATATTGTGCTATGCTCTCTCTCCTCCCACCTCCCCATCTTTCTCTCTCTTTCTCTTTCTCGCTCCCTCTCCCTCTCTCTTTCTCTCTCAACACAGTCGGTCGAGGCAGACGGCCGCCCACCATGAGCTGGGATCTGATCAAAGTTTCCACCTGTTAAATGGGAGTTTCTTTGTTGTGGCGTGCTCATGGGAGAATTGTTGGGTCTCTGTAAATAATAATCATATGGAGTACGGTCTAGACCGGCTCTATTTGAAAAGTGCTCTGTTATGATATGGCACTATATAAATAAAATTGACTTGAATAGAATTAAATTGGATTAAAAACCAAGCAGTCTCTCAACAACAGAATAAATTGGTATTAATTCATTCTTTAGTCATGAAATAGACCAGCTAATTTTATCAGGTCAGCCAGACTTTTAAGAGGTCCCTTGCATGCTTTGGGCTCTATGCCAATGCCAAGCCGGTATTCCTTTGGGGTCTAAATGACCAAACATCCACAATGCCTCTCGTCTTGAGAGAGAATATAGAGAATCACAGAGCAAACATCCTACAACAAGTCCCACACAATGTATCAGTCTTTGCATTTAGATTTAGATATATTTGATTACTTCGTAACTGTTACTTGCAGTGTATTGCAAACAGGTGTTTGCCGAGATACAAGAACCTGAGCACAAAGCCAAGACAGCCACGTGTCTATGGCCTTGGAGCCTGGTAAGTCCAGAGTGACTTCAAGTGTCCTGTGTGTAATTTACAAGAATCACAAGAGCTATTCAATACATTGTCAGATTCCTCATGTGTACTGAAGATTGACACAACCTCTGCTGGATCAGTTAAAAAACCTATTAGTATCACTCTAAAGGGCTCACTCAGGTGGTTTGTCAGCAGTGTACTGTCTGGCTTCAGGTCCAAGTGAAAAACACAATGCCCTTCAGAGCATCAAAGGCTGTCAGTAAGTGCAAATACAAAGGACAAAATGTAGATGGATAAAGATGCCCTTGACCAGGTTGCAGGCTTAAACAGATCAAGAAGAAACAGTTATGCTACTTCAGCATGTAACTTTTTTACTCAGCTGGCTGAGTATATTGCTATTACTTGTTGACAGACTGATTGATAGCTTCCACTGTTGTTTTAGGAACAGTTAAAAAAGACTCCTGTCCGGAATTTCAAGCACTACACAGGTATTTCTTCTGCTGTGAAAAAGAACAGAAACAAGTTCTTCTGACCTGGGTCAAGTACGTTCACTACTTCATGCATTTTGATCTTTGGAGAAAATAGGAGTGACACGGCAGGGTATCAGCAGATCATTTGATAAACAAAAAAGAAAGCAGGAAAACGTGAAAAAAATCAAATATCAAAATGAGTTAAACAAACTACTTCTCTTTTAAGGGTATCCACAGTTTTTGGGATCTTGAGGGCCATATCCTGTGATGTAATTAAATTCACACCCTTGGCAACTTTGCCAAAGCACCCTTCTTGGTTGAAGTCCGTAATGAGGTAGTGACTTGTGCTGCTGCACAGTGGGTCGCTTGTTAGCACCTCAGAGCTCTCTGATTTCTTCTTTTCATCTGTGACCCCAGACAGAGAAGCAGTACATGAAGAGAGAAGGAGAACATTTGAAGGTTAGGCTACAACATGGAGTTAGCAGGGGGTCATTGAGTCAGCAGAACATGCACAAATGTAGCTGTAACACTCATTATGCTCAAATACAAAATACAAAAACATTTGGTTATCATTCCAAAACCGCATTAACAAGAATATTATGTCAGATGCCGACATCATGTCTGTTTCAGAGGTATAATCAAGGAAATGAACTTGTAAACATAGTTGCCGTTAATAGTCATGTGTGTGTGTGTGTGTGTGTTAGTTACAACTCCATCACAATACAGCTATACCCATAAACCCCATATAATTTCAGAGAGACGACATTTCTCTCAATACAGACAACATTCTCAAAATAACTTTGTCAAAATGGAATTTTTTTTTACAAACCATTCAGAATAGAGGAGGCAGCAGATGAAATTCTAATTTTTAAAATGTCAGAAAAAAGAGACTTTGAGGAAAATCATTATATTGAAATGTCAAACACTTGATAAAGAGTTTACACAACAGACCTAATCCCTATTCCCCTTATTCTTCTGACAGGTTGGTTTATATTTATCATGACTCCATGATGGAATAATATCATTTGAATAGAGTAAGCAGCATCAGCATACTGTATGATCAACCACTGAATTGTTATCTTGGGGTAATGAGTATTCAAGTTATGATAAAAAGAAAATAGCATTTGATTTATCAAAATAATACTTGACTAGTTATAAACTTCAAAAGAGCCACAAAATAACAAGTACTTCAGAGAAAGTTCTGATAAAGTTTTGGTCTTGAGAAAATGGTCTTAAAATGAGGTCATAAGGCAGCAATCATTAGTTATTATTAAATTTTATTATTAAAGTCTTTTTTCTGTAAGCAGGGAGAGAAATACCTGATAGAAGAAGAAGAAAAGTAAAAGATGATCTTTACTCTTCTTGCATCATCTTCACTGAGACTTCTTGAGATGTGTCCATTTGAAAGTTTGATAAAAAGTGTAGTGGGGATGAAGTTTTGCTGTGCAAGACAAATGTTGGAATTGCTGTGCTGCAGAGCTGTTTTTTAAAAAATTCTTCTCAGGGTTTAAATTAATGATTATTAACTGATTTGCTTTAGGATGGAGATTGTGTGTTTTAAACATGAGGAACTCCAAAGGGACCATGAGGCAATATGCTGCAACTGCTGCAGGGTGCATATATGACTTCTCCATGTGGTTTGTTAGAGTGTGGAAATACCCTGTTCTCCCCACTGACCTGACCAATGAGAGAAATTTTGATTAATATGCTCCAAACTAGTGTTAAGTTGGGGCTGGCGTTTTAGTGCATTATATGTTCTGGGTCTCGTTTTCAATGTTCAATTTCATATTTTTTCACTGTCAGTGTTCATATTTTACTTTACAGCATCTTAAACCATATATTGAACCACATGCGGCTGTCAGAAACTTATTTACCATCTGCAATCCATTTGGTGTAAACAATAGGATGTCGTCAACAAATATCTGTTACTCTCAGATGGGGTATCAGCTTCGATACTGACCTTTTTAAGTGGACAGGGTTTGGCCAGGTGTGAATGTTTAAACGATTTCAGTTGTTCTTCTGCTTTTTCTGTTACTCATCAGTTACTGCATGTCCTTCAGCCAGTTGGGCTCATGCAGGAAGGGTTTTAGATAAAGATGTGGTAAAAGAGCACTGGTATTAGATATATTCCCTGTATCCTCAGATACTCTGAGTTTCAGTAACAGAAAATTGGTGAGTGAGAAAACGTTGAACAAATGTATCCATAGTAAACACTAGAAATTGGCCTTTAGCAGACTTTATAAAGATAAAGTGAAAGATGGATCTTCAGTTTCACATAATAGGGGAATAGATAAAGATTTTTGTTTTCCCACTACTTTCTTACTATCTGACTGCTGTCAAACCTCCCTTTGCACAGGGTTGATAATGTTTTTGATCAATAACTATCACCGAGCAAATACTTTACCAAATGACTGAAAAGCTGGGGTTCTGCAGAAGAGGAGGCTTTGCTTTTTATAATTCCAGTCACTTTTCAGAGGACAACTGAGGTTGTGGTAAAAATTGGTGGCTTCTAATAATTGATGTTTTAGTCACTCAGAGAGTCATTACCAAGAGAGCGATTGAGAACGGGCAACACATGCCCGTACTGATCTATATAGATTTTTTCACCCTAGATGCTGTTTAAGATTTTCTCTTCCCTTTAATTCTCCTTTTTCATCCTTTCCTCCCATCTTACTCTACCTCTGTCTCCATCTTTGCCTCCACTACATCCATATCGCTGTATCTCAGCCTGAGTTGGTCCTTATAAATGGAGGGATGAAAAAGGGTTGGAGCGCTGCAGGGTGTGAGCAGAAGATTGCTCAATACATCATAAAACCCATCATAGAGTTGACCCATTAAATAGGCTGTTATTGGGTTTTCTAGGTTGTGAGTTTGCAGGGGGCATACAATCTGTGTTTGATCTATTTTTTTAATCTATTGCATCTGCTGAGTTTTGGAGTGTTTTCAAAACTAGCTGGGTTAAATCTGACTTGACCAAAAGAGTTAAAGAACCTGCATCAGAAAGTCCTCATCTTGTGTTTTTTTGGGCTGTTAGAGAACTTACAGCAAGGGAAAATGATTGGCTTGAAAAAGAAAAGTTGTCTGTGGTGTGTTTACTGCAGCCCTGGACTTTTCCTGGATGTAAAGGAGAGGAGAGATGTAGTGCCTCTCAGACAGTGTGGTCTATAATAATGCTCTGTGGTGGTGCTGTAAGCTGCAGAAGCATGCTGCAGTCACACATTGTCCCGTATGTGTGTCTACGAGATGTCACAATTGGCAGCTTGTGCTACATATCACCTGCAGTAGTAGTGGTTGTAGCTGAAGTTACTCTTGCAGCCTATAACTGGTGTGTATATGTACATATGTGGACTAGCATTGTTTCTTTGAGCTACTGTATTTATGACCGCATGCACATTCTGTTGTTTGTCTTAGCAGTGTAAAAATTGTCAAAAAATAACATTCAGTTATTCCCTCTAAAAAACACATATCGCTCCAATATCTGTTTTTGAATGTTATGTCCATAAAAGGGGAAACCACTTAAACAAGAGAGACAACTGCTCCGGTGCCTATTTTTCAGCATGTGCCGTCAGGTTGTTAAAGCCGGAATGGTAGGGTAACTGTAGCTAACGTAGATAGCATACAACTTCAGCTAGAGGTTCCACAATTTTGCCGTCTGAGTGTAAATCCTTTTCTCTATCGTCATGTTGGGATGTGAACTCTCTGTCATCATTACCACACAGTTGTTGAATAATTAATTACCCATTTCACCTTGACCTTCATTTCATTTTCAATCAATGAAAGTGACTATGTGTGTCTCCTGTCCATCATGCATTGCATTCAGTGCAGTGGCCCTTGCAAGAACTTTTTCAGTGCTGCATTCATTTCTCGAATTCAATTGTATAAACTAATTTAGATTATTTTTTGAGAGAGTGAGAGAGAGAGATACACACACACACAATTATGTATACACATTATGCACATTATATATAAATATATATAAATATATATGTATATATATATAAATATATATATATATATATATATATATATATATATATATATATATATATATATATATATATATATATATATATATATATGTGGATAATAACTATGTGTGTATGCATGTATAGAAACTATCAATTTATTCTTGCCAAATAGTTCTTCCAAAATGTAATTATAACTTACAAAAACAAGAAGCTTAAATAATGGAGTTAGTGTTCTTTTTCTTAGTTTTTTTTCTTTCCTTTTTGCAAACATAGATAAAATTTTTGCGTACGCAGGCATCCGTTGCTTTCACTTATTAATGTGGATATGTATTCCTACGTTTTCTCAGGGCAGCAGACTATCGATACTGTAGACCCCGTTTCTTATATTAAAGGTGGCATGGTGCAGGTGCAGTGATAGAAAGTGATGATAACTGATTACTACTACTTTTTGTGGCTGAAAGAATCCAGTCCTACCTGAACTCTGAGTGAGCTTGACCCTCTATACTCCTCTGCCTCTGACAGGCTGTTATATGTTATATCTTTTCCAAAACCTAACCAAACCATAACCATTTCATAAGCTTCACTGCATGTTTAATATTTTCACCATGGCCACCAAGGGGCCCTATTTCAGCAGATGCTCCTTGTTATTGTATTAGAGGGTGCACACTTGCGATACAAAATAGGACTTCTACAGTTGCTCTGTGTGTCTCTGCACATCTGAGCTTCAAATATGTGTAGACTGACTTCACTCCCAGAACTGCAAAGAGAAGCATCATGGTACATTTGCTACGGATCCTTGGTTCCTGACCTCGGCCCCGGTTCTCTTTCCCTCTGTCTCTCTTCCCAACTGCCTCTGTTTTGCTTGGAGATGCCTAAAGAGCCTTGAGTGGTTGCAAATGGAAGACAGTAAAAGTCGCCTTAGAGCAGAGGTTAGTATGTGCACAAAACGGGAGAAATGAAGCAGCAAGTCAAGAGAGGTAGAACAAATTTTGAGAGATGAATGTGCCATGAATGGATGGAGGAGAGGAGGGAGTGTGCTCTTAGATGATGCGATGTGAGAAAGGTGAAAGCGTTTTTTCTTACTTTTTAGCAGTTTGAAATGTCTGCAGCTATCAAAGTCAAAGAAACGTACATCAGAAGCATCGCTTATATAATCTCTTTGAATGATGTGGTTATCACAATCACAAAGCACTTATTTATAATCATTATCATCATTGTCCATTGGCATAGATCAGATGACATACCGATGAACAATTTGTCACAGTTTGTCAAAAAGTAGGGTTGCAAACAAGAAGAGTCTCCCATACCTCTAAAAGAGACCTATGACCAATTGCTAGTTAATTTGTTTGTCAATGAGCTATTGAAAATGAAAAATGCTGTATAACATGCACATGAAAAAATAGAAAAAATAAGTTGTGGGGCCCCTATTACCCTCCAATATTTAGCTGATCTGTCAGTTCGTTGATGGAGAAATAATTCTCCAACGTGAAATTTTTTCTAGTTTCCCAGTTTTCAAAGGTAGTGGACTCTAAACTTGGGGTTTTTGAATGTTGCTCAAACAAAATGAAGCAATTGGAAAATATTTGCTTGGGTTTCAGGGAATAATGATGAGCATTTTTCACTATTTTCTTACATTTTATATATTGAAAAATCAATGATCAAATAATTGACAGAATTATTGAAAATTATAATACATAATTAGGAATGAAGGTTTTAAAACTATTTAAAACTTTCTAAGAAATTCGCGATTAATCAAACTATGTCAACAGAATTCAAGTTGCACAAACTTGGAGCTTTTGGGTCCCCTGCAAGTCTGGCAACTGCCCAGGGGTCCCTTAGAGTCTGGGACCCCTGGGCAGTTGCCCGCTTTGCCCGGTTGGTAATATGAGCGATATGCTGATTGCAGAAAAAAATGTGACATATAACAAATTACATATAAATAATCACTCAAAAAATACAATAAGAGGACTGCCTGTAGATAATTCTCTAACACGACATTGGTAGATTAAAAAATGCTGATCGTTTGGTCACAGATTCTGGATGTAAAGCAACAATTGGTATATACAGGTGTCACTAGAAGTTGCTAGAGCACAGCATATTCAACTCAAACTAACCGCTGGGGGTAGAACAATCGTGAGAAGAGTTAAATTTAAAGGCATAAACCTTATTTTCAAACTGATATCAGTGCTGGGATTAAGTGAGATTTTAAAGGGGTGAGTTTAAGTGTTTTGTCTCAAACAGAAGTAAGACACAAATTTAGCTTTGCACTGAGCTGCTAGTCTCAACTTCTGGTCCCAGTCCAGTGAAGTTTCTTACTCCACAAAAACTTTACCAGACATTCTACATATATTTTCACCCCAAACTAAGCTCAAACCTTCCTCATCTGTCTCTCTCTCTGTCTTTCTCCCAACACTCTGTCCATCTGTTTCAATTCACCCTTCATCCTCTGGATCATGGGATTGTGCAGCCTCATGTACCCTTCAAATAATTGGTGTCAGTATCTCTTGATGTAATATGAATGGATGGCATTGTGTCTGGGGGATACAAAGCACCCTGAGAGCCTGTGAAACTACAGACAGTAATAGAGGGAGAGAGGTGGGGCACAGAGAAAAATCAGTGCAAAGCTGGAGAAAGATAAAGAGAGAGGAGAAAAGTAAGAAAGAGAATGAGCAAGAGTGTTCAAGATTGAAAAAGAAAAAGAAAGGGTGTGCAGTGGTGGGAAGCATGACTGAAAGCGATGGGTGTGTGATTGAGAGAAAGATGAGGGGAATTCAGACCTCCCTCCTCATTTTTCATCTTCCATTCCAGGATTTAAAGTGGCCTCTCAAGCCACTTCAGATCTCTGGACCTGTTGTTGTGTGTCTGACTGGCAATTGTTGTCACCAGGGATGAAAGCTTTTCAAGCACAGGACAAACTGACAAAAACTTAAATATGCTAATGGCATTGTATTCAGCCTGACATGTTGGCAGCCAGCAATGCAATAAGATTTGAACATATCACCCTATACAACTGAAATATGGTATCTGCTAACATATAGACTATAGTGTGTTGCAGAGGCCAGGGATAAAACAACTAGTGTCAGTTTTTGAAGTGAAAATGTCAAACTTTTTTTTTTTTTTCAAAGTCTGAGAAAAATATCCACGTCCATGTTTCCCCAAAACTTTCTCCTTTGCAGGAGTGAAGGTATTTCAACCATATGGAACACAATTTTCTATCCTGAAAACCATAATATGAAGTTAGGAAAATATTTTGTGTTTCAGAGGCAAATCTTGGATTAATGAATAATTTGAAATGAAAAAGTAAACAAAAATGATTAAAATAAAATATAATATTTTATTGGTTTAACAGACTATTGTAGGAAAGAAAAAATGTTAGATGATGCTGATTGTCAGCCAAACCTGAGAAAAGAGGTTCTAAAAGCAGGCATTAATGTCGCAGATGAGTATTTATATACATGTGCATAGGTATATATTTTTAGTATCAGAAGGTTTTCAAGCGTAAGTACAAACAGTGCACGAGGACAGATGTTTAGAACATACAGGGATAAAACCCTGACAGGTGTTGAGTCACATATCCTAAACTTTCATCTGAAATTCTTGTGGTAATAATTAAGGTGGTTAAGGATAAACTATATGGACAAGGATATTGAACAAGCAGGTGTTAAAAAAAGACAGAAAACAGATATCTAAAGACACTGATAATCCTAAATTGCAAAAAAATGCTGGTTATTTCTTTCTTTTTATCAAACATGTTATTGCTAATTTGTCATGCATCAATAATGCCAGCTGCACATCCCATTGGTTTCATTTTGCTGCGTGAACTGTTTGTTTTTATCCCCTTGCAGAGGTCAAGGCTGGTTTAGTTATTGCTCTACATTCACATAAGGACAATAGGTAAACCCAGGATTTACAGGATGAAAGGTGCCGAACAGTGTACAGACCAGGATAAGTTCTGAATAAATGCCCCCAGGGATATAGAGACAGACGCCTCCTAAGTCTCACTGTTGGATACTTTGGTCGTTTTTGGACTTCTTAAAGGTGCTATATATAAGCATTTGCTATCACAACGTAGGCCATGCTAGCATTAACAGCCGTTTACTTACCGGTCTAGTTGTAATGTCGTAAGTTCGACATCAAACTTTATTCCGTTACTCACCGGGAGCCGTCTCAGCGACGCCAACGATATCTCCTGTGTCGCTCATCTATCTCTATCACTTCTATCTTTTCTTTGCCACCGAACATGGATTCTTGCCCTCTGGGCAGCGCTACCTCCTCATCGTCTCACGTTGGACCGGGGAGTGGACCGGACACTACGGTGACTCACCATCTCCTCTCAAGGTACAAAGTGGTGTCATGAGCAGGGATGGACTGGGGTTAACTGGTTAGCATGCAAATTACAGTAGTTATATGTGCAACACAATACACCTTTGACATATCATCAAGACTGTTACTCCTTCACATTCTTTTGATAATTTTGGTAAATTTCTTGAACGTCTTAAGCTTGAATACTTATATGTACCATCTTTGAAGTAGAGAAGTATAACTTGTTTCTTGGTCCTTTGCTTTTCTAACCATGTTTGCTCCTGTGTTGCAGCTTCCTACATTTTAGCTGTGACGATGTCATGACAGGGTTACGTTTCGATGCTAATTCTGGATTTACACTTCTGTGTCAAGTCTGCGCAGAGCCCACGCCGTAGCCTACGCAAGTGGCCTACGCCATCGTGTTGAGCGATACTGTGTTGAGTTTCTTCGTCACTGTTTTCCACGAGGTTGCTGGTGCGCATCAAAACAATGGCGACTGAAACCGATCATGATGGAGTTGGAGCTGCTAGATGTTGAGCAGCCGTTGGTTTTCTTGAAATTACGGCAACACAGAAATGAAGGGAGATGAAAAAGAACATACACGAAAGGGTTGCACAGACAGCAGCGAAGACGGAGAGGACAGAAATGCGATTGTACCGAGCCAAACAGTCACAGCTCTAGTGGTCTGCATCGCCGCGACATGTACTTACATTTTGGGGGGTTCGCGTCAGGCTGCAGCGTTCGCTGTGGTATAAGGTACACAGCTACATCATAATATGATAAACAATTTTTATCAGAAAATTTTCAGGATAAGTGTTATTTACACTGTGTTTCACTGTAAAGATGAAGGGTGAAGCTGTAGCCCCTTCATCGACCACCTCCCCATGCTAAATGTAGAAATTGTGAAATGAGCCCTTTGCGTCAGTTCAGTGAGTTAATGAAATCAGTTTCCTTAACTTTTGAAATCCCTGACCTGAAAGAAAATAATGAAGATACAGGCTCTGAATTAAAATGCACAGACAGAAAATGATAGCAGAGGTCAACAGCACAGACTTAATACCAAATTAATTCCTCCCTGGTTGGACTCTGGTTGGTTTACTGTGGCTTTATGAAATATTTCTCATTTTGCTGCAGATTCTAAGAAGGCAGTATTAGCTCTAGAGAAGCATGACACATACCAGTGAAAATTCCTCACTATCCCATAAGTTTTCCTGCTGCTAAATGCTTAAAATAAGACATACTGTATGTGGTTTTCATAACAACACCTATAATTTCATTTAAAATTCACTGTTAAAATTTGTTTCTTGTTGATGTTTATATTCTTCTTTATAAATCTCTCCTCTGCTTTTTCTCACCTTTTCCCCAGCTTTTATTGATTGAATAAAAAAAATAAACAAATAAATAAACCCTTCTTATAATCATCTCCATCACCTTGAGAATATTTCTATCTGCAGTGATGATAAAAAAAAAAAAAAAATACCGGCGGCAAATCAATAGGTCCATTATGAAATGTTTATTCTAGCATGCCTAACCTTCTTCAAGGTGCTGAGGAGAAAAGTTTTGCCCACATGCCTTTAAGTGGCAAAGTGGGTGAAGGATAGACAGAAGGATGGATGGAGAGATGAAGGGAATAGATCACAAGATGAGTCAGGGAGTGAGGAACCAAAGGAGAGAAAGAAATACTGATTGAGAGGACTCCCTGTGGACTGGCTGCTTGTTTTTACCCAAGGTTTGTCTTGATCTTGGGTGTACTCAGTATGGGGTTGAAATATTCGCTAGCTGTGTTCTCACTGTCAAGTCCGTCTGCAGCTCTGTTTTTTAAGAGTAATTTAAAGTTTTGAGTTGGCGTGACAGTTTAAAATCTTT
Organism: Istiophorus platypterus; assembly: GCA_016859345.1. Taxonomy (NCBI): domain Eukaryota; kingdom Metazoa; phylum Chordata; class Actinopteri; order Istiophoriformes; family Istiophoridae; genus Istiophorus; species Istiophorus platypterus. Next base: position 14,128,051 of record CM029129.1, on the reverse strand, counting down.
GTGTCTTTTCTCGAAGAGATCAATGCAGATACTCTTACTGGAGTGCAGTTTTGTTATGGAATAATAGAAGGCTTGTAGGTAATTATTTGGTAAGAGAAAGTTATCGCTGGTCTGTATACTCTCACAACTGCAAACAATACCAAATAAATGATCAGTACGAAGGCTGTCGCTTTTTCAAGTAAAGTTAGAATGAAATCAAAAACATAATTTGTATTATTAAAATTAATCGGGATGCAATCCAAATAGCACATATCCTTTCTCACATCCTCAAAGCTGACTAATCATGACATGTAGTGGGTGTGATTGTGTCAGAAATGAACAGAAATGGTCGGAGACAAGCCGCCACTCCTGATCCGATGCCAGAAAGGTGTGTGAGGGAGTGTTAACCTGATGTGTGAATGTATGCCAACCCTCAGTGACAGAGACAGTGTGTGTAGAAGAGTATATAATAATGCGATATAATAGATAACTTATAGTTATTTGCATTTTTGATTTATTTATCTCATTTAATTTCTTAATGTTTGGGGCTGTAAAAACTCAGAAAAGTGAAATGCTGATTAAGTTGATCCCCAAAAAAAGACTAAAAAGACTGATTAACTTTCTAAAAATATTATAAAACTGCATATTACTTATGTTGCTCATATACTATGTTTATTTATTTAGACAAAAACTTCTTATTTGAGAGAGTGTGCATAGCCCAAGCTGCAATCCTGTTATTCTCCCCCATGATTCCTTGACCGGACAAATAAAATCCACATTTACCATGTTAGGCCTTATTAATCCAGTGTGACATTTTGAAAAACAGGGTTTTAGTGCAAAGCAGGATTACTTTCTTGTTCTTTAGCTGCCTTGTAGTTTTTCTTTCTGTTGGCTGCAGTTGTTTCTTCCTTGAATTCAGAGACTACCCCCCCACCCCCACCCCAGACTAAACTGTGCGCTCGGGGAGAGAGCATTAACATTTATATAGAAACATGAAGCCAGTGTTTGACGGACGATAAATGGGGTATTTTCCTAACTCTGTTTCAAATAGAACAATGGGGACAGAACTCGGCACAATATTGTCCATTGGCACACAGTAACCCTGCCTAAAAGCTACATACATCAACACAATTGCCTTTATTTGTCTGTCTCTTAGAATTTCATTGTTGGGTCATTTGTATGTGTTAGGAGGCTTGAGGGGAGTTGGTTGGGTTGAGAAGATGTATGGAGCAGTCTCGCTGTGAGTGTGGTGATTGGGGAGGGGGTATATGTCAAGCCTGCTTAAGAGGCTCAAAGTCAATGGCAGCGGCAATTTTAAAGTCACACGCATGATAAATACAATATGAGAGGGATGTGAATGGGAACACATTTACACAACACAACACAAAATCCCAAAACAAGAGCAATGTAATAAATCATATGAATAAGTCCACCCACTGACCACTAGGGAGCACTAATAATCCGAACCCAGCACGCCCTCTCTCTCTCTCTCTCTCTCTCTCTCTCTCTCTCTCTCTCTCTCTTTCTCTTTCTATGTTTTTCTGCACCCTTCTCACTCTTTTTAATCTCTTCATGCTCTCTCTTCCTCTCCTTCCTTCTTTGTTGCCATCTTTCCCCTGTTCTCTCTCTCCCTTCCTACTGTTTCTGTCTTTGTCCCCATTCTCGGCTCTATACACACAACACACACTCATACATTGTACTGTGCTTGGTCCTGTAATGAATTAATCAGAGCTGGGGCAGCTGTGTATTTGAACAGTGCCACCCTGAGAAGTTGGCCGGAGTTTTAAGCATCTGTGTGTGTGTGTGTGTGTGTGTGTGTGTGTGTGTGTGTGTGTGTGTGTGTGTGAGAGAGAGTGTGTGAGAATGTGTGTGTGTGTGTGAGAGAGAGTGTGTGAGAATGTGTGTGAGTGGGGGAAAGCAACTAGCAGTGGCTGAAGGCTTGTATGTGTTTGTGTGTGTGTGTGTGTGTGTGTGTGTGTGTGTGTGTGTGTGTTTGTTTTGCTGTAGAGTTTGATTTTGCAGTACTTGTTGTGTGTGTGAGTGTGTGTGTAGGTGTGTGTTTGTTTTGCTGTAGAGTCTGATTCTGCAGTAATTGTTGTTGTGTGTGTGTGTGTGTGTGTGTATGTTTGTGTGTATGTTTGTGTGTGTGCGTGTTTGTGTGTGAGTGTTTGTGTTTTATGTGTGCGTGTGTTGCTGCAGAGTTTGATTCTGCAGTTCTTGTTGTGTGTTGTGTGTGTGTGTGGGTGTGTGAGTGCGTGCACCTACAAGTGGAGGCCCCTGGGAAAATCAACAGTACATTACAAATTTACCACCTTGTTTTCAATTGAAGCAAGAACTTTTCTAGCACTCTCTAACCCCACCCACCCCTCATCTGCAGAAACAAAGTTTACAATGAAGACCATAGCTTATCACTACCCTGCTTTTCCTTTCTGTGTCTTTGTCTTTGCCCATGTCTATTTTCTTGCTCTTCTCTTCCCTCTTCTTGTCCCTAGGTGAAAGAAAAATATGTACAGCAGTTTATTAGTTGCAGAAATGATGCCGAAGCATTGACATAATTGTCTATAGTTTTTCTCAAGACATAGTTTTCTTTATTCACTCTCTCCTTCTTCATCTGTAAGTAATGTTGATCAGTTTGGACTTCCTCAACATTTAAAAATAGGCACACTGTTTTCAGTTAGTCTATTGAACATAATACTCTAAAAAAGTAATATTGCATGGATTGTACAAAGGCTTAGACCTCAACCAGAAAATCAGCCGGGACATTAGGACATGCGCTGGCTGACAAGTAATAAAGTATAGTACAGAAAACAGAAATTTAAAATATTTGTACAAACGCATTTAGAAACTGTATTTAAATTACAACAAATTACAACAAATAATGCATCCTCTCCAATACACACTGTCCCCTTCAAGTGTTTGTTCAAACCAAACTTATACAAGTAAACCAATATCAATAAAACTCAATAGGTGCTCCCTATCGCAGATGGACACCAAGTAGCTGATTACACGTATGATCTGTTCGTCATTAATGCAGGTTCACGGAGTTCTCTGTTGGGGATTTTAGCACTAATTTAGATGCAGTTAAAGCATTACAACTGTCTTCTGTAGATTTCTGTAGAACTTCATATAATAGGATAGTAAATAGTATAGTAAACTTGCATATAACACAATCTGTAAGGCCTCTATTATATATCAATATTTAGAGTATAGCAAATTTGCTTTTTTAGAATAAGTGAACAGTTTGACTTATAGATGGAAAACTAACCTGATCAGAACTGAGACTATTTGTTTCTAAAAAAATTACTAATTTAAACACCTCTTAAACAATATAATATAACAATAAATGAATAAAGTTGTGATATAGTGTTAGTACCGGTAATAAAAGATCTGTCAGTCATTTTACAGCAGGTTCCTGTGTTTTGAATTAGGTTATATTAAGATTATGACTTAAAAAAATCAGCAATTTATAGAAGAATGGTCTTTGCCCTCTTTGTGCTTGTAGCCTACTTGTCGCTCTATCACCTGACTTCTGGACTGGTACTGAGTCACGTTCTGTCTCTTTTCCTCCTTCATCCTTTCCTTTAAATCTTTAATCAGTTGTACCTTCTTTACTTCCTCCATGTTTCTGTCTCCACAGTTGCATCCTGAGTTTATCCCTCACTTCTGTCTCCTCTCTCCTCGTCTTTATATTCACTCTCTGAAAAAATAGAAAAACTTTGTTTTAAAACTGTGAAAGTGTATCAGACAGTACTCAAACTTGCGAAACTTTAATTAAAGTAACAATTTAATACCGCGGAAGTACAGATTATGAGCTGTGGAGTTACTTTTAAGCTAATTTAAACAACAGTATAAATCAACAATACAGCTGATAAATTGAACAATTAAAGGAATTTAATGTAAAAATAACTACAGACTTGTTTCTGAGCTCACAACTGCTTACTTTCCGGTCTTTCAACTGAAAGGTTGCTGTTTTCAATTAAGATGTCGAATATCTTTTGTCAAAGGGTGCGTTTGTTGTAGGTCCCGTGGAGTAAGAGTGGGTGGTCTGATAGTTGCTCTGTGTCAACAAAATACAATGATGCTGGTATTTGGATGCAGTGTTCCACCACAGCACAAAACCAACAATCTTAGAACTTGCAGAAGAATCTGAGAGAGGGAGCCTAGTTTGTATGTTTTTAACCTCCCCTACAGCCTTGATTATGGTATGAAAGCAAACATAATCTGCTTCCTAAGAGCCATTAACTTATATCCAAGGCCGGTTAAGATGTTTTGATAAAAAAATATGAATGAAACAGTGAAATCTGATCCATGTGAGCACAGCTTGACTCACTCTGTTTGTTTACACACACACGCACACTGAGGAGAACTATACCCAAACTGCTGGATGCTGTTTATATTCCTGCTGCTCTGCTTTTTGCTTTGCTTTGCTCTGTATTCCAGGTTACTGGTTTTCAGCTGTAGAATGTCACTACTTGGTGGTTTCTTTGTCAGAGGTAAGTAAATGGTAACTTTAGCCAGATATGGAGGAGTGAGATTTAGAAAAATGATACACTAATTTTTTTTCCACTTTGTGGTTGCCCCTATTTGTTAACTGATTCAAAAAGAAACTGCAACGCTAACAGTAAAATCTTTCTTGTTCAAGCAGACATACGCTTTGTGTACTCACTACATGATTGTAGCCACTGTGGTTATTTCTCACTTGCCTCTTGTCCCACTTTGACCTGAACCTCCCAGCCTGAGCGGTGTATCAGACTCCTGTATCTGATCTTCTCCCCCCACTGGGGTTTCTTTGTCAATGGCTGTTCTTTCCTGCATTTTATTGAACTTAACTCCAGGCAAGTGAGGAGGATTCCACAGATAAGCTATCAGGCCCTGGCATCACACAGAGAAACCATCAAGCCATGAAATATGTGTCAGGCTGTGTGTCAGGGTGGCAGCACTGCATGAGTAGTGGGTACCAGGACACACAAACGCACATAAATGCAAAATACAAGTATTTGCACATGCAAGCACAGACATACACACACACACATTTACATACACTCTGAACACAGTTTAAAACAATATACTCACTGTATTTTCTAGTGTAAATTTTAGGAAACATGGACACAGAGCCAGAAACAAACATGTCAAAGAACTGGATACTGCTGGTCTGCGTTTTTAGCCATTCTAGAGGCATAATGAACTCTCTTTGCTCCATTAATCAAAAACGTATGTGTATATCAGATAAAAAAACTACAAAGTGTTTTAAGCAACAGTAGCAGCATAGCCGTAGGGATGGTAATGTCAGTGGCCATGTTCTCACCAGGCATTAACATGCATTTCCAAATGCATCTAGAGTGATCACTTGTGACCGAATCTCACTTCCCTGACAAACACGTACATGAATTCGGTTTGCAGAGACCAAATGCTTTATTGTTTTTAACAGACAGGAGGCAGCAATGCACTTCCCATATGTAGTGTCCAAGAAATTGAAAGAAGAAGAAGAACTCAAAACAATATAGACTGGTATTTTCCTTAGGTTTCCTAAGGTACGTGTCACATTTTTCACCGAGAACTGAGCACTGGCATTTTAGCCATGACTACGAAACACAAAAAATTTCCTGCGCTTTTTTATCTAACTTTATTTTCAGCCCAAGTGTGATGTCTTCAACTCAACCACAACAGTGCGGTCCTGTTATCAGGTTGGGTTAAGAGCTTGATTGAATTTGCCAATCCATGTTATTTTGTTTCATTGGGCCTTTGACTTTGTCTAGTATTTTCATGGCCATTAGACAGAAGTAGCACTGATATTTTCAGTGAGATATCATGTCTTATGTCAGTAAAGGAAACGGACTAATATAAGTATTATGCGGAAGAAGGTGAAAACAAGAATAAATACCGGAGAAGCGATGGATGACAGAAACACTGAAAGGGGAACGTGATTACAAAAATGAGCATGCAGTTTTATTTTCAAAAACAAGGTATATCACCCTCTTTGAAAATGTACATAAATAGGTTGCGTCAGTACATGGTGACAACTTGACAGGATGCTCAGTACTGTAGAGCATCAGGAATGTGTCTTGGAATAAATTACATTAAAGAAATAAAAGTGTTACTTTTTACCTGCAGCTGTTTTTTTCCTTATAAGTTTCAGCCTTTGATTATTAAAATAGGAAGGATGGCATATAATAGTAAAACATCTTCATGCTTTCCACAGTTGTGGGGTAGGAGATAAGGTGATGTAAATTGGTCAACACAAAAACTGAAGAAAGCAAGGGCATATTTGGGCATATTTGCGTACACCATGTGACCATATGCAGCAAAGACCACCCCAAAATGTGGTCTAATCTGATCTCAGTGCATCCTCAATGCATCATGGGTGTTTACGCATCTGTACTCAGAGATATCCATTTCTGATTGCCAGGTGTTAACAGGTCTTTATGTCAACATGGATTGACACAAAATGTAGTGCAGGCATTCATGGTCCCCAGAGGATGTCTTGTAATTACTTTGGTTATCCCTTAGGTTTTTATGTAGCACTAGCTTTAGGTCAAAATTTTAATTTGTCCAATACTTAAGATTATAACCTGCAAAACTAATGACATTCCCATCGATACGTTACAAACTGGTGTGTCTGTAAATTTGTTTGGAAAGATTTCTAAAAGATTACAGAAATAAAATACTTTACAAACTGAAAAGTTATCAAATGTCAATTTAGATAACCCCTATTTCAGGAAGTCCAACTGAAATAAAAATATTTTCCAATTCTATATATCCAATAACTGTTATTTGAGACAACAATTTCTATGTTTAGTTTTAGGTAGATTCAGATTTAATAACACTCAACATATTTATTCAGTCAATTTCAACTCGAGGTTAGATAAAAAGCTAGGGACAAAAAAACACTGTACCATATAGAAATTGGTTTAGTCATGAACTAGTAAAGAGTTGGGATGCCAGTGAGCCAGCTGGTTTGTTTGCTGATGAAGTACATGATGCACTTAATACATCATTAATGTTAAGTTATGTATTTGTATGGCTTTTATAAGTGCTTTTCATACCCCTTCAAGGCTCACTGCCAGGCCACAGGTCAGTCAACAAGATAAACACCTTGTTCTCCAGATGGCCAATCTGCTTGTTACAAACACACATATGCATCTAAACACAGAAAAAGATAAATATATCTCACACATAGAGCCAGATACACAAACAGAACTGTGACACTTTACACACAGACATGAACACACACACACACACACACACACACACACAAACACACAGACACACACACACAGGAAACAGTACAAAAGTCTGGTTATTAAACCTCAGTAGTGTTTTGGTAACAAATGATATTTTTCAGATTAACCCTCCCACTTACTTATTCTTTGATCAGAATATTTTGATTTTAAATCATTCTTTGGCTAAGTTACAGCTGCCAAGAAAAAATTTAACACAAAAGTCTGGCTTTTGTTAAATGATTTTTTTTTTTTTAATTTTCCTCAAAGTAAGGTTTGAAAGTTTTTTTTGGAAAAGAAAAACTTTTTTTCCCTGAAATCTGGATAAATATACAGTCATACAAATGTGTAATCTGAAAGTATAGGTTTAAAAAAAACCCCAGAACTCAATAGCGATATATTTGATGAAAGAATCACTAGTCACTGTGCTCATACCCAAAAACAACTACATTGTGGGGAGTTTAGCCTACAACCCACAGTCTTTGTTCTGCAGAAAATTCATTTTGGCCTAGAGTGAACCTTCAGCAGTCAGTTTGCAAATTTATAATCTCTTAGTTCAAAATTTGGATTGTGTTTAATGCTGAGCTATGGCAGATGGATACTGGAAGCATTCTAGTGCTGTCAGTGTCAAACACATGAATGCAACTACCAGGGATTATTTCCGTCTTGCAATCATACCCAAACTCTTCTAATCCTGGCTTAGTTCTTTGTAGAAGTGATAACTGGCCAAAAATGTCTTCATGTTTGAAGGACTTAGCTCATTGTTCCCATTTTTATGAGCACGTTTGGTCCTGGTAAGTATAAAAACACAATGATACACACACACAGAACCAGACATAGACACACACACACAAACACACATACACAAACACACACACACACACACACACACACACACACACACACACACACACACACACACACACACACACACACACACATATACACACACTGCACATTCTCCCCCCCCACCATCACCAGCTTCCACTTTTTTCTGCCTCTCCTCTTCCCTTTGCAGGACATGTGTGAAAATGTTGAAAGCAGGCCCACCAGGCCTTTTGGATTGAGAAAAACAAATAGCATAATTCAGGAGAAAGCTCCACAACTCCAGGCTATTGGACCTCAACAAGCTTTTTTTCTGTAATTTGGATACATTTGAAAGTGTAGCCACACAGCAGTGTGGCCACAAAAATGAGAAAGGAGGAGACAGACAGATGGAAAAAGAAAAGGTGAGAAAGACAGACCGAAGATACGCAGGCAGGAAGATGGAGGGAGAACCAGTATAAGAGAAAGAGGGAGGAAAAACAAATAGGGACATTTATATGATTGAATGGGGTTTAACTTGTCTGTTGGACCAGCAGCAGTTTCCTCTCTCATTCTGTCTGTAATATATATTTCCCTTTGAGGCTCCTTATGATAAATGAAAGAGTGCTGAAGAAGCGCTGATACTTCTTTTTTTTGTCTTTCATACTGAAGTGTGATGCTTTATTCAGGGCAACATTAAAGAATTAAATGGAAAAATGTGAATGTATAGGGCTTGGCGTAGACAAAGCAGAGCTGCATAACCATCGGTGGAAGAAGGAGCAAAGGCTGAAATAACTTTATTCCACTAGTAAAAATATATCATATCTTAACTGGGTATTTTAATTTTCAGAATCTGTATGGACAAATACATAAATACATACAATATAGAAAGTATACATTCAAAATTGTATCATTGTACGTTGATATTATTATTTGCACTTGCGATTTCCAATCAAGGCTAATTGCATGAACAAGGTTTTAAAATAACCTGCGAACACCAAAGCTTCCTCTGATCTTGGCCTGTGTTCTGTCCACTGCAACATGGCCCCACTTGGTAAGGAATTGCCTAAACAAGTAAGAAATCAGATTGTGAGACTATAAAGATGGGAGAGGTTATAAGAGTATCAGTAGAAATGTGAATGTAAGGTCAAATACAGCTGTAGCAGGAGGTAAAGAAAGAGCCATACTACCATTAACAGAAGGAGCAGGGGCTGGCCCCCCCGAAAAAAAAGAGGTGGAGAGAAGTAGATATTTATAGATGGCACAGGGAATGAACGTTTGTATACCCAAAAACTGAATGAAAAGACAATTCCCAGTCTCAAGAAGCTTGGCAGAAGAGGGATTTTCCAACATGATGAGGATGCAAACATATCACACATATATATATATATATATGTACACACACACACACACACACACATACAATTACTAAAGAAGATTGTCTGTAATTAATCGTGCAAATGAAAAAATAACTGTAGCTGTACATTTTATATTATCAATGAAAATTATGAAAGAAAGGGATTATGAGCTTTTTTTCATAATTTCTTTTGCTTGTCTATATGAGTAAGTAACTTCTATTATTATTTAGTTATTTATTTCATGGACAGACCATTCTGCACATGAATGTCGATTAATTTGACTTTTCCTTGTTTATCATGTTTTTAAGAACTTTCTTGGTGACATTTTCTTGATATTAGTGAAGTGATATATAATATTTCCAATTATCATCTCCTGAATTTTAAAGAATCAATACCAGGTGCACCTTTTTTTCTCTCTGTGTGAAGTTATGCCCCATCGACTGTGCTTCTCCCGACCTTATCCTACGTGCTGATTTGACATTTCCTCTTAAAAGGCCACAGATAGATCATGTGTTTGTAGACTGGATCCAGGAAGACTCAAAGAGTAATGAGCCTTGTCATACTGGGAGGCAAGCTGCTAAAGATCAGTTTGTGATCTAGTTAATAAGAAAACTGGCTTTAGATTGCACTTCTAAATATTATCAGCTACATTAAATAATATTTCACAAAAGTTATTTCACCGAGTTTTCCGTGTGAATTGTTAACTATCTGTTACATGTATTATTTTAGGTCATTGGATGAGCTACTTAAAAAAATAAGACTTAAAAATTCAAATATAAAAAATATCAACTTTATGCTTTTACCATCATTAATTAAGTAAATGATTGTAATTGATGATGACCTGCAGCACTCTGGGAAACAATACTGCAAGTATTTTCTCACACGGTGGTAATTTTAACAGAGATGCATAAACTTACAAAGTCCACAGTGATTTCATTCAATTTTCACAGTTCCGTCAGCTTTAATCTTAGAGACTGAACTCTCTTCTATAATAAGCAACTGGGCCACACATAAAAACAAAACAGCACAACAAAGCTGTGTTTAAGATCAAAGCAAAGATTAACCACTGCAGCTTTGCAGATTTTTATACCAGTAACCTTAAAACCTCAAGTCTGTGTAAATTTCATTCGGTTTTCATCTATTCCACCATTTACAGATGTACATCTGTGAGTGTTTATTGACGTTGGCCCCTCTGGAGTGTGTTTTTACTTGTGGGTGAGTGTATGTATGAGTATAAGAGAGTAGAATGGAGTAATGAGGGAAAAACAATAAGGGGGTGGTAATGCAGAGTGGAACATAAAAGAAATGGAGATAAACAATCTTACTCACAAGCCAGAAATCAATTGTTACTGGTTTGTTTCTCTTTCTTTTTGTATTTCTCACAGTTACAAAACAATGTACAATAAAACTGAATTCAAAGAATTAAAAAAAGCAACACAGCATCACCTGAAACTTAGGAAAGTGAAGTCAAAAGAATTATTAATGGTTTTATCATAGGAGAGAATATACACATATTTACATCCATATATATATTAAATAGCACTAAAGCTAATATCTTGGGTCAGGTCAAGTCAGGATCATATCTCCATTAATAAAGCAACAGCATGTATGACGTCTCTATTAGCAGTGGAAAAAATTAGAGGTTACCTTACTGCTCATTACAGGCACCAGGCCTGAGGTCTGCTGGAATTCAAGTTTTTAGATGTGAGGAAAATTAATTCAAAAGCTCTCTTCTTCAGGATACAAAATCGATGTTCAAGAACAAGGATAAAGGTCGTACATAAGGCTGCTCCACACATTGCTGATTCTCTAACTACATGTGTACAGAGAGAGCAGAGGATATCTCCTTGGCACTGTCTCCTACAGTACTTTATATCTTGTTACAAACAATTCATCTCAGCAGGTTGTCAGCTTTGTGTCTTGGGCCAAGAGACACATCATTTGTACAATTTACAAATATAAATTAATAAGTTAAACAAAAAGCAGCAGAACAAGAGGGATAAAAGACAAAAGAGCACAAAAGGTTTTCTTCGTCTAAGTGACAAAGTTACAATGAGAGAAAAACTTAAAGATGCTTCAACTCCGCATGCTTTATTGTGTGCTGATGCTTTCTGTGCTAAATTTTGTGGTATGTCCCATCTTTGTCAGAGAGTATCCTTGTCTCTCCTATCAGTTACACTTTTAATACCAAAGAAATAGCAAGTAATATGTTTAAATACTCAGTCAACCCTGCTTTGCCTGTTTTGGGACGTGTGCTTTCACCTATTAAGGGACTGCCATGTGATTGCATTAAAAGTAATTTAAATTTTATGATGTGACTGTCCTCAATCAATCATTTTATAAAATGTATATAGAGCTTTCTCATTTTCTTTTTGAGGAAATCATTCCACTACTTGTCATAACTAGTCTCATAATGTTTTTATATAGTTTCTCTCTGTTGGTTTTATGTTATTTTATGTTTTCTTTGTGTTTTTTTTTCCAATTTTTTTTTTGCATTGTTGCTCTTTCTTGTGTGATATAAGGCACTTTTTTAAACGAGCTGATAAAATAATCACTACTACTATCATTATTAGACATAAAGAGAGAAACTGCAGCGGGCAGAGAAATCAAATGTGTCCAATACTGTGTGAATGTACAATCTTTTAAGTATTTAAGCACTGTGGTAATTTCTTGACATCAATGTGGGCTCACCTGCCAAAAAACGTCGGGAACCCCTAAAGAGACCTGCACAGAGGCAGACTTGGCCCTGTGGCTCAGGCCAATTGCCAAGGAGCACACACACAATCACACACGCAGACTCAAACTGGTCCTCACAATGTATATCCATACAAGTACACACACAAACACAGACAGACAGACAGACAGACAGACAGACACACACACACACACACACACACACACACACACACACACACACAGCCTAGCACACAACAAGGTCCTCTGTGCCACCAAGGCACCAAGTGAAGCATGTTGTCAGTCGGTGAGTTCAGATCAGCCCCCTCCCTTTTCGCCCTCACTCTCTCCCCGTCCTCTCCAGATCTCTTGGCCCCGCACAAGCTTGCCACCTCAACAGAGAGAGGGACGCAAGCGGAAACAGAAAAATGCCATTTAAAGGGAAAGTGAAGGATCAGAGTGAGGGTCAGACACAAAGAGAATGTAGATCAAAAATATAAAGAAGAGATGAGAGGGTGGAGAGGGACGGAGGAAGATAGTTGGCTTGATTGGAGGGAGGTGAGGGATTCTGAGTATTGGGCAAGTGCAGGGGATTTTGACACGGACCAGGGATGGTCCCTGACAGACCTCTCAATCACACTGCTTCTGTCAGATTTCAGCCGACGGTTCTATGTAGAAAATAAACCGACCCAGAAAAATTTGCTCAGATTTGATTTTGGCCTGCTCCCAGTGCACATTTTAAATGCATGGAGGAAGTAGCTCTGTGCCTCACACACCTCAGGAGACTTGTGACTTTGGATTGGTATCTAAATTTATACAGTGGAAATTCTGTCCATGAGAGCAATATGCCAATTAAGGTTGAGCTTGTAAGGATACCGGTGCTGACAAAAAGGAAGATGACTTCTTTGAACCTCTGATTTGTTAACCTGAAAGATCTGCCTTCAAGGCTTCACACAAGAATCTTGCAACAGACAAGGAAAACATCCCAAACACTCCATCTTGTACTTTTTTCCTTTTTTCTTTTAACAAAAAAAACCTCCATTATTTACCCTTTTCAGGAAATGTATCATTCATTAACTAATCTTAGCTCCCATAGTATTCATCTGCAGTTTAATAGTTATTGTTACAGGCTGATTGTAATTAGCAGCCTTTGTGTGAGCTCTTCATTAGAAATTCTCGTCTTTACTTTTGAATGTTGGAATCTTCTCATTAGATGTGGAGTGACTGTGTAAGCAGCTTTCATACAGAAATCTAACCTTAACACATTATAATTATGTGTGTGCATATGTGTTAGGATTATAATTAGATGTTTTTGTTGTCAAAAATTCACACCTTCAGGCTCTAGCACCGTGCACACAGTTCATGTCGTGTAAGTAGCGCCGAAACAGTTAGTAGATTAGTCAATCAACAGAAAATTAGAAAACAATGATTTTTAATATTTTGATTAAAAAGCAAAAAATTTCAAACAGTTGCTTGTTCCAGCTTCCGGCAGATGCTCTTGCCTCTTTTACATCATTGAAAATAAAGAATCTCTGGGTTTTTGAGGGAACCAGGAGTAGCTACTTTCAAAATGTTTGCTGGCAGAGGTTTGTTTGGATTAAATTTTATGCAGATGGATGCAGTTTGCATCTTTTCAAAATCTGAGTAGAATGTGTCTCACACCACTGTTTGAGGTGCTTTAGAAAATGGAAATCCTTTGGGTTTCTTTGCTGCTTTTCCACTTCACTTTTTTTTTTTTTTAATATCTGTAGGTGTTCAGTCAAGTATTGCTGTGCGTCATCATTACTTAATGTTGAATTAAAAGTCTTCAGGCTTTGGATTGTTGGTTGAGAAACAAGCTATTTACAAGCATTAATTACAAGCATTAATTGCAGCACTACTTTCAGTATATGGATTCATTGCATATTTTATTTCTATATTTTAAGTGACACTTAGCTACATACGTATGTGAATCACAGTTTCTTTGTTCATTTACCTTTATTTAGATGAAAGTCTTGCAGCAAGTCACCCTCCCTCCAAAATACGATATTATACCTTTTATGTATATTTATTAATACTTATTTACATAACTTGGTGTTAATAAGATTCTGAAAACGTCATTTAAGAGTCCCATCATTCTAAGTTACTGTCCATTTGTTTCTTTTACAGTTTAATGATGACAGATTTTTCCCTGAAACTCTGTGATGTGGGACCCTGTTGCAAAACAAAGGACGTCAATCAACACTGCTCAGAGGGTCTGTCTGGAGAAATATTGAGGAAGACACACTTCAATGCACAGTTGTAAAAAAAAGTCATTTCAAAAATGATTTCCTCCCGAAATACAGTCATTGTAACATTCATTTTTTAAAAACTCATAAAATATCATGTCAAACCCTTCCAACACGCTCCCAAGATGTTAACAGGCCCCATAATGTTATCATCCCATTTAGTGGCTGTTGTCAGTTGTCATCACCCCCATAATTATGTTTCAGGAGGGGAAAACTGCATATACCTGCAGGTCAGAATGTGCATATTGGCAACGCTGTCCTCCCCTGAAAAACGACCCAACAGGTTGTCTGTCCAAGCAACTTATTATAACTGTAGAAGTTATGATGGTAGCAAAAGAAATGCAAAAGGGTGACATTGGTGCTGTCGCATTAAGAGTGAGACGGCAGTTTGTTTCCCGTCTCAAACCAGTAGTCGATGTTACTCTACTAGTCATTTTAACCAAGCCATGACCCTTCTGTTAACCTAACCAAGATGTTTTTGTGCCTGAACCCTGTACACTCAAGTTGTTATTGTGACCATGAAATATGATTGCAGCCTACTGAACTAACTGGAAGGTGAAGTAGGGCCCCACTAACCCACACATGCATTTACACAAAGACGGTTTACATCTTTTCAACATCTGTGTAGACTGTGTCTCACACGTACTAATGGAGACACTTTAGAAATTCAAAGGCTCTCCATCTCTAGCTCTTTCCTTGGTTGCATTTCCACTTGAATTTTTGACATCTCGGATTTGCATTAGTTACATCCATCTTTGTGTCTGTTTGTATGTTTTACAATATTTACAGATACATCTCTGATCTGTGGGAATTCTTTGTTCCCCATCCTCCTTGCCTTTTGATAACTAAATTGCTTTCTCTGAGTTCTCGCAGCATAAGCTTGTCTTGACAACACTCCAAGAGGGAGCTTGGATTGTTGTGACACAGTTATGACATACATCATTCAGTAAATTCTGTTAAAGGCCCAAAGAAGCCAACAGAGGAGAGAAATCGGTAGTCAGGCTGGGAACTGCATTCATCATTCACCCACTGACAAGGCAGATGAGACCTGTATTTACTCTTTGTTGTGAGAAGCTTACTCTCTTCCCAGCAATGGAATGATTTTCTAGTAATATGGGTTTGAAGACACCAGCTCACATTGCTTGTCTCTCCAGGTTTCCTCTCCTTTTATTGTAGTATGGAAGGAAACGGTGATCTGAGGTAATACGTTGATTTTTGTTTAAAGGTCTGTAATATTAAGACCTTTTAACTGAACATCTCTAACATTGCAACAATTTCTGTAGAGACAATTAGCAAATTTATTTTTGATTACAGTGACACCATGTTTAGTAAAGAAATAGTAAAGTCTACTAATATTCCATAGTTCCACTGTTTTCCAAAAGCAATTAAAATCCGATCAGTGAGCCTCACCGTTGCACCTGGTTACATGTGTCTTCATTACCGTTATCATGGGCAGTTTATTTTTTAGTCAATCCTAGACAAACCATCCGGCTGCCAAAACTACTGTCACACAAAATGTGTATTAATCTGTGCCTGAAACTATCTCTGACAAGTACGTTATTCTTTTTTGAGTCACATATGTTAAAAACAACGGTGCTTGGTTGTTTTAGGAAAATCGTTTAGCCATTTTAAAAAAAATGACAGTGCATGCTTGTGAGTAGCTTTTGAGATTTATGTTCAGGAAACATTGAGCTTAGGGCTGAGTGTAACCGACAATCTGGAAGTGGAAATTATTCCTAGAAAGTCTAACGTTTGTTTTTGGTTTTGGTCATTTTTTATAGGATTTGTTACACCAGCCTTATACTTTAAGTTATGTTTTCTGCAGAAGATGAATATAAAAAGAAATGCTTTTTTGTGATCCCACTGAGGTCAGCTCTTGGCAGTGACCAACCAGTGATGTTTTTCAGCTCAAACAGCTCTTCATATGTTCTAGTATACAGGCATTTGATAAATTGCCTTGAAAAACTAACAGTGCAGTTGAAAGAAATAATATGGTGTTTTCTTTGAATTTTTTTCAAAGCTAGTAAACAAAATTAGTGTAATGAAGTGTTTAGTCAGCAAAATCTAGGCGTTAACGTTTGCATGAGTTTAAATGTGTTTTTATTGATGATGTAATTAGTTGGTGCTCAGCTCAGATAACATTAAAATAGTGTCTTTTAACTCACATCTTAGATTAAGTTTTACCACCTAGAGTGAATTTGGAGCCATATCCTCTTTTAAAGCAGTGATTTTTCGCTTTACTAATTTATAGTTTTTGATCTGATAATAATATGAAGTGATATAGAGCACACACACACTATCTAGCAAAACTAAGAAAAAAATTAAAATGAATAGATTTGTTGAGGTAATTTTATAGAATTAGTAGTCTGGGCAGAAAATGTACAGGTGTGGAAACAATACGTAATGTGGAGCCACTGGAATTTTTTTTACCATAAAACCTGCCTTTTATACGTAACTAAAGAGTGAAAGTGTTGAAAGTGCAGCCCACCTATGGTAAATAGATTGCACTTCTATATCGTTTTCTAGTCTTATTGACCTAGCAAAGTGCTTTACACTACACTCACAGATATTTATACAGCGCTTTTTCTGCTCTTACAGCGCTTTCTTTATACACACTCATGCACTCACACACCGATGATAAATTAGGGGCAATTCTGGGGTTCAGTATCTATAATTTAGGGTCAAAGCCAATTCTATTGTTGAGTTACCTGTGAATTGCTCAGGGTAAAAGGGCAATAATTTTTATATGCATTCGTCATTATGTCTTGGCACATGAATTAGAGCGAAGACCTCTGATGATCCTAATAGTGAACATTTCACCAGAGTGTCAATAGGCTAATCAGGGACAGTTACACATTAACTAATGTGTGATACAGACACGTAGAAAGACAAATAGTGACTGGCAAGATATGACAGGGGTCCATTAATATTCAGAAAGTAGTTATATTTGTTGTGCTTTGTTCCTTCCTCATTTATATGTCTCTTGTGTATGAAACAGACAGGATAAGAACACCTAACACACTGATTTATAACCTGTTTCAAAATGTTGGGTTGTGCTCCATTAGAATTTTGTTTTATACTGTTGTTGCTCAAAAGAAGAAGCCTTTACCCTTATCAGACCTGAATTGTAGAGCTCAGCCAGCCTGTACTGCACTGGTCATGTTTGAACAGGATCATCTCACGGGATATATATGAGAGCTGACTGTATCCCTAACTGACTGCTCTGTTGTCAAGACAGGAAGGACAAGGAAACTTATTCAAAGAAGGTTTAGCTGCTACTGCAAAAGGACGAAGAACAGAGAGAGATTAGTCAGCAGACAGTTTTTCTTTAGCTCTGGGTGCATCCCAGTGATGTGTTCAAATCATTATGGATCAAGTCAAGGGGATCAAGATTTTAAATTTGGCTGCAATATGTGGTAGTAGAGTTTCATATAGCCTGTATTTAAATGTTTGTGTCACAAAATGACTGTGATATGTCATTGAGAACCATTTGGTGCTATTAGGAAGTCATTTAATTGCTCTGTGCAAAAAATTCTAGAAAATAGTGATAAAATTATTTTCACAATATTCCCATGGTCCAAAGTGAGATCTTCAAAGAATTTTTTCAGACCAACAGCCCACAGAAATATGCAGTGAAAGGATTTAAAACACAGAACCAGCAAATCCTAACATTTTGGGAGCCTGAAAATGTTTGGAAATGTTCATACATTATTCAAACTATTATCATGGTGGTTTATTAGTTGTTTGCCTTCTGTGTTTCCTGTTTTTCTTCACAGCAAACATCAAAAGAGCCATAGGGTGTACGGAATTGTCTTTGAAAACCAAAAACAAAAGTATTTGCGGGAAATGTGATCTTGATATAACAACCTTAAAGTGCAAATTCAAAAGGTGGGAAAGGAGGTGTGAATGCGCGACAACAGAGCACAGAAAGTGAAGATGTGCGCCGTCTTTCTTCAGAAGAACACAGAACAAATGCAACTCATTTAACCTATGCTCTAGCACATAAAGAAACCTTTGTTTTCACCTTTTCTTTTTGGAGTATGTGTGTGTTCTGCAGATTTTGTGACTGTGTTGTATTTACTAAATTGCTATACCAAAAAAAAAGCACACATCAGAACATTTGTGGTGTTTTTACATAACATTGTGTGTATTCCGCAGATACGTTTGCTAAGAGGCTTCTGAACTCCAGATAAACTTTGAAGACAGAGATAATTGGCAGTGTCCAGATTTTCTAGGTGAACTTCTGTGAGCTTCAATCAGTTTTCTGGCTCAAGTGCCCACTGGTTGTTTTGCCTTGTCTGTTAAGTGCTGCCAAACATTTCTTGAAAATGAGATTTCACATCTCACTCCTGTCTGTAAGCTTGTGTATTTCCTGCGTACATACAGTAGCTGCGTATGAATGAGGGTTGCATGTGGGTGCTTATGTGTGGCCATGCCTGTCCAGTTTTGTGTGTGTGAGACGGTGTAATTGCATTTGGAGGTAAGAACTGTGTCACTGTGAAAGGATGAGCAGCTGTGTTCCTGTTCACAGATGACTGCCTGTTTGTATTTGTGCTCCGTCATTGCTGATGAGTTATTGACCGCTGTTTTCCAACCCATATAAGCTGACACATTTCCTCTCTGGGACGCTTCCAGGATCATAAGCTCTTGTAATTACAAGGCAGGCCGGACAACATGGATTGTCTTTGCTCTAATTAAATTACAGAGGTCAATTCTAAAGGAAAGGTGCAGTAAACATGGCTGACACTCCTTTGTAGTCGACTCAATACCTTTTGATCTGAGTACAAGAGTGCTCTGTTGAGGTAAAAAAGTATGATTGATAATTGATGCATTGAAAAGCAGAACTGGTTTACACAAGTATCTGTTTCCTGATAGAACTATAGGAACTCAAGCAAGGTAGAACTTACCAGGATAATTATTCTAAACCATCTTTCTACAACTACAGGTTGTGTTCTCTATCTACACACACTGCTGCTCCATGGTTTGCTAAGCACAAGTCAAGGAGGCACAGCTTTGTGAAGAGAAAAAAAAGGAGATGGAAAGAGAATAATGTAAAGAAGAATCTAGTAAAATATAAAGACAATAATAAAACAGGATTGACAAAGAAGAAACAGGCTCACAGCATAAAAAAAAGAGACAAGGAAAATTAAAAATGAATAAAAGTCAATTACAGATCTGTATATGTTGCTATAAAGAGAGTTGGGTCTCTTGGTACTGACAAGAGATACAAACAATAACTGTTGAGAAAGGAGGCAGAGAAAAGTTAAACCAGTCACATGCTCATCAAAGCTAAAAATAGACATCAATAAGAACAACACAGAAGTGGAAGCGATATCTCTCCTGACATATCAGAGCATCATTCTTCTGATCTGATATTGCCTGTTTGCATTTGTCTTGTAGTCGCAGCAGACGATTGTCTCTGGAGGCTAGGTTGACCACCAGCTTTTGCATCTATTGTTTCTTTCATTTTTGTGGGCGTGGCCGTGGCCGCGTCCCGTTAACAAAGCCTGGGGCTTACCAAAAGGGACAAGCAGCATTTTTAGATATTTGCCTAATGCAATACTGTAGATAATCCTGGGATCTTTGAACGGTGAGGAGCTGTAGCTAGCTACAGAAGAGTGTGCCTGTCAAGCTGCCCTTGACTCAGCTGGAGGCTGTGTCAAGGCCACCTTAGGTTGTTTGTAAAATGTCACAGAGAGCCACTGAGTTAAACACTAAACAAGCACACTTAGAGGAAAACTGTCTTCCACTTTAGCTGGAAGACAGGGGACAGGAATAGCCAGCAGAGCATTATCTATTTTAAAAAAAAGTGAAGAGAGAGTTGAAGTCGACAGCAGATGATACTGAGAGAACAAACTGAAAAAATTGACATATTTACAGAAAATGGCAGCAACTTGCAAAACATAGAAACTGACTGGAGAGGCGGATTGATGGAATAACAACAAAGTACCCAAAGATGGGAGAGGAGGATAGAGGGGAGGGGGGAGAGAGAGCAGTGCCAGCAGGAAGTCATAAGTAAAGATAATAGTCATAAAACATCCATGTGGAGACAGAAAAGCAGAAAGGACAGACTGGAACACACTGTGAAGTGAGTCATGCTCTTAACTGATTAACCATGCTGATTAACTGTGTGATCAACTGTGGGTTAAAAGGAGGGTTAATGGAATAACTGTATCAACTATAATATACTATCTATACTCTTTGCCACCGGAGCCAAGAACTGAGAGAAACAGTGCACTGAACAGTGCAGAAGCAGTACACAATCCACTAGTAAATATGAGTTTTAAGGTTCATATTAGCCTCTGTGTTTGTGTGTGATAATATTTTTTGTTTATTATTGATGTAAGCACCCCAACCAACCCATCCACAATATCCAAAAAAAAGAAAAACAACCCCAAATAATCACAAGCCCCAGGCAATCTTGACTTAGCCCCTTATCCTTTGACAAGCTAGAAATGTCCCTGACTAGAGGAAAAGTCAGGGGATCACCCCAGTCAGTAGGTTTCATCCCCTGCGAGCCATGAAAGATTGTACAAAAGTTCTTGTCAATGTGTCCAATAGCTGTTGAGATATTTCAGTTTGGGCCGAAGTGATGGACTGACTGGTGCATCTGGTGAACCTATTCAGGGGATGTTGCTGTTTCCCAGATGTGTTGTCCCTTTTTTTTTTTTTTTTTTTTTTACGTGCAATTGATGTTTGTCAGCTCCTGTTCTGGAACACTAAGTGAGGAAGTTAAACTGGAGAGACACAAAACCATCTGTCACTGTTCAGGGTTTAATAATGCACTCAGCCAATGTGATTTCTTGACTTGGAGCACATTGCCGCAGCTGTCTCTTCAGGCTCTTCCCTGCCTGGTCACCTCAGCCCCTGGCAGATTCAATTTGGCACACCAGTACTCTTGCCTGACTATTTGTCTTGTCAGCACATATTCTTCACCTTTCTCCCATCTTACTTGGTAACTGGTTCTGTCTCTCCATCTGCACCTTCTTCTCATGTCATAGTCCATGGTTATGACTCCCTCCTCTTAGGCCTATGACATTTGCGGCAGGTCCTGGCTTACTATATTCCCTCGATTACTCAGCCCCTGTTCTGTGTCTTATGCAGGTCCTCATCTATAGGAAGGTAATGACCAGACAATGCTGGTGGTGGGTGGATATCTCCTTAAAAGCAGATGAAGGACGGAAGATGCTAAGAGAAAAAAAATGAAGGGAGCAAACAGTGCAATTTATCCATACAAAATAAATCATGCACATTTCATATGAGATGAGGTTGTATTATTATAAGCCTAAATACAAACCTGACATACCCCTTGTTAAAGTGGAAGTGGAATGCAGCTGTCTTTAACACAACTACATGCTGCCTGTGCATAGCTACCTGTGCATAGCTAACCGTTGAAGAACAGGTTAATGTGCCAACACACAGTGTTCAGTTTAGACTGAAGTCCACTGTACCACCAACTAACTTCCAGTGGTCCCGTATAGCCAAGATAACGACTAAATGAATTAAAGTCGGCTTGATAGCTTACGTACGCTCGGCAAACCTAACCCTGTGCAGTGAGAAAATGAGGCCGTCAGTGTTATTATAGTTGCACTTCCAATTTGGTTCTGTCATGAGGGAGCAAACATAGAAAACTCGCTCATCTTCCGTTACTAATAATACACCTAGAAGCACTACAGCACAGGAAGTTTGCACTTTCTCCCCCAGTCAGTTAGTTCTTGTTGTCAACAAACTATTTTGCAGGTACGTATTAGATTAGATTTTGCCTTCTGACAAATGCAGGCTGTGGTAACACCAAGATAATGCAAGAAGTATAACTGCGTTTTGTAAATGCTCATCTCTTTAAGTCCCTGTCAGAGCTGTTTGAGAGCAGGTGAGGGCTGATTGGTGACATCCAATCAGCTTATGTCAGTTTGCTGTAATATTAGTACATAGCTCAGCTATTGAAGAGTTTAGATTCCCTTAATTAAAAAAATGTGAACCATCTGGCCCTCGTGATACAAGTGCTTCAAAACCCGTAGCCATCACATCTGTGTATTGACGTGAATAGCTGTTGCTAGCTACAGCTGCCGAAAATATACTCCTTAGAACTCTGACTTTTAGCCACCCCTGAAAGCCGTAGCTTTCCACTTTATTTTCCTAGCTGGCATTTTGAAAGGTGTAACTGCAGCAGCGCTCACTTTTAAGATTACACCCGCTTATACTGAGTGGTCTGAACTAAAACATGTGGTTGAGATGATCTTGACTGGAAGACGTTTCACAGATTGCGTCGGCTGCTACACAGCTATCAACCAACTAGTCAAATTCTGCCGGGGAGATAGAACAAGGTTTGTCCTTTCGGCGGCTTTGAGTGCTTTTGTTCGAGAGCTTCTGACAAATTCGGGGGTACTTAAGTACCACTTTTCCCCACTTTGCAGACACGGTTGTTGCAGCTGCTGTGGCGGGTTTCTGTTGTAAGACAACTACCTCATCAATTATCTATAGTTTTGTCAGTAAAACGCTTGGAAAAGATGAAAAGAAAGTCTCAAGGTATTCTACGCTTCATCCTTCTCATTTCAACATGTAACCTCCATTATTATCCCTTTAAGCATCTTGGCACTGAGAGTGGAGAACAAGCATGGCTGTGAAGTGTTGTGGAAATATATATGAAATTTTCTCCACTTACTAATAATCAATTAAGTACTTTGTTTCTAATTCAAATATTTTTTTCCCCTGGTAGCTTGTATAAAATCAGCTAAAATTATGTTCTTCTGTGCTTATTCATTACATCCTCATTTGGGTCTTATTTTTCTTGTTGCCACAGTTAATTGATGATGATGTTGATGTTCCTCAAGTGACTCTCAGATTTATGCTTGTACAACGTTTGACACGAATATTCTGTTATTTCCTCTCTTGACGGCACTCACACAGATTCTTTAGCAACAATAGAAAGTATGAGTAGGCCAAGGCTTTAAATTTTTGCACAGACTTTCTGAGCTTCGTTGCATCACCGTGCTCAAGCGAACTCTTCGGGGACATCTAAGTGCTACCGTAGGCAGGTCCAAAATGCAATTCTTTCAATAAAATCTATTAGAGGAAACAGCTGTCCTCTGACTCCCTCTCATAAGCTGCCCACTTTTTTTGCTGTTGAACCTTGTTCCCCTGTCAGAACTGGTGAGATTAGATTCAAATATGCATTTTATGATTTCTTTCCCCCTCCACTGCTGCTACATGGGCAGGTTTTTCCATATCATATAAACATTTGAAAGCTGAGAAATCTATACGATTTCTTCCTCCATCACATATCTCCTTCTATTTGCCACACTTGAGTATGACAGGCAGCAAACATCCGATCTAGTCTAAACGCAGTAGCTAAGATGTGAATGTGATAAAACCGCTGCTTTTCTGGATGATTAGCAGGTCTCGAGAAGCCACGGAGCTTAGTTTTTTGATAGAAAACAGCAGCCGTGGGAGTTTTTATGCGCATTATATGCTGTCAGTTACACTACCTTGAGGAGCGAACTGCTAACATCCCCTAGAAATTGAATTTGATTACAAATTCACCAATTTAATTGTTCTCCAATGTCACCGGGGCAAACGAAGTTACAGTTAGCTGAGTAAGTCTGGACAAGCTAATGCTCTCATTCTGTAGCTCAGTTAACCTGCAACATGTTAAATAACAGCAACCAAAAACAGGTTCCATCACAAATGTGGTCAAGCATGGTCTTGTACAAAGTGAATGTGTGTCTGTGAAAGCTGTAGGTGGACCACAAAACCCCAAACACCCCCATTTAAAAAATAAAAAAAGCTCTTTGGTTCTACATGAAAAACATGGATGCAATACTTTTCAGTCAAAACAACGAATTTTGCTGAGAGAAGACTAGTTTGCAGCTAAGCGTCCCTTCCTGTTTTTTCATCCTTCCGCCTTTGCTTTCTCTGCATCCTCCTCAAATCTATTTTTACTTAGTGGTTCATGTTTGCTTTATTTTGATCCATGAATTTGTACTGATTACCGATTGTAAGCTGTCATGACAGTCCAAACCTTTGAGAGAATAAAAAGAAACAGAGAGTCGAAAATGGAAGAAGTTGTTACATTAGCTGTGTAGCACCTTCCAGTTTCACATCATCCTAACTATCTGACTGGGGTCCCATCTTCTTTCAATAGCCAGTGTTGGCACCTTTTAAAAAATATGATAATCTTTCTGTAAGTCTAGCAGTATTAATTTTCTAATCTACATCATCATTCTCCAAAGAAAAAGGCTATTTTGGTGCAATTTATATTCCTCCATCAGTCCATGTCTTCATAGTTCCTCCCCCTTCTGTATTCTCTTTTACTCATCCCATAAGGCTAACACAGGGGTACAGCTGGGAGAGCGCCACGCTGTCAGCACATCAGCAAAAACATTACTTTCATCAGGCCCCATTAAGATGTCCCACAGATATCCTTGTTAAAATGTCATTTGCTAATTCCTTTCAATACTCATTTCCACCTGGCTATCCCAGCAGGATTAACATGTCATTTATAGGGATGTGTAAGAAAACAAACTCAAAGTTGATTTGCAAAAGTAAACAGGAAGAAAGGGAAGAGTGATGGGAGAGCGGAGGGGAAGATGGAGGTGTAGTTTCTCAATTAATCATATATCCGTGACGGCTGTATCAAGCTGTCAATACAGGACATGAAAAAGTGCCAGTCTTTGTTTTTGATGTATTCATAGACATGCTTTGTTTTCATGGTCAATGAAAAGACACTTTCCCCCAACGTGATGCATCATTTCAGTAAGTCTGATGAAGGAAAGTAATAAGGACGTAAATTGAAGTAAATTGAATAATTATTTTATGTGCAAATAATTTAAATATATAGAGTTTGTTTGTTGTTGAGGCATGTCCTCCTCACAACCGAGAACAAGATGAGCTTGTAAAAAAATATTCATTGTGTTATATATATATTGTGGGTTGTGTTCAGTCATGATAAACATGGCACTTGGATGGAGCTCTGTACTAATATAAGCCTAAAGAGCTTCTTCTACCAACTAAAGTGTTGGGTGTGTCAGTAAAAAGAACACCATAACACAGCATATTATAACGGATGACTTTCTGCTCTGAAAATAATGTTTTTGTGATGTTTACTGTAACTCAAAGAACAGGCAGAGAAATCCTCAGAAATAAGAAAAAGACTAAAAGTGCCTTAGTAGCTGAATAGTAATAGTGCAGGCTCAAGTATGCAGGTTGCACTAACACCAGCCACAGTAGAAAGAAGAACATTTTAGCAGTTTTAAAGATGGCTAAGCTGTTACATACAGTTTTCTGTATTTTTTTTTTTCCAAAATCACTAGAGAACTCCTATGTGCCAGTTTCTGGGGGTCATTTTTATGAATTTGGAAGTTATTCCAGATGCTTGACTTTCGAAATCTTGCCAGCGATGTTGTAACACTGTCCCACTGTCTGTGAAGGCGATGTTAGATGAGAACTATAATGTGTCCTTTAGTTGCAATGATTGACATTTTGATAATAATAACTATTATTATATTTGCTAATGTTGAGTCTGATTACTCTTTATTATTTCATGGGATATTTGTGACTTTTATGGTAAAGCATAAATAAATAATAATAATGAGAATAAAAACCTTGCAAAATACTGATACTGATTTGGATTTCAATTGCCATGGCAGCAGCAGAAGCTTTGAAGCTTAGAGGCATTTGGGTCAACCAAATTTGATAGCTGCTGAGATATTTCATTCTGTTGGGCCAGGTGACAGTGTCTGTCCACTCTTATGTCAGGCTTTGAAAAAAAAAAAAAGAATTGAAATATAGTTAAAGATCATAATTAAGTGCAGTGCAAAGAAAATATGACTCAATACCACTTCCTGGATAACTGAAAAGCAGCACAAGAAGGGCTATTTTTTCATCACAGTACTGTTTTAAAAACCTGCTACCAAAACCTGTGAAGTCCAGATTTGACTAGTACTAAATTAAAAAAATGGCATTAGCTCTAAATTCAGATCATTACCATCATGAATTCCTTCTCTAAGTCCACAGGACTTGATTTGTCTTTTCTATTTTTGGATGCATCTAGTAGATCTACTGGTTTCTTAAGTAGCGCTGTGTATGTATTAAACCCATAGTGTCAGCTCTTTCCCGCCTACGGAGCATGCAGCTGACTGCAGTGTATAAAGACACTCTTCTTTCTGGAACGCTGATTATTGAAGTGGGATAAGCCAGAAGCCTCAGTTGTTCCAAATAGGTTTGGGCCAGTGCCACAGCAAAGCACATTTTCGTGTCTGCAGGAGTCTGTAACTGCAATTTTTGAGTTTTACCTTAAACTGAAAAGCACATTTCCGTTGAGACTGTTTTACATCATCTGCAGGAAACACTGAAATACATCTTTTCATGTCAGAAAAATGAAAACATTAAATAAATAAATGACATCAGATTCTAAGAGAATAAAGTGCTATGGTTTTCTTGAAGCTATAGATACACATGCCTACATAATAACACATGCATAATGCATTAAAAGAGTTGTGATAACCCTTCATAATACATTTCAAATCTTGTAACAGTCATAAGACATTATCATAAAACTTCACAGGATCATGTGTAACACATTTGCTCCATTCATCTTGCAAATTAAAAAGAGGAAACAGTTCATTGTCTGGGCTTTATACTGTCAACTCTACAAGAAGGCTAAATCTTCATCAGTTATCCAATAAGAAGCAAAACACAAAAACAAAAGACATAAAATCAGTCACAAAATACTATCACAAAATTAAGTACAGACTTTTATACCTTGGTATTAAAAACTGCTAATACAGTTTAAAAACTACCAAACCAAGCTTAAATAACTATTAAAAACAACTATAATACCTCTCTAATGTTAAATTCTTCAGTAAGCTTCTGAAACTGTGACATCCAGAAAGTTTCTTTAGAATTACTAAGGCAGTTTTTTGTAACACCCCCTCTAGGGTCCATTTTTTTTTTCTTTTAGTAGTATTTATAAAGTTATCAATTCTATTAAAAGATAAATCCATCAATGAATGTTAGGCCTCCAGAAAATGTCTGACTATTGGGTTTATATCTCCATCCAGCCCAAAAGGTCAAAGATGGTGATGATATAAATGTTATGTCCTTAGACATAACATTTAAATTGTGCATGTTCTCATTACTACAGCTTTTTACCTACTTCGGTTAAAGGGTCCACTGACCTGCTTTCCAGTGAATATTTTGTAGGGCTCAGACAGAAGCAAGATACGACCACAATGTTGCTAATACCGATGATCCTGGTCTTAGGCTGAGAGAATTAGACAGTCAAATTGAAAACCATTTCAAATTGATTGCGGATCATTGATTTACCTCAGAAAGTGTCCAACTGAGGTGCTAGGTGCTCAGTTTAATGTTAGGTAGACAAAATTCATATTACGAACAAAAAAATGCTTTATTGTTTTCTTTCAAGAAAAATTGTTTTTCAAGAAAGTAAGATCGATGAAACTTAAACAACACGTGCAGCGCAGCACCTAACCTTAACCATCTACAGAGAAACAACTTTGAATTTTTTTACAATTGCATTTTGTTATAGGGTCTTCTTTGTTAGCAAAATATCTTTACAGCAATGTGACCGCATCAAACAATGAATCCTTATCATGTATGGTATTAGACTGTTTGGTGACTGTGTTGTTGCAGAATGTTTCAAATGATATGTTAACACCAGACCTTCAAGCTGAACCGACTATACTGAAACACTGTTGTCACTAAACAAATCAGTGACTTTTAGCAGTCGAGCACCTCACGGGTGACCTGAGAGCGCATTTGTCAGCTCAGCCTTGATACAAGGTGTTATTTCCCAGTTAAAAGCTTATTAAAAGATTACGAAAGCCACAGAAACAATCAGAATTCGATAAGTCTGCTGATAGTCAGCTACTTATAGGGGCCTAGTTTTTTACTGAAATGAACATAACAGCTGGAGATAGGAACCGACGACACTTATACTAGAGATACTCAGAATCAGTGCCAAAAGTCGCAGTCTTATGAATACAGATGTGTTCACATACTCTTGTACCTGCTGCATGAAGTATGAGCATTTGAACATTGACAGTCTTTTCTTAGCTTAGAAAAAAATGAATAAAAGCTAATATAAAATAGATAGTCAGTGACTGAAAATCTTTGAACTAGACCAAATGAAAAAGAAATCGTTCTTACTTTCCACCTCTAGTCTACATCTCTTTATCCATTATGGTTACAGAAAGCACTGTAATTTTCATAATAACACCTCATAATGTTAAACAGGGAGAGCAATTCTAAGCAGCTGTGAACCTGATTCCACAATACTCTTTATGCTGTAATAGGAAATCATAATGCAACTCAGTGATGCACAAACTCATGTTTAATTTGTGTCACTTAAATATTGTCTAGCTGTTGCCTTAATGGAAAATATTTGTATGCATAAGGCTGTAAGGGATAATCGATGCACTTAGGTTTGCAATTATTATAAATGGCTCTGACAGGAACATTGGGCACATTCCTAAAAAGTAAATGAAATGTTTTCATCATAACCTACATCAGCCCTAAGTACTGAAATATGCGATTTACTCATCTGTACCATTGTGAAACAGACTCATGGTACTGGATTTGACAAACAACCAGTCCGGTTCTTTTGCCAAAAGGAAATTAAAAGAAAAAACCTTGCTGTTTTCCTGTGATTTAACAGCTATTACTTATCCTCGCCTTCCACCGGTCTGTAAAAACCATATGTAATTGTGTAGGGAAGAGGGATTGCAGTCTCAGTGTTTACACTGGTCCATTGGTGCAAACTTCATCCATATTCCCTTCAGGTGGCTCGAAGACTAAGTGTGAGGAGGTTGGCGTCTGGCTGCTTCTGCTGAATGATTTTTAACTGACCTGAAGTGATGCATGTTTTCACAAGGAGATGCACACTGTGGCACAAGACAACATATCAATTATCCCTGTGCAACTGTGGAGTATCAGAGGCAGGAGATCAGAAAAATCTTAACAGAGTATGAGAAGTTTTTGTTTGTATTTGGCGTCCAACTGAGGGAGAACCGTAACAGGCAGCAGCTCTTTAAACAGAGTTGGAGCTTGATACTTCACTCTATTGTCACCTGTAAAAAGTTTAACTAAAATTACAACTAAATCTTTCTAAGAAATCGCCACACACTCAGTGGCCACTTTATTAGGTACACCTTTGCAAACTAATGCAATCCCATAGACTGTTAATATCTTATTCCTGTGATCGCCTTGCACCCACATTTTAGCAAATATCTGAGCAGTTTTATAATAAACTAGAGACCATCTAGTGATGGGACCACATTGGCCAGAACGGCCGTCACCATGCCCATCTTCAAACTCAGCCATCACCCTGATCTCAACTACACAATCATAAAGTTTCGTGACTATATTTTGCATACATGCGATTCGATCACGGTGACACAATCTGTCCACAGACAAACTGTCTAACAGTTAGTCAGTACATAAGTACACAAGTATGTAAGCACATTTGTACATAAGTGCATACTGCTACTGTATGTGTCTCCAGGACCACATTTAGCGATGACGGCAAACACACACAGACTCACAAGATGAAAACAACACCAGCCAAGCTGTCATGTCCGGTAAACTTACAGTGTGAAGGACTGACAGAGCTGGAAGAAAATTAGATTCTTTCGACTAGAGCAGCCTGATATACATCAACCACTGTTTACATAGTGGTGCTAATTAGTTAGCTAATTAGTTTCAGTTCTCTGGCAGACCACTGGAATTAACTGGTCATTTCATTGTTGTAAAATTCATGGTGACTGGTCAGAACATTTTGTTTAATAACAAGATATTATACCACATGGCCTTTTAAAACCTGTGCTTATATGATTTTTTTTTGTCCAAAACTCAGAGTGCATGATGGAGACTCTTTTGGATAGTTACATTATCACAGTCAAGTTCTCTTTGACATGGACTTATAATTGTGTAACAAGCTAAATATTCAAAACCATATTATCAATAAATACATATTACACAGTTGAATGGCTTATTAACCATGAGTAGATGGAACCACAGGGGAAGATGGATCCACAGGCAACTTCATGTTTTCTTATATTCATCACTGCTGTGTGTTTATATTCTCCATTTGTAATGAATGATGCATTGATGACAGATTCCTGGGAGAACATGCCTGGATTTCCGATACTCTGCACCGTGAGAATCAGTTTTAATGATGGAAACATCACTCCACAGCAACAATGCACAGAAGTAGATTGTCAAACAGCACTGTATATCTTGTTACTTTTCCATGGGGGGGTTGGATGCAGTAAATGATACATGATGAGATGTTCTGGTGCTTTGTTCATGACAGTCAGCTTGAAATAGCAGACTTGAACCCCGTCCTCCAGACTGAAATATCTCAGAAGCTATTGGATGGGTTACAATGACAACAGCTTGATAGCGCTGTCAGTGTAAGCATGTTAGCATGCTGATGTTTACACTTGGCTCAAACCATCACTATGTTTAAATACAGCCTCATAGAGCAATGAGCACGGCTTTAGACTCTGAGTCTTGTACTGTAATAATGACCTCTAATCACACATAGAGCAAAAGGACTGGTAGCCATCCTACTACATGTGCAGGTTTTGTTACTTCCCTTCTTATCTAAGGCTATTGAAAGGGCAGTTTTCAGACATTCTCAGAATTCCTCTTATGGAATGCCCTCCTTGATCTGATTCAATCAGGCTTTAAGAGCGGTCACTCTATTGAAACAGCTCTGCTGTATGTGACAAATGCCCAAAGGGCAGCAAGAGCTGCAGCTTAGTCCTCGGTTCTTATCTTTCTGGACATATCAGCAGCCTTTGGCACATTGAACCACATCCTGCTATGTCTATTCTGTGCTTTCACAGTTTTCAGTCCTATCTCACCGGGCATTCCTTCAATGTGCATGACAAGGACATACATCCTTGCCCAATCCTCTCCCCAAAAGGGACAGCCTGAAGCTCTGTCCTTGGGCCCCTTCTCTTTGCATTATAAACCACTTCTCTAATTCCAATAACCTGCTCATATTGATTCGCATATCACTGCTTAATGGATGATACCTGACTATACCTGTCATTTCCACCAGATGAGCCCCATGGTCTCAATGCAGATGGCAGCTTGTGTTTCAGACATACCTTCAACTAAATCTCCTAGGACTGAACTCTAAGTCATCCAAATCGATTTCTCATCACAATATAAACATCAAAACATCCTCTCACCCGGACAAATGTTGCAAAACACCTGGACGTCATGTTTGTCACCTGGATAACGTTTGATGACCAGCTATCCTCCTCTGATGATGTTGGATATTTTTCCTGGTCATGCCACTTTGCATTGTACAGCATAAGAAAAATCAGGCCTTAACTGACTCAGTAGGCAACCCAACTCTTGGTACCAGTTTTGTTTATATCGTGCCTTGGCAACTGCAATGCCCTTCTAGTGGGCCTCCCTTCACGCACAGTTAGATCCTTACAGATGGCGCAGCTAGTTTTCCATCAGCCTAAAAGGGCACATGTCACTCCACTGCTCATTGACCTTCACTGAACACGCATGGCCGCCCGAATCAAATTCATGTCACTGATGCTTTTCTACAGGGTGACATCTGGATCTGCACCCATCTACTTGAGCTGAATTATACAGCTTATGCTGCACTCCTCCAAAGAACATCATCAGGCAGACAATGTCCTGCAGACATTGCAACCAAGTCGGGACCATTCACATTTGTGGCTCCCAGATGGTTGAGCAAGCTACCAAATGTTATCAGAGCATGGACGCCCCTCCCTATCTTACATAATCTCTTGAGGAGTTATCTGGTCTGAGAGCACCTCCTCTTCTAACACCACTAACACTTAACATGCCTAACTAGCACTTACTGTGCTCTTTTGGTGCTCTTCTTCACCTGTATCCTTGCCTTTGTTTTTATTGAACAAATTTAGCCCTTAACTCAAGGTCTCTTTTTGTACTGAAGCTTTAGTGTCTCTCACTTGTAAGTTACTTTGGATAAAAGTGTCTGCCAAATGAATAAGTGTAATACAAATGTAGACTCTGTTTTCCTCTCAAAAAACAGTTGGTTCTTGGTCAACTAAAATTTCATCAAAGGAGCACAAACCTCCCAATTCTTGTAATTAATTTTGTTATTAAGATGTTTTGATTTTGCTCAGAAATGAGGGAAAGCAGATCCTTTGAGATTTTCACGCTTTGTTTAAAAGAATACTTGTATGTCAAAAAAAGTAATTCAATAAAAAGAGAACATATTCTCTGTGCATGAAAAGTAAGAAAGCAAATTTCTCTCACAAATCACAATCCCTTAACAATGAATAAATTACTTATCACTTAATCCAAAACACAGAATCCTTCTCAGAGTTTGTGTTTATTTAATGTCTTATTATTATCATTGTGGACACTTTAGAATAAAATTTACAGTGGCATTAGGTTATATGAATCCAGCACTAATAAAACCATTACTGATTACTTAAATGTAGGTACAGTGGAAGAGAGCATGTATATGGGGAGCAAGGGAGTAACAATTAGACACTTTAGAGGAAAGGAGAAATAAATTGTACTGTAAGTATTTTGAGCACTTCTGGGATATAGCAATGGGGATCAGGTTTGGAAAAAGGATACAAATGGTAGAACAATTAAATTACAGCCCACATAATTTGTTCCTACTGTGTATCTGTAGCGTAAAAGGTGGTGATTTGATTAGTCCCTGTACGTCTTATTCTTATAATAATAATTACTATTCCTCATTAAACATTAAAGATGAGTGCAGGCATTGATAAACTCGAATTATATGATTTTGAGGGGGAATTATGGATAATTATTGTATATAACTCACTATTGGAATTATCTGTAAAGCAAAAATGATTCATATCAGAGAGTGTACAATGACAGAGGAGTAGTCCTTTCATTCTGGCAAAACAAGAAAGGTCAGTCAGAGTTCTGATACTTATCAAAAAGATTTTTTTATTTAATTGAAGTATTTAATTGAAGTTAGCATGCACTCTTGTAGAGCAGTGTTCTATTGAGGTAATAGGGTACTATGAGCTTGACTACTTAGGGCTTTGTAAGTGAAGAGGTGGATTTTAAAGTCTGTTCTGGATTTTACAAGAAGCCAATGCAGAGAAGCTAACATAGGAGATATGTGATCTCTTTCCCTGGTTCTTGTCAGTACATGTCCAAGAGTACTCTGGATCAGCTGGAGAGTCTTAAGGGGACTTTTCCCTATGTGAGCTAAAGTATGTCTCATCCACGACATCTGTGTGTTATATTCAGTTATTTTATAATGTTGTAGTTTTTCCCAGGATAATAATACAACCCATGGATTTTATACTGTATGTTCTACAGTAACCCCTCCATTTGTGTTATGATTTATTTTCCTAAAGATCCTCCTCACCTTACTGTGCCTGTTTTGGTAAGATACCATAACTCTGAAAAATGTTATGCCATAATTACTGTATAGGTCCAGCCAAATGTCAGTGTTTTTATCATTATTTCTCCTAAACTTCGGTTTTGTTTACTAGAACTGTACCCTGGAGGTACCCAGTATTTACAGAAATCATATAATTTATTTCTCCTCTCCTCAATTGCTTGTTTTTACTCCCAATAATATCATTTTATTCCTTTCCATTCAAGTAGAGATGGGCTCTGATAGTCGGTTGCACTTTAGATCTGATTCCTGGACAGCAACACTGATTCGTCAAGCTCCGACAGTAACTAATCTCTTTTTGAACTTTTATCTCTTTTGCACCAATGTTGAAATTTGCAATCAGCTTTTGCAAGCTTCTCATTTTGGCTGGTGCTGACCAAAGTCACCCACGGTGGATTATATTAGCTGTAGTTAGTTATGTTAATTCCCTAACAAATAAATCCAAACCTTTGTCTGATTTTTCTCCAAGCCGCTGACTATATTCCACCAGGGATTGTATTTGAGATAAAAACACACACCACTTTGTAACATCACTCTGTGACTGCCAGTGAACTATGCCTCTGTAGTTCAGCAGAGTGGTGACTTAAATACAGGAGAGTCAGTTCAATTTTGTATGGGGATCAAGTCAAAATTTTGAGCTCATTAACCTGAATCAGGACCCTCATTATTTGGATCAAGTAGTTCATGTAAAATCCGTTGTATAAATATCAATCAACAATTAGCATTTCATGTCTTCTGCTGCTCAGGTTGTGAAAAGTAATTAGGAAAGCTTAATTAATGATAATTCCTATTAGTTTAGCAGCTGCCACTGAAAACTTTATTATTCCTACCTTCTCCCTAGAAACAGGCGATCATCGATTTAACTGAATCTTCAACTTGGAGTTATCTATATCATAATTTATTTGAACATGGACATGGGATTCAATAGGATTTGGTTAAGATAAGTGGACTCGATAAAATGCTGTTGAACCCTACTTTTTATTTGTTTATTTGTTTATGCACCACTATGAGTATTTTATCAGTACCTGATTGAGACAATGACATCACACTTTAAATGTAGGGCTGTAATAAACATCATAGGTGTGTCAGTGCTTAAAGAGGGATAGTCTGAATGTCAGCTTTTCTCTGTTGTTAGTGCCTGTTACCTTTGTCTGATTTCCCTTATGACCAGATAGAAGATATGTGCCTATCAATTAAGTCTATTTTCAAACATCTCTACAGTATTAGATCATCGGAAAAGAATAAAAGAATAAAGTGACAGAATAAAGTATTCATCCAAATGTAAATTCTTTTGGGGGGCTGGGGGCTCTGTGACTTCTGTCTGTTATTGGCAGAAAACTGTATTAAAACCCCACACATCTGATACATCGGAGTAAGAAAGAAAAACCTCCGATATTAATACTTGACCCAGGTCAAGCTTGCAACCTTGTTAGTCAGTATGAGATCCACCCAAACGGGCCTGCTGAGCAGTTTAAGCTTTGCTGGGCCGTACATGCTGATGAGGATGGATTCATATTCTCCCACACAGAAGAAGACGACTGAGGTTTTTATTTTTAGTTCTTCTGTTCTGACAGTGTGTGAGCTGTTTTTTACTGTCTTGCTGTTATAAATAATCAGAGTACAAATTACCGTGTCCAGTGTACATGAAATTGACAGGGTTGATGCCACTTAGCAATTATTTCACCAGGTTACAATAGTTTTCTGGCTTTCAGAGCTCACTTTTCCGTCTATGTTGTTTTGTGTAAGTGCCTCCGAGCTGATTGTTTGTTTGTTGAAAATATGTTGTTGTTTGAGAGCATCCTGGTTTAGTTTACTGGTGTATTAAATTGATTTGTCAGAGACCTTGTACAAAAACATTAAATTTCAGGAAAACATTCATGTCAGTAAATGGTCTGTGCAAATAGCCTAAACACTTTGCTCCCTCTGTTAATGGATGCTTTATAGTTATACTTAAATTACACTGTAATTAGACATCATTCCGCTGTCACATTAAAGCAACAGGAAAAAAGAAACAACTAACAATTTCAACATATGCAACTGACCTGTTGCAGCTTTTATCTGAACACCGATCGATTTGACTATTGAGTGATCAGAGTGGGCGAGGTAGCAGTGTGAGTGAGAGACCGTGGAGATGATAAAACGACGTTTCACTCATCTACATTTCTTTGTTCATAATTGCAATTTATAGAGGTGGTTGAGTTAGGTCAAGGACAGTTGTTAACCCTTGGGCTATTAGTGCTGACTCTTATTGTTGTAACGAAATGGCTGAAGCACATGAGCTACTCTCCTGGAGTTTTTGGCCATTATCAAACAGCCTCTGGTACATTACCCCCTCCTTTTGGCCTGCAGTATGGAAAACCGTACTGCAGACCAAATGGTGTTAATGAAATAGCTGATTTGTTTATGGAAATTCAGTCACAACTGCTTAGATAAATGAAATGCGATTGAAATGATTGAGACTGTGGGTACAAAACATCAGAGAAAGTTCTTTTTCAACACTGTTGTCAGCTCATATTGGTATCAGACTGTGAAAACTGATTTATTTCAACCAATTTAGCAGAGGATATGATGACTTCATGTGTGATTGTGTTGTGGTCTCAGTTTTCTACAGATATTTCTGTAAGCCTTGAAGACCGGATGAAGGACAGTGTTTGCTCTGATTCATAGGAAACTGAAGCAGGCATGAACAGGTTGGTAATTGTCTGTTTGATCAGATTCTCCTACTTCACTGGTGTTTGGCTCTAGGACGTTGTTTAATTCACTCCTTCTTCCCTTTTCTGTCACCCTGGCTCTGATGGAGTGTGTATTGATGGCATCCCGCGGCAGTAAAGTGTTATAAGTAATGGTCATGGATTGTTGGCGCGTATGGAGCACAGAAACACAATAGATTACATTAACTTACTGAGGTGTGAAGGCAAGCTCAATGCCAGCTCATCAGTGGACAGAGACCATAAATGACAACGGCTACGATGTGGGCAGGGACAGGGAATTAATGTCAAAACTCAGACAGAGCCTCTGCTCCAGATGCTAAAATTGTCACTGTCTCACCTTGTCAGCTACAATACACTAAGGTAGCCTGACAGGTGTTACTGACAGGTGTTTTTCGAGGCCTTGTTTGAAGATTGTGATTAAATGTCATCACCCTTAGCCTGTAGACCTCCATAAAAGTTCCAGCTTGTGTTTCTTGAAGGTGTTCATGCCGGGTTTTAGGGTCTGCTTTGGATCATTGTCCTGTTGTAGAAGCCAGGCCCTTTTCAGTCTCAGATTCTTGATTGTTGCAGGGAATTTGCAGGTTTCCCCTGCTACTGGCTGCCACATGACCCCAAAACAGAATATTTCCAGCCCCCCATGCTTGACAATTTGTGGGTGGGTGGGGTGTGTGTGTGTGTGTGTGTGTGTGTGTGTGTGTGTGGGGG
Source organism: Istiophorus platypterus (assembly GCA_016859345.1). Classification (NCBI taxonomy): domain Eukaryota; kingdom Metazoa; phylum Chordata; class Actinopteri; order Istiophoriformes; family Istiophoridae; genus Istiophorus; species Istiophorus platypterus. The sequence goes on along the minus strand of CM029129.1, from coordinate 14,090,908 downwards.
GGGGGTACATTTTCTACTTTTTAAGTTCTAAAAAAGTAAAATGACGTTGACATTTGAACAAAGGCCCATTTTAAAGTCTGTTTGTTAGGGGGTTGTAAGTAAGTCTTTTCACTTCACAAATCAAATAAATACGGACTAACTTTGAAACCTGACAGATTCTTCCTCATGTATGTAATTTTATTAAATGTTATACCTTGAGGTGATTATTACAAACAACACTGAGGACACTCAGACCGTATTTCAAACAAGTTGTTGCGTTTGTGAGGTGAGTGCTCGCAGTTCTAAAAATTAATGCCATTTTCTGTCAAAGTCTCATAAAAGACTTATCCGATCCCTTACTTAAGTGGACAAACCTTATGGGACTCTTTTTACACTGAAACTTTATCCACCATCTGCTATCGAAGACACACTGAAAGCTAAACGTCCACCTTTGTTGGACGACATGTTTCCAGATGTGTGGTATGCGATTTGTTGACGTTAAAATGCTAAACGTAGCACATACAGTTATCAGAGTTTGATACCACCAAGTCAGGTTGGCCGTCTCCTTTTGACATTTCTGATGCTGTATTTTTACATCATTTAAAGACTGTTGGAATTAGGGGTGCAGCTAATGCTTATTTTCATTATAGATCTATCCGCAGAGTATTTTTCTTCTCTAACTGGCTGATTCTTTGCTCTAGTAGTTTTTTGTGTCTAGCTCAAGTTGACATGTTCAGATGTCTTGCTTTTGAGTTTAAAAAAGGACAGGAGCAATCCGGCAGCTTGAACTCGTGAATGTTTGTTATTTATGCTTGAAAAAAAGGCCTAATTATGATGAATTCCAATTCATTTATTCATGTATTTGTCTGCTGATCAGCTATTTGTGTCCTCATCCATTCAGTTAACTCCTACTCAATGCTACTGTAGCATAGGGTCAGCTGCACATGTCACAAATTTGTCTACAGCTCAACATCCAGCTGAAGACATATGGAGAATAAAGTTTCAAATGATTAGTGAGTGAATTATTACTTGGGTTTAAATGGAACAGGTCTTCCCCTGTTATTAGTACCAAATTCCTTGAAATTACTGGTTACAGACTTGTGAAATAAAGCATTTCCACTGCAGCTAACAGAATATTATTTATCAACTATGTCTATAAAATGCCAGTTACAGTTTACCAGAGCCCTTAAAACATGTTTATTCAACTATCAGTGCAAAATATAAAGGATCAAATCCTCACATCTGTGAAAATGTTTTGCATTCTTGTTTGATTGATGACTTGAGGATTTATCTCTTATCAAAATTATTTGATTGACGCATTGCTTAGCAGCTCAGCTCCATTTTCATATCTGGCACCCTCATATAAGAGAAGTATCTATTAACTGACATTTGGCAGTAGAGCTACAATGATTTGTCAATGAATGGATCAATAAAGGGTTATTCAACTATTACTTTGATAAGTTTTCCATTTTCAAGCAAAAATGTCAAATTTTTTCTGTTTCCAGCTTCTAAAATGTAAGGATCTGCTGCCACACTTTTTCATACATGGCAGTATATTGAATATTATTGGAGTCTGAGCTGTTGCTCAGGGAAAAAAAGCAATAGTAGACATCAGCTTGACCTCTTAGAAATTGTAAGAAAGTATTCAGCAATCATAATTAGTGTTTTCAGTATTGATGACGGTCATGGATATTGAAAACACTTGTAATCTGCAGCCTTTTTTGTGAGGTATAAGTGACTCAATGACTTTTAAAGACACCGCGAAACCACTGATTTTTACATTATATTTAATTCGATTTTTTCTTACAAAACAATTCCCTCATAAACCAGAACACACAAAATGCATAAAGAAAACTGTACAGTCAGTTTTGTCATGTCGGAACCTGTTCTAAACAGGAACAATGTTATCTACAACAGTGGTTCCTATAAATGTCTATCACACCAAGCGGTTCAGCTCTGCAGCCCCTTATCTGGAGGGTTAAAGGAGAGGTACAGAAATAGTCATGTGACACTGAAGGTGGATCCGAACAAACAAACAACACGAGCTAGCCAATAATGTAGTTATATCAGCAAGCGCAGTTGCAGTCTCTTTGTTCTTGCTCTCCTTGGCTCTAGTAGCAATGTCATACTGCTGAATTGACCTTAAGGGAGAAGCTGACAGACGTGACGATGAAAGGGCAGAAAAGTGACTTTTTCACAAGCAACTGTAAACTGTATGTGATTGTGAGAGATCACTGAGAGGTCAATGATAATCATGTTGAAGATCTATTTTCATTACATGCATGTCTCAGAGCGGTCAAATACTGTAAATTACTCGTTGAGAGCCACTGGGAAGTGACTTTGGATGGGACAGTGACTTTAGGAAGTGTCAGAGCCTGAATCTTTTCACAAAAAGATTTTTTTTTTCATTGATACAGTGAGAAAACTGGGCTACCAATTCGACAAATTTCCATTTAGATAAGATAAATGTCTGTCTGATATTATATTTCTCTCCTCAGTGCAACAGTGGTCTAGGAAACATGATCAACATCTTTAAGTCATTGCCTTCAAAGAGTTCATCGAACAGGCTTTCATGCCAGAATGGTTATCATGGCAGAGTAGCAGCAATTACCTAAATCACAAACATGAAACGACAAATCTGCTCCACTCCTGTGTTTACTTTTTTCTTTTTCTTACACAACTTGCTTTCTACCCTACACATTGCATTGGGGGAGTTACAGGCACAACTACGTATTAGGAGAAGATGATTGATATTTAATTTGGGCTGCTGTTTGTTTGTGGGTTAAAAAAAACCAAAAAAACACATGAGCAGATATAGCTGGTTTTACAGTGGTACACTTTTCTTTCACTCCAACAGACTTTTTGTACACATTAAAGTTGGACTCTGACCTCTTGGTCTGTGGATGGCCTAGGCCTTCAGAGATAGAAAGATCAACAACTGCAAAATCCCAAAGGCTGTGAGTATTTGTGCAGTGACTTCATCCTGTATGTACAGGGGTGGTTCCCAAGTTCTTTTTCAGTCACATTTAAGCTCAAGAAGATTAGGGATGTCCCAATTATATATATTTTTTTGTGTGTCTCTGATTTTATGTCCGATCCGTTAAGTAATCAACATTAAGTTCAGTATACAGTAAGTATATACTGTATCTGAAAACTTGAAATATCCGGTTTACCCAGAATGTTATATAGTAAATGTTGAACTTGGAGAATGTGACTCCCGCCACTGATGCGTTGATCAGCTAAACAGAAGACGTGTCACTGTTGGAGTTGGGATGCCTGCTACTATTAAGGTGAGCTGTGCTGTAACACAGACTGATGTGGACAAAACACAGCAGAGTAGACTTAAGAAAGGATCATATTTAAATTGGCTTTATTTTAGCCGATAATGATCCATTTAAATGTGTCCAAATCTGCCCCGATACCAATCCCTAGATCGGCTTGGGTCATCTCCAAAGAAAACATTTCCTCTTATCGTGCTGCGATTGAACGTTGGTGCTAGTGTTTCTATGGTACATTACTTTTAAATTGATTTCCTTTTTCGTGCGAGTTATAGAAGCTGTTGGAAATGTCATCTATTTACAAATTTTAGAAATACAGTGTGATGAGTATGTTTCCTTGACTCCATAGTTTAAATTAGTATCAAGCTTATCTTCTACAAATGATGCAAAAGAGTATACGAGCGAATACAAATTTTGCCTGCAACAAGAAAAATAGCTCCTTATTTACTTTACCATCTACATTTTGAGAAAAAAACGAACATCTATGGGAGACTTTAGATGATACTCACAGCTGACATTCAGTTTTCGGCTGTAGTCTGAGGCCGGGATGTACAGAGAAAGGCTGTACAGCATATGGAGTAAACGAGAAAGAATTACCCCAAGATTGGTAACCATTTTATCCCAAAATCTTAGAGCTATTCTATTTGTTGTCCAAGTATTCATATAAAGATCACAGTACTCCTACCAAGAGGCAGGAATTCTGAACAGACACTATGGTCACGGTAATTTCTGATAACACTACAACATCTTCAGAGAGGCAGAAGTAATATCTGCTGCTAATGGTTTATCATTGTGATGATTAGTGCAAATGGCCACAAATTACACAGATGTAGATGTAATTCAACCACAGACAAAGTTTATCTGTTATTTTGACAGTTGCTGGTGTTTATTCGGAGACTGCCTTGAGACAGACAATACTGGGTTTTTCAAAACTAAGTAAAACATTTTTGATGATAAAGAGACCTGTACATTTTAGCAATTTAACAATCACTAAGTGTTCCTGAAAACAGGAAAAATGTATACACCACATATTGCTAATGTCTATAAAATCTATTCCTACTTTGGAAAACAGACTGCTAGGTTTTGAGTTACCGCTTTTTTTTTTCCTGTGCAGTTGTGGTCGCTTCCCTAATACAAATGAAAAATCCAGAAACAGAAGGTTTTTTTCTTGTGGACTAGATAGTAACTAATAAAAATATATTCTTCCTGCTACAGTCCTGTAAGTGAAGCTGAGTAATTACCACATGAGAAGTATAAGCCTACCTGCTGTGGAGTTTTATGTTAATGCACGGCTCTCTGGGAGGATGTACAAATGCTCACAGCCAGTCAGATAGAGGAGTTGACGCCACTTTGGCATGGCCTCAGCATGTGGGTCAGTGTAAACCAGTCATTACCCTGAGGGAATCTGCTAAGTGGCATTTTCAGGCTCCACAGCACAGAGTTGTGCTGCAGGCACAGAATAACTGAGACAGCATTGGACAGATTATACCATTGCAAGAGACTGCAAGATGTACTGTTCATTTCTGGGTAGGCCTCCTTCGTAAGCTTAAACAGCCATAGTTGAAGGCTGATGAACCAATCGGACTCTTTGGATAGACAGTGTAAATAGAGGCTATTACACATGTGCATAAAGCCAACCTCTGCCAGTATGAGGAGAAAGAAAGCTTTCAGAGGGATGATACAGTACAATACCAGGACAAAGGCGAGTAAACAGAACAGTTGGTAGCTTTTAAAAGGACTCAGAACACACATACACTAAAAGTAGACAGGACAGACAGACAGTTTGTGGTGATTATATGCAGCACTGGTGAAAACAACAAACATTGTTGAGATAAACAAAATTGGAAAGCTTTTTACTCTAAAAAAAGTGAGCATTGTGCATAGTTCATAGTTCATTAATATCCCCTCTTCAGGTACCTATTTGCTGTGATAACATGGAAGGAAGTGCAATAATGTACAATTCTGTATAGTTAAGTGCACATAGATCACTGTTGCACTGAACGGCATTGACACTTTCTCCCAATAGAAATATCACAACAGAGTTTCATTATGTTTTCTCAATTACTCTATTTTTAAGTGTACTTTTGTTATAATAAACCCAGGCATATTTCCCTCTCGCTCAGTCCCAGGGTTGAGTCCACAACTTATGTTCATGTAAATCTTTATAATAGGTAATTTGGCCTGACCTTTCCTTTTTCCTCTTACATCTTTCCCTAATCCTATGTCGCCTGTTTTCTTTTTTTTGTACTCATACCTCGCCAACCCAGACAACTGTGTTCCCTCTTTTTATGTCTGACACCTCGCAGTGTGGCGTTCTCTGTTTGCCATTCAGAACAAAGAGGGACTCAGCTGATGGCGTCACCAGGTACTGTCCGAACAACCCGCCCGAGACCACCACTCTGTTGGGGCCTCCCCAGGGCCAGGCTTGGGCAGCCAGGGGCTCCTTGAGGCTCTGGAGAACCTCAGTGTGGCCCGAGGACAGATCGGCAAAAAGCAGGTCTGTGCCTGAGCCTGAAGTGGCCACCACCACATGCTGATTGGACTCCGTGAAGGATGGCTGGAAAACCAGATCAGAAACAGCTACAGGCTCGTCCATTTCCTGGTTCAGACCAAGCTCCCCTTGGAACGACACTGTCTGAACTATCAGCTTTGAGCCTTTCGGGTCAGGTGTCACAATGTAGCGGCCGTCCGGTGACACGAACGGCTGCCCTGTGACGTTTAGGTTCGGACCAATCACGGCGTCCGTCACGCTGTCGATGAGAAGCTGGGGCGGGGCTTGCAGATGGCTCTTGCCCTGGCACTGAATGAAGTAGAAGCCACTCAGATGTGTGTAGGCCATACTGACTGGTATGCAGCTGTAGTTCTTGAGGCTGATGGTCTTGACACGGTGGAAGGTCTCCAGGTCAATCTTGTGTACCGCGGGTTCATTTTTGAGGAAGACAAAGGCAAACCTAAATCGACAAAGTTCAAAGGAAAGGTTAATAGCCTCTCTAGATTTCTGTGGGTCTCATTAGAATTCTCATTTGCTCTTTTCTCCTTTACTTCAAAAGGAAAGGTGTGATGAGTGAGCAATGAGGTCATCTGTGTTTTAAGGTCAGAGGTGGCTGAATGTGTCCTGCTTTACCTCACATGAGTGATAATGAGGTTGGTTGGGGGAATGAAGAAGTCGTTGACTCTCTGGAAAGTTGTTCGGATGGCATGATGAACCTCTCCCACGCTGGCTTGAGGAATTACCTGTAAAAAATGCACAGAACAGCAAGAATACAAAACCGAAGTTATGTTGTTTTCCAACTGCAAGGTGCATGTCCCCAGAGGGTGGCAGGAGAATTGAAGGGGAGGTGGACATAGAAATAGAAAATATCACTGAGGATATATATATCCAGTGCTCATCATGAGCAAGTATCCATGAATCCACTTATAACGGGGGGGGGTTCTCCTTCTAGCTGCAGAAATTGCCTGAGAATCATCATGTTTGTACGTTTTCTTGAGTATGTAAGTAATCCAGCGGGAGTTGTCTGTACATCCATAGGTACATTTCAAAAAGGAACAGCTAATTGCTAATTTGACATTTTGAAAAATTGACACCGTTAAATATATATATATATATATATATATATATATATATATTTATGAAAGGGCTTGAGTCAAAGCCCTCAACTTATAGAAACTGTACTTACAAAACTTAGAGCAGGATTATTGTTCAAACAATACAGAAGACAAATAAAGTCAGACCCAAAGCTAAAAATTGAAGATGATATGATTAAAAAATATACAAGGAGGTTGGTAGAAACATTCCTACTAAAGAAAAATCTTTAACCATTTTTCCAAAAACTTTTGAAAACAGAATAGTAAATATCTGCAGATAAAAAGGCCGAATATATAAAAACTTGTCACTGCTCTCCGGTGGACAATGGACAATGGGGACACTGTTTCTAAATTACTTCTATAGGGACCACTATAGGGACCATAACAGATTACATAGACTGTTTTTATATTAATCTAACCACATATTGGTGTTCAGCTGAAAAACAAAGAGGGAGTTTCTATATGTTAGCTGCAATAAATGTAATGCCTTAAATAAAGTACTACATTTATTGCACTTGAGAACTAGAATTGATAGTAGGGCTGTCTTAAAAGGTTGATTGATAAGGACATGGTCTGTCTTAAAATTGTCAGTTTGGAACAAAAAGATTCATTACAGTACCCTCTCCTTAATTCTAAAATTGTCATCGTCACTGTCATTGTCAAGGTAATCATCATTAACAGAGAGCAAAACAATATTAATGTCAGAAGGGAAAAAACTATCATAACAGTAAATCAAGTGCTACACTGATAAATCTGCAGGGCTAATATTAGTTTATCCCAGATGAATTGGTGCTGGTAAACATGTTGATAAGTAAAACAGAGTTCGAGTTAAGAAATGTCAAAGAAATGTAATTGAGAGACAGTGTGTCTTTTTCAGCTATAACAAATCGTGCCTGATACATACCTGGTCAAAAAATAAAAGGGGGATCCTCTTTAAAAATGGTTGCTGTTTGTTCTATAACTTTTTAACTCTAAGATATCGGCCTCAGCCTCAAAAGCTACATTTGTGTGTAATAATTCTAATTTCTTAAAAAAAGAAAAAAAAATCTCTTAGCCCTCTTAGTGTAGCAATGAACGTACTTTAAATTACTTGTTTAAGCAACTGTGATGGTGTGTTAGTAGTTGACAGCAAACTCATTATCAAGCATTTGCATCAAAGTTTGAGTTCCATAACATTTATTTGTGCCCCACTGTGGTTATCCTAATGCCCCCAGTTTAGATTTGATCTGATTTTGAATTTGAGTTACCTTAAGTTGCTTTGGACAAGAGAGTCTGCCAAATCAGTGTAATCTGACTGCTGTGGTAGTCAAACCTTTGACCTCTTAGCTTCACTGGAATGCCCTGCTGCTAGTTTCAGTAAATGAAAATAAAGGCTCATATCTCAGGTCTTAACAACCGGAGCTTGTCCAGGTGACACGTCCATATATCCTGGAACAGATAAACATCTATTGTAAATGACTTGAGCTGTTGAAATGTGGCCCCACCTCGGTTCTCTGATAAAGCATCTCATTCAGTGATAGTTGTCTTAGGAGCGCACACCACAGTATAAGCCTCATCTCTCATGTCATACACCTGGCACTGAATCAGCATGTTTGTAAAGTGCAGGGAAGAGTGCATCCACTTTTGATGGGCTCCGCTCCTTTTGTGCCACCGCCTTGTCTGTGACACATGCTTCATCATGCATGCGTACATGATCGGGTCACAGTCAAGGACAAGCGAGGTGGTTTATGGGAACTACACGTGAGACGATGCATTTTTTTTTTCTAAAGCAACCAGTAAACTTCTGCTCTTTAATGCTCCTTTTAGAGTAAAACCAGCTCTTCTCCTTCTCATTTTAGAATCTTCATATTCTCAGGGCAACCTGTCTCACTGAGGCAGTTTTAGGTTTAGATACCAAAGCAAATGTTGCTAGAAAGCATGGAGAATGATTTTTTTAAAAGGAAAGAAGTGCAAAATCGATTTTGATGTCTACCTGCACCACTAAAGCTGAACCTCTAGCTGATGCCCAGTGTGTGTGTGTGTGAGAGAGGTGTTAGTGGTGGTGGGGGCTTGCTCAGAACTATCAAATGCAAGGAAATGAAAATAGCACTTTAAGTTGCCAAGTTGTTACCTCTGCTCTACTGCTGCAATATTATCCTCCTGAATATTTTATCTATTATTCAACTAAATAGATCAGCTTGTTTCTCACTGCTTGTAAGACATGAAAAGAATCTTTGTTAAAGAAAAAGTCATTACAACAGTTGTACAGCAGTGATGGGAGTTAATGAGGTTCAGTGCAGTATTGCTCATGTATTATTCGGCAGCTGCTATGGTCTCCAGAGCGGCAGGTGCTCTCAACTTAATGTCACTAGCTTTCCTTTGTCATTGCTCATCCTTGGATTTCATAATCACACATTCAGCAATGAGGCCCAATTGAGTTTTACTCTGCTCCTGCCTCGCTGGCTGCCCTAATACCTGAGGGGGATTTGTTTCTTCCTGAGTAGCTTTTGCTTTTCAAAAACATTCAGTTTCCAGAACCCTTGAGTATCCCCCCTTCTAACTACAATGCATTCAAATGAGATGGTGTTCTCAAATACCCAAGTGTATTTGTGTCATTTAGGAATTTCAATAAATCTTACAAGGCACTTTAATACTGTGTAACCCCATGCAGTGAATGTTAGACTGGTACAGAAATTATGCTTTTTTCTATACACTGTCAGAATTACTAATCGTGTTGCTCCTGTGGAACAATAATAAAGTATGTTATGGGTTCTGGGGAAGACTCAGAGGCTTGTGGCAAAAGATCAATGCTCAATGCAGAATTTTTAAAATTCAAATGCATACTTTTTGGGTTTTACTGCCTGAGGCATGTATAATAAATCTGCAGATGTATGCATGCTTATATACAGATCAGATATTCATATTAGCTATTTTTGATATCAGACAGTGGTCTATAATCTTTTACAGACTCTCCTGCAATCAGGTAACTGAACCTCACTCAGCATAGATAACTGTCAAGTAAGAGAAGTTAACTAACAAGCCCTTCAAATTCAACAACAAAAAACATTGTTTATAGCTGCACTCCAGAATGACAAATAAACATTTTCTGATCTGATGTTCCTATCAGCAGGACTTTGAAAAAGCTTTCCAGAACTGTTATCAGCCCTACTACATTATGATAAGTAATCAGCATGTTAACCTGGAAGCCACAGTAACACTCCAGTAGACATTTCTGATCTGACACCTAAACACCTTGTTTAGTTACTTAAGGTTACGTGACCAGTGTTGTCAAGATTAAAATGATAAGCACTTGGGTAAGATTGGAGAATGACTACGGTCATGTTCCAAATAATCCAGTGTTGACTTTCATTGGTAGTTGAAGGAAAGGAACCAGCGACCTTCAATGTCAAAGTCTGACATTTTCTTAGCCCATCTAACCGACCCGACCTCCTCCCTCCATGGACTTGGTGTCCGTATGACTACATCACATTATGTTCACCTTGGATTACAGTGGACATGCAGTAATTTAAAAAAAAGTCGGAATTCCTATTTCATTTAAATGTAACCATTTCTCATGGGAGGACAGGCTCAATTAGTTTTAAGTGTGACTATAGACATAAAACATGGAGAGAGACTGGGGTAATTGTATGACATGCGATGAATACCCCTGGCCAAAAAAATTAATGAACCAGGGATACTCCTAGACCACTGGTTACTTAAAAAAAAAATCATATTTTTGACATTTTCACACAAAGATCTTCTACGGCCACTTGTAGACTAAATTTTACATTTGACAAATTTTGGCTTCTTTTGTTAAATTAAAGTCTTTTTTTAGAAAATATGTGTATATTCCTCAAAATAAGGTATCGGAAAAAAAACTCTTGTATCAGTCCCAAAATTCAAATATTGTGTTGCCACTTGTATCAAAAATTTCAAACCATACCCAGCCCTACTTGTAATGACAAAAAGTTGGGGGCGATAGAGTGAGAACTAATGTATAAAAATAATGTCCTTTCATGGCACTTTGCAAAAATGTTGCTGTGACATTAACAATAAAAAGAGTTAAACTGATAAATGAAAGTTCAAAAAATAGCGAAGACAAACAAAACAAGCAAAGTGGAATTAACCAAATAAAAAACAAATATTAAATGTTTTATGATAAAAGTGCCTTTAATGAAGTGACTTAAACAGTAAAAGATGGAGATGATTTTGCCAGCTAGAACTGAATAGTTCTTGTTGTGATAAATTGTGATTTAATTTATAGTAATAAGTATGATCAGTCTTGAACATATATTGGGAAAACCCAACAGAAGGATTAACGATAAAAAACAGTAAGGAAATACTGTGTCCTCGCGTGGGTGCACAGGGAAAAACAATATGCCGCTGAGTTAAATGTCTTCTTGGCACGTAGACACAGACTGGATTGACAGTCTGAAAGGCCACGTCTGTCTCAGGCCCGGCAGAGATACCTCCATTTGTCTTCTCTAATGAATTGACAATCACACTCCCTCTGATGTTTACACAGAGATATTGAGTCATCCTAAAACTTGGCTGCTTAGAAATACCACACATGCTGAGCTGAACGCACACCCACACAAATGCACACCAGCACATCGTGTGTGCACAAACTACAGACACACAGTAATACACGTGCAGGATCCGTTGAAGTGAAGCGATGTCTGTGGTGGTGACAGGCTGGTGCTGAACAGGTCAATTACTTTCAGGCCAAATGATAATGACATTATCAGACCATTTATTTGTCTTGTGATCCATGTGGCCTCTAATCCATTATGTGGTTTCCCCACAATTGCATTTTTGAATGATTCATGCCCTGCTCTCTAATTTTTCATTACTCCTGAACGACTGGAGGAGGAGGGGAAATGAATAAAATGAAAAAAAAAAAATTTTTTTTTCTTGTTCAGGCAGCATCCACAAAAGGGAAAAATGTTAAGCAAAGCTTCTTCAAATTATTTAAGGGGGAAATTATACGAGGAGAAAATTGTTTTGTCTGTGATGAAAACCAACTTTTCATAGAATGTTCTGCTTCATTTAAAACTATAACCTCAGACAGAACTTTAAAAACAACCCAGAGACAAATCCTCTGCTGGTTCACCCACACTCTATGAATAAAAGGTTAACTGAGTAAGCATACAGACAAGCAGTCTACTTAGCAATGCAGATGGTACATTGGTAGACTGTTAAAACTCACCAACTGGTGGTCGGCTTGTTACTACTTGTGTTCAAGTAATATTCAGAATATATCCTGAGTCATTTTGCTTAAAAGATCCTCTGAAGAATCATACATTTTTAAGAGTGTATCATCTGTCTGCAATCATAATGGGTAGAAACAAACACATCCCCAAACAGTAAAGACTGAACACAACACCTCACAGGATTATTATGGGATCCTTCCTTCCAATGGGACAAAGCAAAACAATAAACATGTTTGTGTCTATTACAGAGATTACAATGGGATCCCATGGTGGCTTTACCTGTGGCACTGTCCTCCACTGTTGCACAGGCGAGTGCACAACCACACACATATAAATACTGGCCCCATAAAAACAGCATCATACCTCTCCCGCGGGCACCAGCTCTGCTCCCCTTCCCTTTCCCTTCCCCTCCACCTCCTCGACCCTCTCTGAATCCTCCTCTCTCTTTGCTCACCTCACCCAATCCCCTGAGGTGGATAAAATACAACCACACCTGTGATCATTTCTCATTTGTGAAGCCTCCAGTACCAATGGTCCAAAGGGACGCCAGGTACAAGCCAAAAGCACCGCAGCTGTGAAGTGCTGTTTTTCTGGCTTGGTAACTGCTTTAAAACATATGGAGATTAGATATTGACATGCAAATACCTATCACGTAAACAGGGAAGCAGGTACACAATGGAGCATAATTAGTTAAGAGGCACTGTTTTCCTTGCTTTGTGAACTGTTTTATATAGCTTACGTAGATTTTATTCTCCCAGGAAGACAAGTGCTCATCAGGGTTCACAAATACATAGACAGCAAAAGGAGGTGTAGAATTAAAACAATAATAAAAATGGATATTTGTAGTTTTAAAGCTGCACTGGAAAAGATAATATGTAAAATAATGACAAATCTGATTTGAAAATGGGGCTGCAACAATGATGACCTTCTTGTACCATAATCAACAGCTTTATCAGATACATAGAGAAACAGTATATTAAGTGAAGAAATAACACTCAAAATGAAATACAAACTTGACTCCTAAACAGTGACTAGCAGGCACTCAAATCATAGAGGGTCTTTTAATTGTCACTATTATCCCACTTTAAAAACCATAAATTGTCTAATTTACTGAAATCATGTTACATGAATTCTGGGTACTGCAGTCTAATATCCAATTACCTCTTGTTGCCATTTAGCTGTTAACTGCACTTTAAGTAACTATTATCAATATTTTAAAAATATTTATCAAATGACAATGTGAAACTAATTTGGCACAATTAAAAGTTGTCCCTAGTAGTGATGAACCTAAAGAAAATTATCACCTAAGGCTGCAGCATTTTGCTTTGCTGAGCTTAGTAGCACATTTCAAAATCACTGTTTTGGCTCACTCCCATGGTGTTGTTTTCAGCTGTAGCAGGCTGCTTTTTTCAGGGAAATAAATATAAAAACCCACTGTAAACTACCTGCTCTGCACTAAACAGCAGATGGACACAGTTAGCAAGTAGCCCCTGAACATAGTGGAGGATTTAACAGTTAATAAGCCAGATATTTCCTTGAGGAGTGAGTAGATGCCAAAAACAGTGCTAAAACAGAGTGAATATTGGACTTTTACAGGGCAGCCGGAAACACGACTTCAACTGAATTATAATGTCGCACTACATCTGCTGGGTGTGTAAATAAGAAACCGTTTGCTAACAAGTTAACCATATAGACTATAAAGGTACTTAAAGGGTGATGATGTTTCAATTTTACAGTCACACCTTGATTCCATTAAAATCTGTCACTGTAGCTTTTAGGCTGGTTACTTGGCTTGTTTTTGTAGAAGAACAGCAAAAAAATTTACGCTGCTATTACCTGAGACAGCTTTTTAGCACGACACACGAACACACTTACCTGAAGTGTTGGGTGTGTTTTATCCAAATCCCCCCATGTTAGGACCCACACCTGGTCATGTGATTTGTCATAGAGCATCTTCACTGGAAACGGATCCGTTGCTATTGCCTAGAGCAGATAGAAAGAGATGGGATGGATTAAAATTGAACTTGACAGAAATAAAGCTCTGTTTATATTACTGAAAAGTCACAAAACCCTGCTTAACATATCAAAGGTACACTGGCAAGAACAAATCAAACCACAAAACAAATGCATATCTGCTGGTAAATAACCAACATTAATAAAATTATAATATTTGTGAGTAAGATGGATTTATTATGCTGATAAACTAGAGGAATACTCTACTCCAACAGAGAGAGTCTGCACTAGAAGGCACTGAGAAGTCAACAAGTTATATTTTTCAACTCTAAAATTTACCGCTCAGTATATGTCTTGGCCACAATAATTTTACAACCAAGTTTAAGCGACTTCTATTAACAATGTTTATGTAAACAAACAAATAAACAAAACCAACTTTTGATTAAAAAAAAAGAAAATTTCCCTATATTTATCTGCCACAAAAATCCAATATCAGAGCAGCTGTGGGAAATCGGCAAGACCCAAATGTGTAACTTGCCTACCACAGACATAAAAAAGAGAGGTCACCATCAGAGCCTCTGGACCAAACATGAAAACAAAAAACTCTGGACCCTGTTGATTGCAAATAATGGACGTATGCAACAGATATGTATGGGTATGTAACAGACAAGTGCCCTTTGTCATCAAATACTCCATTACCTATCTATCAACTCTATATTCAAGAGTAAGCTGTTATCGCATCAGGAAAGGGATGGAGTGCTAAGAAGGTGTAAGTGCCAGTAAGCATGTAGCCAGTTAAGGAAAAAGTGGACAGCATATGTAGTTTTACAGTGTTGCTCCTGGAGAGGTTTTACTGAGGATATCTGACACACATCAGGTGAAAGAAAATAGGAAGAGAAGAAAAGAAAAGAATACAACAGTCAAACAAGAAAAAGAAGGAGATACAGGGAGTGATGGAGGGTGTGGGGCGTATTCAACCTCAGGTCTGCTGCAATGTCAACAACAAGAAATAACACAATCCATTACCCTGCTTCTGGCCTGGTGGATAGGGAGTTGCTGACACCCTTACCAGTAGAGCGAGACCACAAGCTCTGTGTTCAGTAATGGGAGGGCCAGCCCTCTGCTCTCCACTGGTCAGCCAAGTGTCAACTCAGCATGTCTGTATAGACAGCGTTCAGAGGTGGTGGGCTGCCTTTTTGTGTGTTTAGCTACCTACATGATGGGAGAAGGTAAGACTGAGGTCGGGCCGTTCAGAGGACTGGAAGGAAATGGACCAGGGTCTGTGTCTACATCTCACAGTCCAATATACTGTAACTGTTCTTTTAAAATTTGAATTATAGGACTATTTGTACTAATGAATGTTGGTGTGATAATTCTGTAAATGTTTAAGTGTAACATCTGGCAGTTGTCTGGTTAATGTGCCCTCTGTGCAAGCATGTGTCTGTATTGAGCCATGGATATTTGTCAGGGGATGAAACGTCACTATATAGTACCACTCTACGACCGTGACTGCACCGTGTTTTTGTAGTTTAACAAGACCGAGAGAGTAATCATTCTTCTCTACAGAAAGGGTCTGCGGTAGTCTCTCATTTTATTCTGATCTCTTCCTCAGAATCAGTAAAGGCCCATGCAGCGTGATTACAGCAGTACCAGCAGGGGGGCACTCAAGTTAATATCCATTTTAATTCTAACATGCGGAATTTGTGTGCACCAACAACCAAGCCAAGGAGTGAGGGGGAAACCATGAAAATGCCTCTGGGATCCTGACTTACTGTACAATCCTGGTCCTTGATGTGTGTTATACCAAATCCCACATTTGCAAGAAGGCAAGAACAATTATTGTAGGCTGAATTTCACAAAGTATATAAAATATCCCTTATGCAACAAATTAATAAAACTGAGAATGTTTTGAAGGGAGTCTGAGGACTGAGGACAAAGGAGTAATGTTGCAGTTACTGTTTACCATATTTGTTGCTTATCATGTTGCGGCAATTTCAGGAATATATCCAAGTAATATTAATAGCAATTTAAGTTTAGATAAATATCAGATACATAATTAAACATTTTGTTTCTTCTGCTGTTACCACTCAAACTATTTCTGCCTTCTCATAATTGAACATAGAAGAGTTCCAACTACAGAGTGTCAACCAAAAGTTTAAGGTCACTGATCTCATATTGTAATATAACATTTATTCCATTATACATGAAGCACTTTTGGAGCTGCTTGCAAAAAGATGCTTATAGAAAAGAACAAGTATAACAGAAACCTATTTGAGAAAGGCATGCCTCAACTGATTTACTGCAGCTCAAAAGAAACCATCGCATTAAATTAACTGTCTACATAACCTGAAGCTGAGGTTTCTGCCATCTTGGTATCTTTTTAATTAGCTGATGTGCCATTTGTTTTCAAACGCAGTCAGAGACTTAGCTGGCACAGGTCTGAGACATCAGAGTCAAGGTTAGATCCTTCCATGAAAAGGTAACAAAGGAGCTATTTCCTTGCATGCACCAGCATGAAAAACCATGAAAGCCTCTATTAGTGCAGCTTCTCCACATGTTTACTGCCTTCATCTAGTGTCTGCTAGGAATCATGGTTTTGCCTGAAGACTTATGGGATCAGAAAATATAAAGCATTTTTCAAAGGTGCTTTCACTGCAGTGGCCAAAGCATATGTTTATGGAGGACCCAAAAAAGAAAAAAGATCTCTCTAGGATGTAAATTTCTGATCAAACCTTTTGAAATTTTCCTTTTTTCTCTGGCTGTTTTACTCCAAAATATGTATTTGATGGAAGTATTTTCAACAGTGACTATGATAGGGATAACACTTTCTTCTTCGTCACAGTCCAAATTTGCCAGTAAAGGAGAATAAGTTTGCTGTATTTTTTCAAAACTAAACAAAAAAAAAAATCTTGCTGCTTCAATATCATATTTGGTAAGATAATACATACATACGTACACCCTGCTTTCCTGCATTTCAACTCCTTTGTGAGGATTAAAAATGCAGCAATCTGACTTTAGCATTAAAAAAAAATTAAATTTGTTGTTTTGTTTATGCATCCCCCTCTGTCAGTGGATGAAGTACACCTATTGCAGTCTGTCATCTTCTCTCTTGTTCTAGGGCCGTGGTTAAAAAAAAAAAAAGATGCTACACATGTGCTTTCTAAGAAAAAAGAACCTTGAGATAACAGAGAAAGAAAAGAGAGAAAAATGGGATAGTGCATTAACCCCCATCACCCAGAGGCCAGAGGGTCTTGAAGAAAGAGAGATGGAGGTTTGCAATAGAGGGATAGGGCAATAAAAAGAAAGAAAGCAGTTTTACAGAGTTGGAAGGAGACGGAGTGAAAAAGATGCAGCTGGTGGTGGTCTGCAATATACCAAATGTCACGGACCTGAACTTTAAATGTCTTAAGAGCAACTTTTTTAGAATTTAGAGCCAAATAAGACACAGTATATAAAAATTAAGTGGTAAATAATTTAAATGGTTTTCAGATGGTCTCAGCAATAAATGTGTGTATAAATCTCCTACCTTTCATCGCCTTTTTTTTTTAACTAATAAAAAGGTTAAATTACAGGTTTACACTGACATTTTTGCACTGCGACCTTCTCATTTTGCCGTCTAATCTCATTCTTGTAACTCAGAGTTTCACTTATCTCCTCTCTCCTCTCCTGTCTCTATCTCCTTGAGATATACCTATTTTCTCTCATCCTGTATCACTGTTTAAATGATGCTGACCCCGGGAGGAACCCCTGAGGGATTCAGTCTCTAAACAGGCATTACAGGCAAGATGAATGGGGAGGCAGCCAGCACCCACCTGGGCACCATATTGTTTCAAGCGCTTGAGGTGTATTTGATTTATTTTACCCTGTATGTCTTCTTGCAAGTTGAGTCGAATGCACCTCACATTAGTGGAGCTGTTTGACATGTAGCTAACACCGGCTAGATGGGATATACCCATTAGATGTAAATACTTAAAAATGAAATAAAAGTGCAGTATTTGTCTTGTATTTCAGTTAGTGAGACCTATAATAATTTCTGTAAAAAAACAATATGATATCAATATTTTTTTCTAAAGCTGTTTGGATGTTTACTCTAGCAAAGCAAATTTGAACCAGTAACCCAGGTGGTAGATCCATGCTTTACTTTATGTATTTTCCAGAAATATGTTTAATTTTTACTAGAACAAAGACTTTGTAGCATACAGAACCAGCTCCCACACAGCAATGGAATACTGCAGAGCAGATGTACCATTTTTAACCCATGATTAAATAATGTAGTTAGTTAACAGTTACTCTTCGGGTTTGAGAGCAGATAAAAGTGCCTTTGCTCTTTTGTTTTAGGAAGGCAAAAAAAAATCCTCTACCAGCTTCCACAATTCTTTAAATGCTGAATAATACTGCTTCATCATGCCGAGAAATCCAAAGCTTGACATGCCTGTGATGGCTAGTTATGGTTGCTAAGCTAAGACTGGTGAACCGCTGCTTGATAAAATAATGAATGATAAATAGACATCCAATGTTCTTTATTCTTTACTTGACATTTAAGCAAAGTTATTCAATGATGGCAGTGGGCTACCATGCAAGGTGCCGGCCTGACCATCGGGAGAAAATTTGGGGTTCACCGTCTTGCCAAAGGACACTGCAACAAGGAGAAGGATGGGGGGTCCGGGATAGAGCCACCAACCCTGTGATTAGTGGAAACCAGCCAACCACAATAAAAATGATTGAAAAATGAATCCTTAAGATTGACATGGATTAAACAGAATTAACTGTATGTCCAAAAAAAACAGCAGTAAACCCTTCTCTTTTTCCTGTTTAATTTTCTAATTCAGCATAAAGTGCTGAAGTTTTAAACTGTTAGTCACTAACTTATAGATGAATAATTTCTGAGATGTTCCGGTACAAATCTTTGTGTGCTTTGACAGGCCTGATACCTGCTCCACCCACCTGCACCACCTTCTGTGCCTGAATATCCACAACCAGCAGTCGGCTCTGGAGGGGCTGGGTCACGTAGATGTACTTATCCCTGATGTTGACTGCAGAGGACCACACGCAGTGCTGGGGTGACACCCCCTCACCTTTAGGGCACATCTCCTCCTGGGAGCAACCAACAGAGAAAGCAGAAGATGATGGGAGGAGGAGAAGAACAAAAGAGGGAGGAAAAGGTTGGCAGGATTTACTAGTGTGTCACGGAGTAGCAGTATGGTGCATTTTCCAATATCATCCATCACCAAAGATTAAAGCTGGGAAACAATTCAGAATGGTGGGTTATCTAGTTTTATTGGAATTAAATCAAGATCACTTTACAAAAAATCTGCCCCAAAAAAATTACTCAACTTTATCTTTTAGTACATTGTTTACAGAGAGGAAATGTAAATGTGGGGCTGGAATGAGGGGAATGACATGCAATAATGTCTCCCTGCAGTTTATATGGTACAGGCCACCGTGGTGACGTGTTTGATTAAATCATTCCCAGTGGAACACATGTCAATGCACTGAACAGCAACTTAATAGTTTAGCATGTTTTCCATATTGGGGCTAGGGCTACAACCATAGATTATTTTAATAATTAATCCATCTGTTGTTTTTTTTTTTTTTTTTAAATTAGTGACAGATAACATTTTCTTACTTGCTTTCTCCAAAATTACATTGCAAAATTTGAATGGTATAAAAATCATTCCACTTTGGAGAGCTAAAACCAGCAGATGTTTCATTTTTGTTTTACTAGATAAATGATTAAAAAAAACCACAGCAGGACAAAAAAAAAAAAAACGAAAAAAACAATGAATTGTCGATTTTCTGTTAATCACCTGGTTAGATTAACAAATGCAGCATTCAGTGTTATATACATTTATATTGTTAAATCTTATTAAGGTTATGGAATTTAATTTGTATAGCACCTCTCAGCATCAAGGCAATTTCAAAATGTTTTACATAGGACAATGAAAAGCATTAAGACAAGACATAAAAGAATGACGGTATAAATAGACACATAAACAAGGTTTAAAAAGGCTGAAATAATATAGAAGACAAAAACAAGCGAAAATAGAATAAGACTTAAGAGGAGAATAAAAATCAAAGCACAGCTATAGTGCAGTACAATATATGAATACATAATAGATTTAAAATAACTATTAATATAATAGTAGTTATAAATAGCTTCAACCAAGTCGCCCAGCCTACCAAAGATGCATACTCATATCTTTACCATTATCTTTCTCTTTTCAATAATACTTTTTTTAGTGATGCTGTTCTTGAGGTAAAAAAAAATAAATCATTATGCATCAGTTTGAAGCAAACATCTACAAATTCATACACTACTGCTGACAATAACCTATACAGGCCCTGCAGCCACCTATCTTTGCTGACTGGACATTTATGCACACACTCCCTCACACATACTATTTATACTGGTTTGTAATCACTAATGCACATGCACACACCTACAAAGATAGTGTTTCAAGAGTTTCCTCCTCCTCTTCACCTCACCAAAGTGGAGAAACTGCTGTTTACAGCAGGAACTGGCTAACACATGACTTATTGAGTTTGTATTGATCTCTAATACAATTACAGGACCCTGTAAAACCCAAATCCCTCAGAGGAACAAGCAACTTTTACCACCTAAAGCCCATTGCTCTAGGAGAGGGATGTTTTCCAGTGGATTAAAAACCTTGGAGTGTGTAGTATAGACTCTACACAGTCTATTGGTGTGAAATGTAGACCAATGGACACAAGTAATCCCGTTATAATTAGTAATGTGAGGAGCCCCACTGTGACACAGGGAGACGAAGAAGGATGGCCTTCATTTTAGTTGCTATTTCATTTTTAACATTAATGCCAAAGACTAACTGTTAGAAATAGTGAGACAGTCTAGTGTATAGTTATCTTTCCCTTTGAAAAACACAATGTCTGCTACCTACCAGTGCTGCTTGTTTGGATTATGGTAGAACAGCCTACATAAGACCTATCACTTACTTGTGGTAAGATGATCTTAGAGGTGCACCTGATGAGATAGGTAAATGCCACTGTTAATGTAAAAATATACACTAAGTGGCATTCTTCTGCATTATAAATAATTTTATTTTCAAAGGCATCTGCTCAGCAGTTCCAAAAAGCACTATGCTGAATTCTTTTTTGTGAAATAAACACAACATAAAATCACTTACGTAAGTAGCAACTATCCTCTCTGTCCGCTTCATGTGTCTTCGTATCTCACATTCGCTGGGCTGTAGAACTGTGATGCCCTCATCAGAGAACACGTAGAACATGTTCCCCACACTCAACCCTGGAAGACAAGACAGGAAGACAGAAAGTGTAGATAAAGCCGTTTTTTTTTAACAAGCAACAAATACAAATTTAAACCGTAGAAAAATTCCAGTTCCCTCTTATCTGATATTCATGATGGAAATTTCAGTTTCCCTACCGTTAGCATGCAATCATGTTAACACGGATTGGAAGTGTGTGGCTGCCAGCTATTTCGATGATTCCTACAATGGGCCCTGTCAGCAACATGTCCACAACATTCTCTAACAAGAGACATTAAATTAAAGGCACTGTCTCTGTAAGGAGGCATTTCACATATCGTTTGCCTAGTTTAAACAGCTGCCGATTAGTTACCATGGGAGTCCAATGTTAAGGCATTTGGTTGAGCGACAAACTATTACTGCTTTCTGGAATATATCATACAAACAGAAAGAAACTGACTCAATCATCTTCGTTCAGAACATATATTCTTAGACAAAAACCCTGATGGTTACTTATTTGTCACTGTTACAGACTTATTACTGCACTATAATGTTGTCAGATAAAACATAGTTCAGCACAGAATGAATACTACTCAAGAGAAAGAGTGTCAGAAAAAAATAAAAATATACGTTCAAGCAATCCATAACAGCGCACTGACGAATGTATGCAGACAGACACAAAATAGGCACCTACTCAAGCACAATAAACACATTTTGCCAATGAGGCAAAATCACTTCTAAATGATGATAAATGCTCACAAATATTCCAGATGCTTACACTGTATTATAAACCACACTGGGTTCTTTTGGTTCTATGGTAAACCTGATGTGGTGATATATGTATATGTATATAAAAAATAAACAAACGGATCACAAAGAACACAAACAAAAGCTAAACACCTTGGGCATACAACGGAGAAAGTAAGATTTGAAGAAAAACTTTGCCGGAGAGAAAAACAAAAATGAAATTATTCTGTATAAAATGGCAAACATCATGGAAAGTGCAGATATCCAGCTGCAGGCCACGAGGAATGACAAAACAGTGCTTGCCATATTTACTTATACACATGAATACAAAGGCATTTTAAGAAATGTGATATATTACCTTCTTCTCGCCACAGAATGTTGGCAACTGCAGAATCAGTCACCACGAATAGAAAGGAAGAGGAAAAAAGAGAGAGGAAAAATATGAATTTACCTAAAAAGAAAAGAGACAAATCTTCCAAGAAACAGAGGAGGGGGTTTCTCTAGTTAAATGTAAAAAAAAAAAAATGTATTTGACGGCTATAAAATGTTCCTCACTGTTGTTGACGAGACCATATTTCCTCCTAAATCAAGGGACTTGGGAGGAAATATGATTTGTCTTGTGAAAGACAAATCATTGATTATTCTGTTTAATTTCTACTGGCCCGATAAGCTCTTTCTAGATAGTGATGGTCAACTTGCCAAAATGATGCAATATAATGAAAGACCAAATATCAAAGAAACATAAAATACGTGATTTGATTGTCTAAAACTTTGTATTTCAGAGGGATCGCTACATAATTTGGATTGAGGCCTCTTACACATCCCACAGTCAGTATAAAGATTAGAGACTAATCCACAGCTCCTTTCGCATTAAGAAAATACAGTGAGAAATGAATCCAACTTCTGAATTGTCCTGTCGAAGTGTGTGACGTTTTTCTTTTGGTCACATACAGGATGAAAAGGTCTCTAAAACAAGTTGTCGCAGTTGTTTAAGCATTTGCTATTGCCCTGTTATTTAATGTGTTCCTTCATCTGTATTAGTAAAGGAATAAACCTCTATAAAAAAAGATATGGTATATTTTTATCTGTGTTTGTGGGATTCACACCTGATTGACCACATGTATTCCATGATCTATAGATCAGAACATTATGCTGAGTTCAGAAAAAAACAATATTTTTTGAAATGTTCACCGTGTCAAATTAATCATAGATATGTGTGGTTAATTTCGTATAGCACCTCTGGAGGTGATAGTCAAAGGGTTACAGGTCGACGGAAGTGAAATCAAACTATTTCTCTTTCACTCTGCCTTATTGATAGTTATGCATTAAATAATGATCTTTGCCATGGGCCAGTGTCCAAAAAACACATCATAGCAGCAGCCAAACTTAATGAGAGAGGTGAAAAAATTCTGGTCTTGTTCTTTTTTGTGGGATGTCATGAGCAGTTCCAGATGCTCCGTCGGTTTACTTCCACTTTGGCACTACACAAGATAAATCAAGCAAATATCACACGTGAAGCTCACTTTTGTTCCTGATGACTTAAGGACATTATCGGGCTAGTATTTTGTGGTCTTATCTGTGCATTAGTATGAACGAAGCCAGGCTCTTGGGTCAAGTTAAGCTACAAGCTAACCTCTCCTCAGGAATTGCGCTGGACTGCAGCTTTGCTGTACATTTGTTTTTCTGTTTTTCAGCTATTTGAAGGTATGAGGAACCACCTGATGGCTAATCATCTGACATGAAGCAGTTGACAACGAGGACAACTGACTTATTAGCTCTTTTGCTCGCTGCAATACTAACGCAAGAAATATATGATAGGGAATTTTTATGACAGCTGCTGCTAATCTATTTGATGTCTGTCCTGCAATGTCAGATGACATATTAAAATGTCGATAAACTTACTAGGGGTCTGAGATCATAATTCTATTGGCTTTGACAGAGATAAGGTTTAAAGGTTATTGAGATGTTAATGTGTTAGATTTTTATCCTGTAAAAGACATGATGGAAGTTAGCAGGGAATGACTTACGGGTCTTCTTGGCTGAGTCCTCAACAAACAGAGAGGAGATGTCCTCGTCCACTCCCACTTCGTTCTTGGCGATGCATGTGTATGCTCCAGTGTCTTCGTACCGGACACTGCCAATAAAGAGCTCACTACCATTTGCTACGAGAAGAAAATAGAATTGTAACAAGTGTTACTGTAAAAGTTTGTTGCTGCTTTATTAGAAAACTTTATGGAGTACAACACCATAAAGGAAATGTATTAAAAATGCATTAATAAGACAAGACCTTCCAGACTATAGACAGGAATAGACTTTTAAGGTTAGTTCTTAAATTTTTTATTGCTTTCATAAAAAAGCTGAAATTAAATGTATTTAAATTCAGTAGGTGGATTCAATACTGGATCTCTTTTGTGATACATTGCTGCTGATCTCAAACACCTGAAACTAGTGGAAGTAATCTGACAGAAACTGAGAGAAATTAAGCAAAAAGTTTGAGTTTGATAAAAAAGAATATGAATGAACAAATATGATACAAATATTAATTCATTGTGTGCCAGTAAGAAAGGTGAAGAAAGACAGAGATAAAGAGAAACTTGAAATGTAGTCATGATATGTACTATCAGACCGTATTTGTCATTGCTTATATTTAACCATCTTTGAAATGTGATGAAAGCAAACTCCTTTCTTGTAAATGTGATGATGTAAGTTCATTAGCCGTTATATTTTTTTTTTTAAATGACAAACAACTTGAAAAAAGGCTCTTTTTGTATGTGGATGATTAACAAGATTAATGTTTCTGAACAAGAAGATGTACAAGTAAAGTCACCTTGATACACTTTTCCTTCTAGAACTCAGCTTTAAAGCGGCTAAAAATGAATATTTCTGTGTCAAATCACGATGCAAAATGGGCAAGATAAACCTACAGTGAATTATCATCCAAATCTGCAGCTGCTTTTAATGAACTTTATAACAGGTTTTAGCTTGATTAGCTGTCCAGCCCACAACTTCAGTGTTTTGGTTCACTCTCTCCACTCATAAAGCGTCTTTTTCGGTAATAGCACACTGACAAATTTAGCGATTACATGCTGAACATAGTGGAGCATTAAGCAGCTAAAGAGCCAGATGCTTCCCTCGGGAGTTGGTTGAGACCAAAGTCAGAGCTAAAAGAGAGCGAATATTGGAACTTGATTATCCAAATGGATAAAGACATGATTTCAAAAAATTATGATGTTGCTCCATAAATGCTGGATGTGTAAAAAGGCAGCTGGTCTTGATGTTCTGCAAATAAGTTCTTCACATCAGCCTAAAATGTGATGATATGTCAAAGTTGTGTTCATATAATGTTTTAGCTCCAAAAAAGTTATTGCTTGTTTAACTTCAACACGACAAGTAATATTTGCATTTCTTAAGTTTAACAACCTTTTTGTCTTTTAGTGTAAGAGGGAACTCTGGTTAAGTTTAACACTTGTTTTTTCCCCAAATATTGTACAACGCTGCATTGTTTACCTCCAGTTGTAGCAGTGTGTCAGACGGAGGTCACGAGTGATGCTGGGCATGTTCAGACACAGAGGTCATCATCAGAATCAGACTGTCTGGTGTTTGCTGTAGCATCAAGCTCTGTGATGTACAACTGCACTCTGATCCTTTCCATACTGTGCACAAGCCCACACTTTATGGCATGTTGGGAGTGAATGATGTGCGTCACAGTGGAGCTCTTACAGACCATGTTTTATAAGAACATTAAAGGAAGCTTCAGTTCTCATCCCTGTCTGTACATCTCTTGAAGTACCTAAAGCATTTATACATTTCTTTGACACCTGACGTTAACACTCTCCTGTTTGAATCCTTTTCCCTCACATCTACTTTCCACCTGTGACCACTTAAAGCTAGCACACTGTAAGTGTTTGTCTTCCTGCAGAACGAAATATTTGCCAAACAGCATTAAAGCCTACATTCATTTTTTTTTGGTAAAAATTATCTCTACCTACTGATTTAGGCCTAGTGGTTTGTAAAATAACGAGACATACAGAAGTTGATGCAAAGCCTTTCACATTAGTGAAATGTCTTTTGGTTTCTGATAATAATTCTCTTTTATCAGTGTAAAAGTGTGTAATGCTTTGAAGTAAAAACTGCCTCGAAGCAGCCCTTCTTAGAATGAGACGACACTTTAATTATTTCTAATTCATAATTATGTTCCAATCAATTCTTATTGAAAACCACTGAATCAACCACTCATTAAATTAGCCTTTATACTATTATTCGCAGGCTTGTAGCAGCTAACAACGACAGGGGTTGGAGTAGTTTTGTCTTAAATTATGACTTTTAGTCTTCTTTACTCCTGCCCATGGGTGTATTACTATAATGGCAAATAGGCCATGTGCCGAGGGCCCAGGAATCAATAGGAGCCCCTGGCCTTTAAATGGCTGTAATCACCATTTCAATATTAAAAATGGACCACATGACTCCTTTTATGTGAAACGGGTCAGTCATAATGACAATCCCACAGATAATTGAGACCTGACTCTGCAATTCCCTTTAGCTCTATGAGCATTCATAACCTCTTTCAGCTCATTGTTTTACTTTTCTGGCTCTATACTGTAGATGAGGAGTTAGTGGAGAGCAAAACAGAAATAAAAGGAGTGTGAGTATTGGATCGTACATGTAAGTTACTTTGCACTGTGCTATGTTAGAGACTGTACTTAGAGGATGTACATTTGTGTTTTAAGGTGAGGGTTTTAAGGAAGCTTGTCTCCAGGTTCCATGGTTATATAAGTCTGTCGATGCTCCTACTTGATGTATTGTTAGCTGCCTTAACAATAGTTATGATAAACTTTCCTTCATGATCTCATAATTGCTACTAAATAAGAAAAAATAAAGACATTTAGCTCACTCAACAGCCACATATGCAGCTTACAGCCATCCACTCCCCTTGATTAATGAGGGATGTGATAATAGCAATCTATTTATTTGAAACTCTGCAGCAAAAGAAATGTGGCATGTCTTCTTCCCAAAATGCATCTGGGTCACAAAACAACTATCACATCTATAAAACATCTATGATGTCAAACATTATGGTATCCCTGTAGCTGTGTTAAGAGGTTTGCTCTATAATAAACTAAACAACAGGGAATATCTGTGAAAGATTTATAGCAGGCTAGAGTGGTTTCATCACCGTGGACAGTGTCTTAACACAGTTTCATTCACCCAGCAGCACAAAGCAGTTTCTCTCTTTACTGTTAAACTGTGGCTTACAATCAATGTTCCTTACTATCAACTATTGGTTCAGATTTGAGAGAATCATGCCAAAAAGTTGGGACAAAGGCAAAATTCTGACGGTGCCTTAATTACACTCCTGATATGAGGAAATTAAATAGTTAATCACGCCTCTTCTGTGCTTTGATTTTTTTTGTTGACCCATAGCCAGATGAAAATTAATCTACATTCCTCAATCCACCTTTCCAATCTATTCTTTTCACTTTCCTTGATGTTTTTAATGGAATAAGGGAACAAATTATCAAATAGTATTCCTTCCCCTTGTCATTTCCCACATTAGCTAGTAAATCTGAAACCGTAGCCACCAGTGTTTATGTGTTGGTGAACCTTGCAGCACCTCACTTGTTTGAGTGTCTGAGGGTTGATAACAGGCTATTACCACAGGTAATGACCCACATACATCCAATAAACTCTCCCTTAATGAGAACTAGGCCATAAAAAGAAAAAGTCATGCTCCATTTTGCTCCTTCTCACTGATACTAAGAGTGTGTCTTTTAAAACACCTTTATATCCTGGATAAGTAGATGCAATCTCCTGACATGAAGTATATCTCATTTTATTTTCACTCTTTTAATCTCCCTTTTAATTCACTTCTAAAGAATAAGTATGATTTTTTCCTTTTTGTCAGAAGAAAAAAATAAAGACTGGTGAGGAGGATGACCGCTATGTTAGTTTCATCACCTTGGTGTGGAATAAAACAAAATGAAAAGCACAACAAAATATTACCGCTGACAAATGGCACCAATGACTTTTCAATACAAAAAGAAACTAGTTTAACACCCTCTTGATTTTCAAGCTTTTTTTCACTGTCCACATGCATTTACTTGTTTTATAAAGATTTCTGAAGTGTTGGCATACTGCAGTGTTGTTGGTATTTAAAACTTTGCAAATTGAAAAACACTTCACCAATAAGATATGACATATATTATCTGCTGTAATGCAGATATGCTGACAGCCCTTCCCAAAACAATCAAAAAATCCTCACCTATGAGAGAAAGCTGTTTGGAGGATCTGGGCTGCAAGTCCATGCCGTTCTTCAGCCAGAGGAGTTTGGGATTTGGGATGCCGTCAGCGTGGCAGTGGAGGCTGGCAGATACGCCGGGTTCCTGGGCCTGCGTTTCTGGATACACCAGGATAACTGGAGGGACTGGACGCCCAAACACAAACAAAACCAAAGACACAAACAGGAAGAGTGGAGAAGGGCAAGTGAAAACGTAATTACATATTGTTTCATGGTAGACTGTAATTCCTCAGGGAATATAACACAAACACCCACATGTGCAGTGCAAAGAGACAATTTTGTCTCACCACAGCATGGAATATATTTGCATACAACAAGAATTCCGGGAGCTCTGGGGCTGCTTTATTACAGCTCAAGTCCTGCGTGAAATAGATGTTGGTTGTATCTACCACTTGCTACCTCCTCGGGGGAGAAGACCACGAATGAATGTGGAGGAATCAAGGAAAAAATTAAAATGAAATATGAGGTAATAGCTTACATGAACAGGTAAGATGTCATTTTGTGCTTAGGAAGCTGATGAATGCTCTCAGCCCCGAGGCTGCTTCCAAATCCTGGATGGTCCCTCCCTCCAGGAGCTCAAGCATCTCTTCCCTTCAATTTACAACCCTGCCCCTCAACCCTAATGCAATATTAATTTTGCAATTGTTGCTTGCTTGATCTTATTCTCTCTTAAATTGCCTCTTTCACCCATAATTTCCATTTTAAGTTTATTATTCATTTTGTAATTTCTATCAGAGGTGAGCATATTTACTCAAGCACTGTACTTTGATTTCAATTTTGAGCTACTTGTACTTGTACAAATCACTGATATCCAACCAACTTGGGCCTCCATGTCCCATTGAAGAGTCTATGAGTATTTTGCAGATCCACCAAATAGACATCTCCCCTCTAAAATCTTAGATGGATTCTGTTAAATAACTGTATGAGATCTAAAGAACTAAAAGAATCCAATATATCTTTTTTTTCTTTTAAATTCAGATACTTTAAGAAAAGTTTTCTGAAAATACATCTGTGCTTTTCCTTAAGTAGGATATTGAATATCTTCTTAAAAATATTTTTTTTTCCATTGTTTCTTTTTCCTGGTTTACAAATATTGTTTATCTACAACTACAACACACACACACACACACACGCACACGCACACGCACACGCACACGCACGCACGCACACACACACGCACGCACACACACACACAAAGAAATAACATACTCATCTTCCTCATTCTACACACACACAAACACACTACACCACATGTAAACTTCTCCTCACATGTACGCTGCAACCAGAGCTTGTGTGAAGGTCCCTGGGAAGTAATCTCCGACTCCCTGTATGTGCAGCATATTCTGTTATATAAACTCTTCCATTTTGCTACTGAAACAGTGCTTTTCTTCAGAAACTTTCCTTTCTTTAATTTTAATAAAAATATGTGTATACACTTTACGTCATAAAAACATTCTTCAGCACCTATACCATTGTCTAAGGCACTACAATACCCCAGATGGAGTATTAGACTGCCACTGTTCACTGAAGCTGCAGCGCCGTCATCCCTTTTATTGCAGTACAGAAGGGAGCATGGGTGTTATTGCTTTAATAGCACAACAGAATGCAAACCGCCCACTTAGTTTAATGTGGCACTTGGCTCCCCTTCATTCCACCTTATCTCACCTTGTGCTATCTCGCTTGAAATACGTCGAATCCCCAACACTAACATTTGGTAATTGTGTTCTCCTGATAACTCACCCTTCAGGACCCTAGTCTGAATCCATGATTCCCTTCTTTTCACTCATTCTCCCTCTTTATTTTAAGGTCTAAAATGCAGCTTGCATTGATCTTAAATTAGCAGCTAAGGAAAAAAATTCTCACCTTTTTTCTCCATTAATTGAAAGAGTTATAAATCAAATAATTGTTTCCCTCCTTTGCCCGTTTGTCACCCAGAGACAAAAGTGTATAAATTAGGGAGGGCAGTAATTTTTATGTGTTGTTACAGGTGGGTGACTTTTAAAATTTTTCCGTCATAGATTTTCTTTGGAGATTCAGCATTTTTGCTTAAGTTGCTGTTAACCACTTTATAAAATCAAGTGAATGTGCTGCATGCAAATATAGTTTGTTTTCAGCCTTACAAAAGGTATGATGACATGGAAAATGGCATCATTACCGATGCAGTGCTTTGACAGCTATGATTGTGAAAGACATATATGGACTACATAGTTTTATGGATACTTTTTATATGCAGTGAAAGTAACTGCTTTGACGAGCAGCTTCCTAAACACTAAAGCATAGGATAATCATGAAAGGAAGTTTACATATCATGGAGCAACTGTATTCTTATAACACAAGTACTGAAATGACTACTTGATTAGGTACAATACAGGAAATATATCTGCAACTATTTTGATAATTGATTAAATGCTTCCCTCCTTTTTCAAGAAAACATAGCAGACTTTCACTTTTTCAAGTTTTCCAAATGACAAGATTGGATGCTATGTCATATATGAGAGTAAACTTTTACTCTTTTTAAATTGTTTGTCAGACAAAACCGGACTTTAACCAAATTTTTGACTTTATTCTGAATTTTAACAGACAAAACAAATAATCAAATTTTTAAGAAAACATTAGGTTAAGTTAATCAATACAGAAAATAATAATTAGCTGCGGCTTGTGACAAAACAGACTAATAGAGACAAATAAATAGATCATTAAAGGAAAAAAATGCACCACCTTAAATGTTTAATCGTTATAAACTTTTGGTCTTGCTAAATCCTAAAAAACACAAGGCAGTATTGCATGTTACTATTTCCAAACCTGCAATTACATTTTTCACCTTCTGTTTCAATTATTCATGCAGTGCATTGGCACTGCAGCCCATTTGAAAATTCTAGGGATTCCCTTCACATTAGTTTCACTGAATTAAAGGCAACAAATATTCAAATGTGCGAAGGTAAAAAATAACATCTGAAAATCTCTGTCGAGATATTATGCTGGTCCTTGCCTTTGGAATGTTTAGGAGAAGCCACACTGAAAGTGTTTTCCGTGGCTGGGGCTGGGGCTTGGTCTGGGGCTTGGTCTGGGGCTTGGGCTGGGGCTTGGGCTGGGGCTTGGGCTGGGGCTGGGGCTGGGGCTGGGGCTGGGGCTGGGGCTGGGGGCAAGGGTGGGCTTTGATGGGAAAAAAAAACATCAGGAGCCACCAGTCATATGACAATGCTGCGCATCTATATCTATGGACCTGTTCTTAACTGTAGCCAGGGTGGGCAATAAGAAAAATCCACTTACTTAAGAACCACTGATTAGCACAAATAAAAACTAAAGCATTTCTTCCCCAACTGTCTCACAATTTTAAATAAGAAATGAGCCTCTACTGACCATTCACCTGCAGCACATGTGTCTGATAGAGGTCCTCATAACCGTAGGCATGGCAACTGTAGTTCCCCATGTGGATGGTTGTCACCTTGGTGATGTACAGGGAGCCATCGTCTCCAAAGTCCTGTAATACAGGGAAGAGATGGAAGAGGAAAATTAATTTAAGAATGATGAGGCAGTGTGGTGGTGAAAGAGCACTAGAGGGAAGGAAGAGAAAGGAGAGAGGGAGGAAGAGCAAAGATGGGAGAAGACCAGTAGGTATAGTAGAGGGAGCAGTGGTGAAGAATGGAGTGCACAGAAGAGCCACAGGGAGTGCGTTGAGAGAGTAGGGAGAGGAGAGAGGAGGCAAACAACAGCAGGGAGTGATGGGAAAAGACAAGAGAGAAAAAGAGTGATGGGAAAAGGAAAAGAGACCATGAATCAATGGTCTCCCTGTTGAGCTGCAGCAGGCGTAGGGGAATTTGATTCTCCTCTCTCCCCTCATCACGCTGGCTCAGCCTGATAAATGGCAAGGGTTAAAAATATAAAGCCCATTAGGTTGATGAATGGAGCCGGTTGTTGTTGGTGCAGCATGCAGCAGTCACCAGGGGGTTCCAGCTGCAGCTTAGGGTGGATTAAGGCATTAAATAGTTTGCTGTCCCACCAAGTGGCAGAGCAGATGTCCCGATGCAGCTATGTCACGACACAGAAACCACAAATGTTTTACATTTAAGGTGTGAGATATAACTACAGCAGCAGGGGCAATTAAAATCGAATGTGCAATTTTGCGTTTAAAGTATGACTTTAAGATATGGGGTAGGTTATGCCAGATATATTCTAGTTTAAAATCTGTTGTTGTACCTGTGGAAAAAGTTTGTCTAGTAGGTTTGCCTCCTAAACACTGAGTATTCAAATCAACATTCAGTCCACCCCTGATTCTTCCCTCACTGTCAATTGAATAATAAGAATTTTTCCAAAGGCTATAAAATTCAAAGCAAACTCTAACTGAAAGAGAGGACTTTATTATTTTGTATGCAAAGGTTTTCACATCACAGATAATATCAAAAGCAATAAAAAGTGAGTGTTGACATGACACACTTGACTCCTTTATGACACCACAGGAGTTTGGTGTGGGACGACTGGCTGCTCAGCAGCTTCGCTTGACTATGGTGTAACTGAGCAGAAGCAATAAATAAGTGTATACTTCATTTTTCTGAGTAGGGCGTATTGTTAAATAACCATTAGTAATATGGTTCAGCAGTTTATTAATATGAAATGGTGGCTCAGAATCAACTTGGAAAGTTCTGATCCTGGTGTAGCCACAGTATTCAGTGTCCTGCATTGTCTCTGGCTGGCTTTTTGTCATAAGGGACTAAGAAGAAATGAATTTAAATGGCAGATGTTGGCTTGCAAAGCTCCTCATAATATATTGGGAGTAGTTTTTAACCTTTAAGTTCATAAAATAAGCTGATGGCATACAGACCGACAGGGGTAAACCTCTTAGGGAGATAACAAAAAAATTACTCTCTTTCATTTTCACTCAAGGAAAATTATATGCTTTTGTAATGGAAAGAGCACTGTAAAAATAAACAAGGATGACTGGCGGTCACATTCAAATTAATAAACTTAAATCATTCATTGACACTCAGGTTTTGCTTTTCAAAGGCAAAACTGCATTAATGTCACCTTTGAACTACTCTGCAATAGTAATCATTATTGCTTTTTCATAATACACAGAATAGCACTGATGCAATACGGCTTGAATATAATGAAGAGCCACGATTCTTACCAAGTGGCTGCAGTGTACATGCAAATAAAAGAAGCTGTGTAATAACTGTTTCTAATAAAATAAATATACGTTATTCATTTTATTTCTGAATCAATCAGTATCCACTTTCACATACAACACCAAGACATACAACCCTTTGGCTTATGTACTGCAGTAGCTACAGTACAAGTTATTTGGCAGTTTGCATTGCAATTCTTTCTGGTTCTGTATTTTCTCCTGCAATCACATCTCCTGAAATAGGTCTGAAACCCCCAATATAAACACTGCTGTTATCGCTACTCAGAAAGTAAAATACCCAGTTTTCACTAAGTGTAAAAAAAAAGAGAAAGAGTGACAGTGAAAATAGTATGGTGGAGAAGAAGGTGGACAGAGAAAGATGGAAAACAGAGACTAGAAAGAGACCAAGAGAAATAGATAAAGAAGAGAAGTAGATAAATGATTGTGATAGAAGCTCAGCTTTGAGGTTTAGGGATTGTACGCCAGAGTGCAGCATAATTTCAATCACTACTGAATGACACTTCTGAAAACAATCCTTTTTCCATTCAACACAGTTCAACAGAGGAAAATGGTGTGCTGAAATGACTTTGACAGGAGAGTAATGTCTCTGTCCTCTCACCCAGTTTCCTCTTTGACTGACAGTACAGACTTGAGTGAAATGTTGGACTAAAAAGAAAAAAAAAAGACACATATTTTTATATATATATATATATATATATATATATATATATATATATATTTCAAAAGAGGAAAACAAGTCCAGTATTCTTTTCTCGCTTTTTTATTGACAAATTATTAATGTATAAGTGTGGCATGTAGATTTACACGTTTCTAAAGTGAAACATGCAAAACAAGCATATTTGTCCTTTATTAAACCAGAAAGTCCCTAAAAATACAAAACTTTTTAATACAATAGGAAACTGTTCAAACTGGCTAAATAGACCAACTGACCATCAGAACTTGGTATATTCCTTTAAACATGCTATTTGTCTTTTATCTTTCTGTTACTGAAATCTGGTATAGCAAAAGGAATTTCTAAAAAATTAAAAATTCCTCATAAAAAAAGAAATATATTATTTCAGTCAACAATTTTGGATATTGTTTGTTTCATCTTTGACTCAATGAAAAGAAAGTCAAACACAGCCGCAGCTCCACTCTCTCCACTCAGTTCACTGCACTTTGTGGAAATTCATTATGCACGGTCAAGAGCCTGAGGGACCTCTGTTGCCATCAGCTCTCCTCCAGTCTCCACCTTAACTCTTGACATTGTTTATCGGCTCATCATCACAGCAGACCAACAAGGCCGCTCATTAACATGCAATTAGTGAATTGTGATCCAGTGGTGGGAATAGCAAGGCCGGTGCTGTGCTGTCACCTGGACAGATGTATCTAAACAGGAGCATGACCATACAGTTCATTAAGCAGAGATCAAGCTATAATTTCGCTATTTCGTGGAGCGTGCTGGGGAGCAGAATTTTTTTTTTTTTTTCGGTTGATTTCTTTCCTTGAACCTTTTTTTTCCTGCTACTATTTCTCTGCCACCTTAACTTCCTCTTGCCCTCTCATGCTTGGTTGGCTGCTCATCAGGACACACAGGACTAGAGTTTTTTTCTAAATCACGAAAGTAGGTCCCAGCACACCTCCAAAGATTTCCTAACCTATAAGCATTTTATAACTACTGCAAAGTGAGTGAAAAAGAATGAGATCATGATTAGAAATTAATGGATAAACTCCCCTCTTAACAATTTTATAGTAGCAATGTGGTTTTCTAGTTTTACAAAAGAGTTAATAGACTATTTGGTTTTAACACGAAGAGGCCCCCCCACTGTGCCCCATTTACTTCTGAAGTTATCAAATATTAAATATCTAAAAAGAAACATGTTTAAAACAAACACAGCCACATACTCAGGAACAAATACCTTAAGGTAGTAAAAATGCATGCTGTTTTGAAATTCCTGATGGGTTTTACTAATTTTAAGAAACAAGTCCCACCCCAGGATTACAACCTGAATCTGCACCAAATAGCAGACAGAATGTTAATAACTCACACTGGTGAAGAAAGTTAAACATCATGCAGCTAAAGAGGCAGA
Source organism: Istiophorus platypterus (assembly GCA_016859345.1). Classification (NCBI taxonomy): domain Eukaryota; kingdom Metazoa; phylum Chordata; class Actinopteri; order Istiophoriformes; family Istiophoridae; genus Istiophorus; species Istiophorus platypterus. The sequence continues at coordinate 14,055,426 of CM029129.1, read as the reverse complement.
AATTATCTTAATAGTTAGTGGATACAAAACAGGAGCTACACGGAGTGAAAAACCAGATTTACTTTTATTTATTTAGACACAACCATGACCCCAATGGGAGGATGTCTGCAACTGTTTGCTAAAACTTGAATTTCATGACAGCTTTGATATATCAGGCCTGTTTGTCTCCCAGGTCATGTTGGGGTTTCTCTTTTTGCTTGTGGCCAAATATCTATTAATACTGCTTTAATAGTGTTCATAATGGTGACATAACTCAACTGCAAATAAGCAGTAATGTTGTCCTGAACAGAAGGATAGGGACTAAGACACCATACCATTTAATCAGTATAAACAAAAACAACCAACCAACATGAGTTACTCTTTATTCAAAGTGCGTTTGTGAGACAAGGAGCAAATAACCACATTCTATAGCCATCGATATCAACTCCAGCACCACAATCCTCACCAGTACCAACAAAAAAACAGAATCAACCATGATAAAGAGAACAACAACAGGAACTCACATTGATATCTTCCAGGTCCAAGAAGTTTAATATGATGCCGTTCCTCTTCCAGATGATTGGTGGGCGCAGCGTTCCCTGGATGGCACAGGTAAGGACGGCACTGAGGCCCACTGTTACCGTGGAGAGGCTAATGCGCTGGTCGTCCGCCAGGGTCAGCTGGACAACCTCTGTTAGAATGAAAGTATGAGGGGAGATGATTGGTGTTGGAGGGACAGAATTAATGACAGAGAATACACGAAGAGACAAAAGTAAGAGGAAAAGATAGGAAGACGGAGGAAAAAGGAGAGACAAAAAGGCAGCAGAGAAAATCACAAATCAAAATGAGTGTGCTGATGTAGTGGAACTGTACCCAGGGTTAATACATTTCTAAGCATCCATCTCATTATAAGTGCACCAGGGAGGATAAACAGCTGTCTGGGAGTGAAGGATATCCAGTATGAAAAAGGACTCTGCATAAGAGGACACATAGCTGACCAAATATCACTCTTCTCATTAAGGGAAATTTATGTTCATTGAAATGACCATCCAATTCAATTCACCTTTATGGCAAATTAAGAATTATTCTTCACTAGTTCCCCTTGGCACCATAAATAGCACCTGCCGCCAAACTGTTCAGCCAGGCATAAAATCTACAGAGTCACAGTCACAGTTACAGTCTGAAAACTTCTACTGAACCTGTTTCTTATTGTCGGTGTAAACTTAAACTGAGCCTAATATCTTAATTAGACATTAAAGCAGTGTTTTTGCAGCAAAGTGGGCTATACAATATATACAGTATGTAATGTGTATTCTCACTATTTAATCTATTTCATGAACTTGCATTGCAACACCACCCAATCCTTTGTCTTTCTCACATTATTATTTTCATTCCTTCTGTACACACGCTATACATGTTTCTCTATTGTTTTAATTTTGTTTAAAAAAAATCATTAAATAGGTATAAAACTGGGTGAGGAGCATAAGTATGCAAATACCGTGTCTATGGAGAGTCCAGGCACGCTGGCGGTAATATATGTCAATGTGTGACCCTGGGTCAATATTGGCTCAGGCACAGGATATACTTGGTTCAATAAATCAAGAAACACAGACAACCTGATTGAAATCTAAATGGAGCCAGCGAAGCATAACACTGAGTGAATCACATGTACACACACACACACACGACATTTACTGGAGTGATACTATTAACTGCCCTTGATTCATGACCTTTCATTACTGAATTATTTTAAGAATAGACCACAAAATGAAGGATCTCGTCAGGACAATAAAAGAGCACCCAAAGATGAATATGCTGTGATCACAAAATAATTGCTAATAAAATCAGTAATCATTCCAACAAATCATTTGTCTGATGTATGTACTGATACTTATGGTTTTCCAAAAAAAAGTTAATAATTCAAGTCAAAATAAAAGTACCTTCTATTTAAATATAGAAAACATGATCATTGGAATGACATAATTTTTCTGAGGTGCTTTCAGATGTAGATATTATCCTTATTTGGCTTTTTCTGCTATTCACTTAAACCTGTCTAATTCTGCCAAAAA